>OY743088.1:6032500-6412500 GCA_963555665.1 Dircenna loreta | reverse complement strand
GAGTCGGACCATGCACCATCGACAACGACCTTCATGCTTTTGCCCTCCAGGAAACTGACCCAGATGCACAATTTCACAAAAAGCCCTTAATAAGGGAGCTTCGAGAAAAGCGCTTTATGCCAAACCCGATAGAAGGCCTTCGCTATGTATAAGCTAACTGTCAGATCCTCACCCTAGGTGTCAATTGCTACGGTAACTTAGATATACGAGAAGGTCACCAGCGACCCTGTTGTCTTTTGTTCATTTCATCAAAATTAAAATAATTTTTTTCATTGTCTTCTCATCTCCATAATAAGTCTCATTCGGTCTCTTTACTTACCCGATCAGAGTTTATTCTGTAATCTTTGACGATCATACCACGAATACCACTCTTATTGCAATGAAGGAGGAAAATTTACTTTTACATTATCAAAAGTTTTCTAATGTCGGAACTGATTTGTGTTAAAATTGTTGATCCTCTCTTCTTTCTACTTCTCTGTAAAAATATAGCTGAAAAAATCAGTTGGTATTAATTACCGCTAATTGTTATCGTTTCTGTTAACACCGAGCTATAGTTTCCTTTTTAATTCAATAAAAGCATGTTAGCAACATCAAAATAGGAAAAGCAATAAAAAAAAAGATCTAAAATAATGTTATTTGTGAGACATGTGAAAATTTAGGACGATTAGAGAAATATAATCTTTAAAGATTTTAATTTGATAGCACATGTACAATATGAAAAGTGCGCGACGGTACAGAACAAAACGTTATCAACATTAACAGATGAATCTTTAGATAAGAGTTCGGTTTCGACGTCGAGATTGAACAAAGAGGCGCAAACATCGATTTTGTTTAGAAATATTCGTTCAAACAACGAACAATAATAACAAAGAATTACAGTGCCTTTTTAATTCTTATCTTGGGACGTATCGCAACCTCCAAATTACAATACTAACTCTATGGTCACTAGGTCTATTGCATTCAATTTTAGACTTAGAATGGTCGTGTTAGAGGTCAGCGTGTGGCTGATTTGGAGAGATGTAATTACCGGAATGATCTTGTAGCAACAATGGTCAATCACTGCAACCCGTGACCTTTGGGAGTGTACAGTGAGGAGCTGAAGCGATTTAATGTTATATCGCTAGAGAATTAATCTAATAAATATGATATTTTTATCGTATGTTCTTATCTAGTCTTAAACGCTGTCTGCTTGCACCGTATGTAATAAGAACACTCAGTACAATAAAAACATTAAATAGATTCCTAAGATCTATAATCGCTCCTCTTACGAATGCGTGTCTGTCCGTGTGTACATTATCTGTACCAGTATCAGCTGATTAACTCAGCGGGAGCTCTTAATATTTGGCAACACCTTTCGCATACAATAAAAGAAAAACAAATTAAAGAGCATGAATATTAAAGATATTTTATAAGTTATTTATAATTTTTTCTAACAATATCGTGTATATTTCCGCTTACGCTTGTAATTTCCTAAATAAATTGCCTCAGATTCTAAAAAAAATCAAATATTTTGACAACGCTGAAGCCTCTTATGGCAATGCTTTCATTTAATTCATAATTATCTCAGGGGTATCTTATTCACATTATAATATTGGTTCGAACAACAAATACTTCGCTAATAGCACGCTCCAGCCGCATTGAGGACGTTGCGCCTGCGCAGCGACGCGGAGATCAATAAAACGGCGCACGGCCAGCGGGGGGCCCGCAACCAGAGCGTCGTGCCGAACCAATTAAACTAGCTATACATCCGCTTTAATATACAAAAGAGAAATTACTTTAATAACTATTGTATGTGGAATAATATAAGATAAGTAATTCTACCGTTACGACTTATTTGTATTTATACCGCTACTTTTAAATAAATAGTTTATTTAATTATAATTATTCATCTTATCGAGTTATTTACAATTTAAGTGAGCGGTAACATTAGGTTATCTGTATTGATAAATAAAACAACTTAAATAGTTATATCGACAAGACGCAAACATAAAACTATGCAAGTAACCCAATGACAATATATAAACTTAGCGGAGATTAGAATAGCCCCGTATCTAAGTATCGGTGCACTTAAGGAATATATCGCTACATCGACATCCGGCGTCTCGTCACGCTGCGCCGATTTAGAAGCTTCGAGCACGTGAGGGCAGCGTTTAGATAAGAGAAGCCACTAACGAAGCCGTGACTCATAAACACTTTACTTAATTATGATAAATCTAATTACATGAATGAGAAATTAAAGCCCTTCTATAGACACTCCGTAAGAATATAAGACAGGTAACATTCAAGATGATATTTAACTTTGTTCAAAACATTTGCTCATTTGCCAAACAACATCCAATAGATATGCCACGATTTTTTACAACAAGTAAATAATTATTCATCAACAGTTTAGCTACACGGTAGATACGTCTCAATATACAAGATCTGTTTTATATTCCGCAGCGCGCAGATGAATCACGCCGATCGCAGCATCCCTTACATCTGTAAACTGCACGCATGATTCTTTTATTGACTGACTTTTTCAGCAATAGATATTTTTAAAAACATAAGATCTTTCCTAGTGGCCTACCTACCTCCTAATTATATTCAGAGTGATCCGATTCTCAAATTGCAACATGAGTTTGAATAGTCATTTAGTTTCGTTTAGTTTATGATATAAATTTAGCGGTTACATTTCATATCGACATACATTTCCCTTTCTCGATTCTCTAATATATGAGAAAGTATATTGCCCGCTGGCAACACTGAACAGATTACTGGCAGTCAGCATGCGGCGCGCGTCTCCTGCCAAAGTCTCCTCACGTACCTAATTGTACTCTCAGCTCTTATAGCAGCTGATACACGCGGGCTCGCACGTCGTAAACAAACATACATTATTATGATAGCCCGTAATGATGCCTGGCGGTGGTCGCGATTTATTTTACGACTACTGCTGATATGGCTATCACAGATCGAGACTGATTTCTTTATCAAGAATGAATGAACGACAGATGGAAGGTACCTAATTTAAATACTTGTCACTAAGAATTCGTTAAATGTATCTCGGCCTTCGATGTTGGGATCTTCTCTACCTTTACCTATTTTACAGAATGATACAACAATACAAACAAACAAACACTTTCAAAGCTGTCGTTTCTTTCAACATAATTCTAATAGGTAGGTAACTTTATCTCATTTTTTACCTATTAGTCGAAGTTATAAAATATTTATCCGGTCTAGTTGAGCTGAATGTATGTAATCTAGGAATGATTAATGGTGTCAGTAGCCGCAGTGTCAGAATGTCAGAGAATGTCTGCCGTCTGGTGTCGGCGGTGTCAGACGCCGCGACGCCTCGACAAGAATAAATTGTGCTACGAGGCGTAGATAAATTGCATTAAACTTAAAATATACATATATTTTTATCCATATATATAGACAAACAGTTTGAAACGCATGCAAAGTAGGTTTATTTAAATTATTTAATATTTATTAGAGATTGGTGTGAGATTGAAAGGAAAAAAAAAAGAATTACAGAATACATTAAAGGTTATGAACTATAAAATATATATATACATATAAGTAAGTGCTTTCATTTTCATCTATTTTCATTAAATGAATTATAATTTACCGAGATCAGGTTGAAAAACAATAAAATGTAATTCGCAATAAAATAATATTTACGTTTCACAGTATGAAGTAATGAAAAACAAAGTCGTGAACGGAAATAGAAGCCATATTTAAACAGACATTACAACAGCCGGGTACATAATACAATACTAAATCTATGTAAGATATAGCATCGACATTTAAACAGGCAGCCAGTTTTAAACCAGGTTAGTTTCGTGGGCTTGATGTAGAAGATTGAACAACTGAAATATTGGAGCTTCAAATGATGTAGAACTCTTTACTCGAACCTAACCGAGGCAACAATGTACTTTATATTTACTTATATAAAAATCACGCACAGACCCTGTGGGATAAATATTTTTATAATTATTTTAACAAAATAGACGAACAATAAGATTTAATATAAATATAACTCTATAATAACCTATAAGTTCATATTTCGAAGCGCTTTTTTTGTATTAAAACATTGCTTTAGATGACTTGCTCCAATACTACCCACACTCTTAAAAGTCTATTTAAGTGAAAGTAGGCGTATAGTAAATAGTTAAGTAAATATTAGTATAAGTCACTAAAAACATTGTTAAAAGGGCATCTAAGAGCGTACATAGGGAGTTTCAAATTACCTAAGGTGCAACCTCGTTATTAATGACCAAAACAACAATCCTAAAAGAGAGCGTCACCGGGTCACGTTTCATTGTTCCCGTCAAATGCCATTGTTTCACCGAACCAAATCGCAACAGTGCGCACGCGCCGACCAATGAGTGGTCTCGGCCACGCCCACCGCGCGCCCCGCCCCCCGCGTCACGCTCTGCCACGAGACTCCCGGCCTGGCCGCCACTCCTCAGTCGTGACCCCAGCGACACGACTTATCTCCCATCGAGATTGCAGACTGATGGCAAGCTATCGTTCCCACCACGTTTCCGAGCTATGTTGACTTTCTATTCACTACCGCTATTTTATGATTCTTGATCTCGTGCAAAAACAAGGATTAAATTACCAACTCGTCTAATAAACTGCGGCGCTGCCGTTAATTTATAATCCGCTTAAATGCTCGCCAATGACAGATGTCAATATAGCTTTTAGTATTAGTTCAAGATCTCACATAGCTGTCATATCGGCAACAGATACAAAAACATGAGGTATTAAAAGCAGCAGCGAACGCTTGAACAAGAGTAATTGGCCAATTACATTCCTACGTCGAGTTCAACGCGCCGTCATAGATAGCCAACAGACAAGTAAGTCTACAGTCTACACTTACTGGTCCTTAAGCCTCGGGTCAATGACCACTAATTGTACAAAAAACCTGGCCGATGTCCATTCAATCTGGATTACAAAATGAGCCGTATAATTAAATTATAGATCACATTTTTTGTGACTTTCGGCATGAAGGTGAAGTCTAATCAATAATATTTCTTACGAGTATATAGCGAGTATGAATTACACCGAATGAAGCATTTTGCTCCGTCATTGAGCTTACATTATTTGTGATCCTGTTTGGTGAATATTTACGATACGACATAACGCTCGATTACATAACACTTTGACTGCGAGAAGTCATATATATATATATATATATATATATATATATATATATATAATTAATAAAAGGAGCCATTTATCCGTTATCATAAAGTAAACTGATATTAAGGACGACGTTTTCCTCAGTGACTTGCGCCTATTAGACAAACGTCGGCCGTTATCAGGCATCAGCTAATACGGTAGGATTTGTAGCAATCAGCCACTTACTTATCAGATCATACAATAAATTGACTTATATAAATACTAGCGCAAATGTAAATTTATCAATCAGTTGAATTATTTACTGTTCGTTATAAACGCTATCAGCTGAATGATATCGCGTTCATCTTGAATGGTTCCCATTTTAAGCAGTTAAAGATAAAGGAGGAATGAAAGTTAATTTCAAATTCGTTCTGGTATACTTAGATTAAGAAGTAAATTAACAAAAATATTCTAGTACGTGTCACTCAGCTATACAACAGAGAAGGTATTTGCCATTCATTACCTGGATGCTGCGCTGCCTGAAAACGTTACAGAACGTTACACGAAGCAATAAATTAGAGAAAGACAAGTTTTAAAACACGCCTATTAGTCAATAAGGAGAACGGTTGACATTTCACAATATCGTCGCTATCGGCCGGTCATCGGTCGCGAGGTATCGGCGGCAAATCGGCAATAAATCGGCGCGGACAAACGACGCCAGAGCACGCCACCGCGACCCGACGACGAGATGATAGCATTGTTCGCAGCCAGCATCCAATATGTGATCTCAATGAGAATCTTGTAACTTGTTCGGCAAATGCGTTAGTTATTAGAATAGTTTAATCCTGAGATTGTTAAATGCATTAAGATCTGTGATTCGACTATATCAATATTTCTACCACTGTACTGAACAACAGGCAGAACAATTATTAGAATGTAATGAATATTTATTTATTTAAGTCTTTATTGCACTGTATAAAAAAAAATTTATGCGCAAAAGGCGGGCTTAATGCGACAAACACATTCTCTACCAACCAACCTTAGGGTTCATGAGAGAGCTTTGGTACGTGTGCAAACATTAAAGAAACAAAATAACAAAAAACACAAGAATTACATAATTCCAAAACACAAAAAATATACAAAAATATACTTACTTATAATAAAACATAAGGATAAATATTGGAATATATAAGAAAATAAAACAATATATACAATTTATAATTATCATGAATTGAAATTAATAATTTATTATAAATTACATAAATAATAAATATAAATTCATTTATATCTTTTATTATTGAAACAGATAAAACCTGGAGCAGTAAAAGATAAACTAAACTGTCACTCAAACAGAACTATCATAATTTTATAAGTCACAGCAAATTCACATAAAATAAGCATTTAAAAAGCTTATTATCAAAGGATCTAAAACCAGGGCATCATAAACAAAGCATCGGCGCACGAGGAGCGTGACCGCGAGCAGCGCACGCGCAATTACACGTCACGCGCATGCGCAGCCTGCCGCCTCATACAGCCGCATAGAGTGGCTCGCGGGTTGCTCCCGGCCCTGCCACTGGGAACACCATACACTTGTTAATATTGAGACTGTCCTTGTCACCACATTTGAGATAAATCCTACATTAGGGTCATGTCTGCAGTAAGTACTTGGTTTTTAAATTCAAACAAGTTATCAATCTATTTTATTACATTATGTTGTATTAACGAAAATAATACACGTTCCTGATTAAAATTTGTAAGACATCATGAAATGTGAATTTGTTCGAAGCACTTGTAGCTCCTATCAGCTGTATTGATTGCTAGAGACTACAACGCAGCCCCTACTTTTGAAAAAGAAGTAAGCGGTGAAGTAAGTTGCTTTGAATGAATGAATATTTACAAAAAATGTGCTTACTGAAGATTTTATTTTTTAATTAGGCATTTCACAAAATCAAATAGGTTGCAATAATATATTTGTAAACAATTAATAAACGAATTAATTAATGTATTTATATATTTTACTAAAGCTTAAAATCTCTAAATACGAGTATTTTAGAATAAATAAAAAGTAGAACATCAATTATTTCAACCAATTAATAGAATAAGGTAGAATAAAATACATTGTTATTTACTGGCATTTACTATTCATATTACTATATAATGATTATTCTCCTATGAAATGTAAGAAACAATACACGTACAAGAAAGAATTCTCAAGGCAGTTTCGTTTGGAATATACAAGTCATAAATTGTTTCAATATGTTTAATGTCATACAACTTAAGAATTAACACACTTCACTCGTTAGTAATACAAACTAAATTATAATCAAACACATAACAAACACTTCCCGCGTTCGTAATACACACACAAACACACACACACAAATTACTAAATAATCCCGATTCTGACTACGATTTCTCTCGCCTCACAAACGAGGACTATCTATCTTAGCGTCATTTACAAACACACTGTAATCAGATTTACACGAAGCCCAAAAAATAACTACGTGTAAGGTAAATTGGGACGTCGCTAAGCTCGTTGTTACACAATTAAGTGATTTATGTGTTTCTTCCCCCCCACACCCCCCCACGGCACGTCACGCAGGGCCGCCGTCAGTTTTAATGGATGCTATTTTATTTCCATCATTAACGATAAAGGCGGTTATAAAGTTCTAATCATCGAACACTGCCGGTGCGGTGCCCATGTGAACGGCTAATGCTAAGCTCTCATAATAATTCTTTATATCACGAACTTGTTAACATTGGTTATGAAGTGACCGCCTTCTATTTCTACTTTGACAAGTTGCATGTCAAATTGTAATATTCTTAGAAAGAAACACAAAATAATATAAGGTGTGATATTTTCTTTTGAGAGCTAAAGCTCATTAATTAAATACAATGTGAGCTACATTGTACAAAGAGATGAGATACATGAGAAGAGATACATGTAGAAAGAGAAGTCAATGAAATGTAATTGACTAGACTATTAGATATAACTAAATCAACGAAGGTCAACCTCCCACTCCACCACCACCGCTGACCTCTAACAGAGTTTAATGCCGGTTCTTCTCAACGGACCTACCCTTTAGAACCCTGTAGCTGAGTTTGAAGTTTCATAAGAGAAATGTACTATCTGTTTGTCTGTGAGAACCTACCTATTTTAATCTTTGCAACTGCTGGATCCCAACCCCGAAATAAGTTTTTATGAACTGGAGGTGAAAAAAATGAGGTCCTTCGAAAACTTTATATATATCAATATGTATAATTGCAGATATGTGTATCCGAATTCATCACCGGCCCGAACTAACTTCGTATTCCCACAGGAGCACTTGCACAAACAAGGGCAGGGTAAAAGTAGGGGTCAAAGTTTAAAATTTAGAGCAGCGATAGGGTTTGCAAGTTTTGTCCGATTGAACTCAAACTTGGCATATTGTTATATATTCTCTAATACTATTTACTGCATGGAATGGCTCATGGGCAAAAATCAAAATAGAACGACAGATTAATTGTCTGTCTTTTTTAAAATTCTAATACAATAAAAATCGTAGCACTGTTAATGTTCAAAATAGAGTATTTTTTGTGAAAGATTTTTTTTCATCCTGCCAACAAGGCCGAAATAAAATAAAAAAGAATTACTGAAGCGAAAAATTTCATGTCGCTATATAATATGCGTTCAAACTCAAACTTGGTATTTACATTGTCTCGTATTTTTTCTTGGATGGTATTTCACACGGGCAAAATGAAAAGACTGACAAATCTTTTACGATTATTTTTAATTTCCAAAAAATATTAGCTCTGTGAATGTTGAACATAAAGGCATAATGTATTTGTCATATCGATTTGTTAAAATGAAGCGTACAGTTTATAATCCTATACAATTTTAAAGTCGCAAAACAATAATGATGATACGGGGAATCTGCACCTTTATGAAAGCTTTTTTTTCAATTAGAGGTTCCCTATTCTCGGAGGAGTTCCAGTATCTCTTGAAACACTAAACATGAATTGTAAACTCGTATTATCCCGCTAAGTCCACAATTCTCAAATATCATGGCCGCCCTGTTCGCTCCGAAGACTGCAATCTGTCGCGGGTAGGCTGCACTGCGTCTGAACCATAGCCACGATAAATACACGATCTTGCTATTTATAGATTTTGTAAACCACTTATAAGAAGGTTATGAGTATTCCACAAGAATGCAGATTGTATAGAAACCTATCTACTCAATCTTCTAGTAGGTAGCTAACAATGCGCATGACTACAGTGAGAAGATGAATATTTTGAATGTACAATGGTTTACTATATACAGACTACTATATATAGAACTTAAAAATACAATTAATAAGTACTAAATTTATTTTATTTAAATTTCTTGAATTGTATTGCTTATTTAAAATCAACAAAACCTTTTTAAAAATAACAATCAAAGTGTCGCGTGGGCGCTCTCGAGACGTTGTGTTTGGAGAACGGACAAGTGCTGTTAGAACTATATGTATATAAATTATACATTACAATTATACACAATACACATTTATTAGTAGTTGGAGCCGCTGAGGTGGTTACACTTTTAGATGCAGGTGAGTTATTTGAAAATAATTTATTATTATTAGCAAATACAATAACATGTGGGTTATTTGCTATCTAAATATCGTTAAATGCTGAATAATTATATAGTATATTTATTATAAAATATATTCACTTTTAAAGCAAATCTGTAACTTTGCAACAACGCTAATGCCATTGTTGTAAAGTTCAAATCTGGCATTTCATATCATCGTATTATAACCTAATTTAAGCCTAGTCGATAAATAAGCTTGAAATTATTTTAAGGTAACATTATATCTTATTTACAATTTTTAAACGATAATTTAGAAGATCACTCTTACGGTGGCTTTTATTTCATCCTACATTATGATTCCAAGACAATTAGACCTCTGTATTGTTTAAAACCGTCCAAAATCCCAAAACGTCGAACTATTTATTGTCTATACTTGTCCATTCTCTCGACAGAGTTCCATAAACAGTAGATTGTATTAGCATATTAATACGAGGTACGAGCCGCGGCCGTTATGTAAATGTTATAGCTCGTATCTCACACTAAAAGTTTCAATTACACTCTACACCGTTAATGTTAATTATATCCGAGCATTGAATAGATTTAGATTCTATACTTTGATTTCCTTTACGTCTATATATTTTATTAGTTAATGAAATCTTATACTAATAAAAGATTTGTCGATCTCATGGCACGTGATGGATCAAGTGTGGATTGAAATGTATACCTTAGCGACAAAATCAAACAAAAGTTGGGCTCCAAAGTCATTAATATTTTACTTTAAACATTACACGTTTATTTGTAGATTTTAAAATAAAGGATTTGATTTACCCATAAGCATAACAAAAAATAATCCAATAATAAACACCGCGTTATTAATGATATATCTAGGTATAAATTTGTCTCACGACCAGCCTCCACCAGAATCCACCAGACCACACCTTCAAACACACGTTATTAGCTTTCTATCATCACAAAATCAAATACGAATCCATTTATTTTAAGTGTTATTTTACCCCAAACCATTGTGTTGTTTCTCGTAAAAAAATAAATAATTTGCAACCTATTTATGTGTCGCATTTAATATTAATACCATACCAATTGTTTTTTAAATTGCTGTACGTTTATTGTGTATTTTTACTATAGAATATTTTTTTTTCATTACAAATATTCCGGACAAAAAAATCACAAGTACGAAATTTCATCAAAATCTGTCAATTAGTTTTTGAAAAATGCGCGAACGGAAAAAAAAGGGGATAAAATAAAAACTTTAGTTCAGAGGCCATGGACTAAAAACATACAGTACATTTATTTTTTATTTCTTGTCAATATTTTATTATACGTACATACATGTGAAGTTAATAATAATGATTAAACGTATATTATTATTTACTATATTAGCGCTAATAATGGTGTAGTTGTGTTACTAATATATGTGTATAATATAGCTTCCTTATCACGGAGATTCAATTACAGAAAACGTTAAGTTCTTTGAAGAGCCGTATCTTTACGACCACTGCTGAGATTAGTAAAAAAAAAAAAGTTCCCTTCAAATAATGACATTACCTCCCACCACTAAATTATTCAAAGATAAGTAAATATAGCAATATATTGAAACTCCATCGATAACAGGTTGGTTTTGAGTCGCATTGGCTTCATAGGATTACCGGCTGTCCCAATTACATGAAACCTTAACCAGGAGATAGTGTTAATGACCATCGAGACCACCGGCGCCATGGGAATCGTCTTTGTCCAAACAACTAAACATGATATATACTTTTTATTACTTTAAACCATTACATGGTACAGTCTTCAAGTATACAGATAAGTATAGGACTTATTATCTTGACTAACTGTGGAGCCACTCCATTAATGTTTTTTTTCTCTGTTGTTAAATTACCTAAGAACTTCTTGAAACATGGGTATTTTATATTCTAGTAAATTAGATGTTTGTGTATAATATTTATTAATTTATAAGATAACTAAGATACTATATTTATTACAAGTAAATAGTAATAATTATACAAAAAACTAAAAATTGATATAAACTGTTCATTAAAAAGAGGGTTAGTGCTAACCCAAGAGTTTGATAAAAAATATGTATAAATACATTAAAAAAAAATTACGTAACCAAATTGTTAAGGGTTTGGTAAAAACAAAACATGAAAAGAGTGTCTCTTTCATTATTATTAAGTAAAAAGTAAAAGTCCCTAATATTAAGTAAAAATTAAAATTTCATTCAAGTCAAGTCAAATTGTTTTATTTCAAATAGACGTACATTGCACTTAAGAAACTTCAGACTCTACATGCACAGTTCCAAGGCGAAGGACAACTCTAAAATAGAGTTTGAGATATTTCTTTTATTCAAAGACGTTTAACAATAGTACTGAGATACATTTTCTACCTAATTTGTATTTGGTATTAGTTCTTAAACATTTCAGTTGATAAACCTTTTCCGAACAATCACCTAACATCAGCGTTCAACCTCAGAATTAAGCAAAGCAAAGATAATAAATAGGTCGCTTTTTTCAGTATTGTTAATTAAGCTTTAAAAGAAACGTTTTCTATTTTTACAGTTTGTTACAATGCTTTATTTAGGGAATGTTTCATAGCATTTCATTATTTTATGTTGATTTAATCAATATTTAAGTCAAATAGAAAGTTAATATTAAAGTTTCTGGAGCTAATTCTAAGTATTTTATGGTTTAGATAACATTTCATATTTATCACCATTGAATTTAAGGGCCAGTCTCGGCAGCTCGTAAAGGGTGTGAACCGTCACGATATTCGTTAGAATAACGTCGAGTACCGAGTACGAGGTGAGGTAACGAAGGGCTGATGGCCCGATACAAGCACTTTCATGTAACACGCGAGGCCAGCTCCGGCCGCGGTCACGCCGCTATTCTACCGTCCGATACAAGTGGATCTGACAGTTAAATATAAAAATATTGAACACTATTTTGACAACAAACTTCGACTACTCAATAAGACATCACAACACGATGTCAAAAGGTTGTAGCTACATAGTAAGTCTTCTTACTGTATTATAATTTGTAGGTTGTTTGTTTGTAATTTTGGAGGTAGTTAGGAATTCAAACCGCTTATTTATATACAGTACACATAAATGAGCCTACTCTAAATACTGTTTTGCAAAGATAAGATCTATTCTGTATTTATTAAATACAGAAGCCATATTTAATTTATAATCGAGGGCCGTACCCACTTTATAAAATAAGTTAGAGAAGCGATTAATCGGCTAAAATCGATTAATCCTATCAATCAATAAGGCAATACTTATCTGCATGTTATAATTTTTTTTAAACATTTTAATTTAGTCATTCAAAAAGTAGCTTAATGTTTGAAAATATCTATAAACATGTGAAGCTTATTTAATATTTAACAATTTTAAAAACATTAATATTGGTTGTGACATCTTTTCAATGTTCATCTATACTGTAAAGTTAGAAACATCGGTTAGGATTTTCGAAACAAGTCTGACAGATGTCACCACCGTCCTGATAAAGACAAATGTGCATAGAGTGCTTAATTCACCGAGTCTTTCAGCGATACGGTAGGTCAATTGGTAGAGCGACGGGACAGTTTCCCAAAAATCGCTGGTTTGAATCCCTGCTTGTATTGGTTTATTTTTCATTCAATATTTATTAAAATTTAATATTTAAATAGCTTAATATTTCTTTTTTTCATGACGCAGTGCTTATTAATAATAATTACAATCACGTGTACACCCTTTAGATATTCATTGTTCATTTAAATATTTATTTCGATAGCTGCCTGATGGCTTATAATTTGTTACTCCTAACTCCAATTTAAGATACACAACACAGGTTATCGAGGTAACTCGGTAGTAAACATGTAAATAAAATAAAAGTTTAAAATCCGAATTCCTCGATTAGTCACGACTGAGTTATCGATAGATGAAGTAGCGGTCGCGTTACGATGCGTTCCGCACTCCATAATCTATTAGATTCCTTTCAAACGGTAACCGATACGCTTTCACGCTACATTGCGTTATCAAATATATGTAATGAATAAAAAATAGGGGAATTAATAACTATCGAGGGCGATTGATCACACAAGTTAAGTAAATCCGCAACCCAAACTATCCTACCCTCCTGCAACCTTATGGCACAGATAGATAAGGCAATAAACTTCATTATGAACAATTAAAACCCATTTTTGTCGCAGACCACAGACAATAGACCACTTGTGCAGCTGACACTATAAAAAACCTGCCCTCAAAATGTTTCATTGTTAGAACCCCTCGCAAAAACATAGCGATCAAAATACAATGATAACCCCATTTCTGTGTATAAGATTAATTAATCTGTACTTGGGAACAAGTGGGCGGTTCATCGACAAATGTTTAAAACAGATGGAGGGAAATTTCAAATAAATTGTGATCAAATGACAAAGGCCAATTAAAATGGTTATGCAAATATTCATAACAGATTTTCTAATTATCTGAAATTCGTTTTGTTATATACTGTAGGTACCTATTCATATATGAGGGTAGGTAATCTGAATAACTGTACAGAAGTTGAAATGCAGCCGTTTAGCGCTGAGTGTTGACCTCAACTGAGTGTACAACCTGACAGGTATTAAATAACAAATAGATACATCATGACCTAGCCCCATGGTACATCTGTTTTACTGGTGTTTACTTGTTCGAATAATAAAACATCAATATAAGCGTGTACATTTAATAACTAGATCTCGTGACCGATTATTGTAAATTGGTATACAATAAAATATAAAATTCAACAGAATTGATCAGCCGAGATGAAGGCAGTTAACCTTTACTCCGCGGTGTACAATGAAGAGAGTCAATTCATCCAATATGGACGATGTCAGTAGAACTCCTGCGGTGGCAATGACTGATTTAAATTATGAAATCTAACTTAAGAAGATTTTTGAACTATCCAATTACCTATATGTTTTAAAAGATATTGTTATAAAAACTGGTGTATCTACCTACAAATATATTTTATTTAGTTGTTAGTTAGGTAGTATGGATAAGTAGATAGTATTTTTGTAGCTATAAATTTAAAAAGAGGACTATCTAGCTAAGTTTTAACTAAACATGATCTGGTAATAGCCCGCAAGCGATAAGCCGACCTGCGACCCGATACCGCTTCATTAGCCGCTTTGCTTAAGGTGAATTATATTATTTGTTTTGCCAACCCGCCAGATTACGATATTTACCGTCGGTGCGGACAATTTTGTTTAACTATCAGATGGTACGCTGTAGCCGGTTTTAATGGACAGCGTTAAGTGGGCACCTCGCGGGCTGCAGACTGCAGTCCACGCTTCTTGCGTGTTTAACAGGTTGTGGATGTGATTCAAAATAATGATTTTATGAATTGCGATTTTATGTCATGTTTTTTGTTTAAGTAAAACAATTATATACATTTTCTTTATCTTACTTCGTAATATACTTTTATCTGTTGTCGTAATAGCTAAATTTAAAAACAATAATTTCATTATTCTTCTGAGGTCTATCTGTTGCTACGACATGATTCTTAAATATCCATTCATAAATTTAAAACATTATTTTTACAATTAAGGGTTCCTTGATATTTATTCATCACTAACAATATTTCGCAGTAACAGTGTCAAACGCTTTTTAGAAGTCTATAAATATTCACAACGATATTTTATTACCATTACGACATTAGTTGTCATTAGATCAATTGTAGCTAGAGTATTTTCGGTTTCCAAAACTATTACTACTACTTCAGAAAATTTAATGAATTCTTTCATTTGTTAATACCATGAGTCAAGTTGTCTGCAATTAAGTCTTTCAACATGTAGATACTTATACCTACAGCATAATCCGGTACTGGTATTAATGTCTAATTTATCAAACGTTTTAAAAAAATCAGATTTACTGATCGGCTTTTTTCCGTTATTTTACAAACTACCTAAGTTACTAATTAAATTACATAATTTAGGAATTTTTCTGGCTAAGTGCGCACCAATTTTAGAGAAACTAAAGTAAAAATATTCTCTGATTTGTTTAATATCTGTTGTTTTAACCGAGAAAAGCTTTGAATTGTAGGGAATACAGATAACTATATTTCCTAAAAACCAAGTTTTATTTTATTGTTTGCCAAATCATTTATTAGTTGATATATTTTTAGGGCATTCCTAAAACAATTTATAGCAAGCAATATTACTGTAGGTTTCCTTTCGTAGGATATTTGTTTTAATTCATGCCACAGAGTTTTCGTTTTATATATTAAGTACGCCTTTCCAATATATAGGTAGTAAAATAGCATCATTCAGTATATTTATAAAAATTGACTGCGCATACATTCGCATGCAGCATGAATAATGAGTAGATGAAACCATCTTGATAGTTAGTTAGTCTTGATAGTTAGTTAGAGAGTTAGTTAGTCTAGATAGTTTTTAATGACCTTTACAATGGTACAAAACGTTGACGGCTGCTTCTTTATCTCCTTGACGAAAAAAGCTAGATCAGCCACGTTTGTCCTAAACTGTTGGGTTAGTTATAAATACATATTTTCTACCTACCTATATATATATATATATATATATATATATATATATATATATATATATATATATATATACAGTGGAATCCGTTTATAATGACATCGAAGGGAACCGACAAACCAACATAATAAGCGGACGTCATACAAAGCATTTTGTGAAAAAAAAAACCATTTTTGCGTAAATATGTATGTAGGTATGTATTTTAAGAGAAAAACATAGTACATATGTAACTAATGAAATCAAAATTACACGTTTATTACGTACACATTATACACATACAAGTGTATTTTTTCATGAATATAATCTGTAATTTTTGTCTGTTTTTGGTTATTCATTTTATTGTAAAAGTAATCTCTAATACTATTGTGTATAGAAGACATCGCCATGGTCAAATTATAGTTTTCAATACTGCTGTTAACAAATCGGGATAATAATTCAGCAGCTTTTAATGCCTCTTCTGCGGTAGGTAAAGGTTCTTCCTCGACTTCCTCTTCGCCGTCACTTTTGGTACTTGTAATGTAAAGTACTGTGTCGGTCATTATAACCGGACATACTTTATTAAAAATGGGTCATAATAAGCGACATGTCACTATAAGAGAAGTCATTATATCCGACTTTTTTATAAAGAATTTTATATGAAAACAAAAGTTCATAGTGTAGTCACGTCATAATAGGCGGTTGGTCAATATAAGCGGAGTCATAATAAACGGATTCTACTGTATATATATAAATATATATATATTACCACTATATGATTCCAGTCTTGAATGGAAATCTTTTAAACACGGAAAACAATATTTTAAACCAAATGACAGATATTTTTTGTATCATGTGTAGTGCATAGTGAATAATATCAATAAAATCATGTATAGTGAGTGAACAATATGGTTTCACAAGAATCAACAACTGGTGCTGTTGCCAACCTTCTTAAGCACATGTCAAAGTCGCAGAATGCAATAGGGGTGTTTCGAGATTTATCCAAGGTAAACCACTACGGTGAATATTGTGTAGCACTTGATCTTATTGCCATTTACCTCGAACAAAGAGTTTAGAAGGTTGATGTACCTAAATAACTCTAAATCGGCTGGTTCAAGAAGAGTCTTCCACGATCTATTCTTGGCCCCTTTTTATTTTTACTATATACTAATGATCTGCTTTTTCATAAAAGGTCTATGTGACATTGTACTATTTGCTAATGATATCTCGCTTATGTATAAAGTCGAGCGTAATAGCATAAATTATGAGGAAGTAAACAGTGCTGTCACTTGGTCTTCATTGGCTCGAAATTAATAATTGGTCTTAAATAATAAGAAAACTAAATATATGGAGTTTACACTTCCTTATGTACAATGCCAAAATTGGCGCCTTTTCCTTAACTATGAAATATTGGAACTAACTGACTCAACAGTTACCTAGGTATAACTAAAAATAAAAAGCTCCACTGGAACCCCCAACTCTCCAAACTCGCAGCCAAACTCAGCTCCGCCATCTATGCAATTGAAAAAGTAAAATACTTAACGGATGTTGATACGGCTCGACTGGTTTATTTTCATTGTATTTTGTCTCACGTTATTTTATGGGGCAGAGTTGTTGAAATTAATTCTATATTTATTTTACAAAAAGCGGGATATTTATAACTTAAAGGCTAGAGATTCCCTGAGAGATTTTTTTTTAAGAAATGAGTATACTTGCGGTCGTTTCTCAATACATATTTAATAACATAATATTTATACGTCAATATCCGGATACTTATAAAAAGAACAGTGACAAACACAAGAAATAAAAAAAATAAACTATTTATGCCGAAATTTCGTCTTTCAAAAGTTAAGAAATCCTTAATGGTCTTGAGTGTACGTCTGCATAATAAAGTTCTACCAAATATATAAGACCTTCCATTTCTCAATTTTAAATCTAAAATAAATTAAAGTATATTGTTAAATAAAACTTATTATAGCGTACCAGAGTTTTCAGTTGATGAACTAATTTAGTATTTCGATCAACTAAAAAAGCTTAGGTTGTTGATTCATTTGCAGGGTTGATATTCTAATTACATCAAACATTGTTAAATTAATTTGAAAAGAGCATCTGTTGCGATTCTGGCCAGCTCTTCTCAGCAGAGCAGCATCCTGAGCTGGTGGTAGCTTGCTCACGGACTGACATACTGACAGTTTTATAATGTAATAATTGACGTTTTAAAAGTGCGTGTAAATGCCTCCTTGAATAAAGATATTTTCAATATGATAAATTCTCTCTATATCTATTATATATTCTCTCTATATCTAATTTCATTTTTATTTTGTGGCACTGTCGTAAGCTTGTATAAGAAATATACCGACTCCGCCACCTAAAAAACACTCCTATTTCGGAAATTATTTTAACATTACAAACTTTCATCCCTTCTTAATTCTCTTACCTGTGGTATGGGCTTAGGGGTGAAATTTCGTAAATTCATTTAAGTGGTATTTCGTTTTATATATGAACATAGGACTATACGAACCGTAAAATATGCATAGTCCTATGTTATTTTGGGTCGTGTGAGGGTTTTTAGAAACACAAATAAATAGACGGCGCATAATCTATTTTCATTGATTTAATAGACATGTAGGATTACATATACATATTATACTCCATCATAAAACTATATTATACGTATTAATTTATCCAGCTAATGTGTTTCTAAAAGTGATCAGTGAACAAACAACAAATATACATGCGCGTCGACGGGCGGAGCGGGGCGACACGTCCGTGCAAGGCGACGCGCCCGCGGTGACTGAGGGTTGCCCTCCCCCTCCCCTCGCCCCGCCCGCCAACACGCCGCTTACATTCTTCTGTTAGCTACAATTAATTAACACAACGTACAGTTATTAGCCGCGAGGCGCACTCCGCCCGCGCCCCCCTCCCCACCACCCCCCCGTCTGCTGCGGCGGAGTGCGTCCGCGGCGCAAGCGGCACTCGCACACGAACTACAACAACCTACACATCGCGTAACATTGGCAAGACCGGCCGAGCACGGGGAAGGCTCGAAGCCGGCGTTTGTACGATACTCTTTGGCTAAAACGCCTCCGGGAAGCGTAAAATTCATATAAACATTTAAAAATTGAGTACAAAACGACCCACGTTCCGAACGAACGGCTATAAATTTCGATTACAAATAAAACGTTTAATATACCTCTCGGTGCGGTCGCCGGGACCGGATTGCACGGACTCCCGATTTTGAACCGGCATTTATATAATATAATATATAATAAGAATAATAAACGTAAACATCGCGACGCGTTCGTGAGACTGGGAAGTCGTCACGTCAGCATCGCTAAGCATAATAATAATACAATCTTGATCTAGAAATACTTCTAGATGATAAACTCTGCCTAAATATCCTTTAGATACACTTTGGTAACCCTATTTGCAAGATTTATTAAAAAATCACAAATGTAACACCGTTTTTAAAACATAAACATGTAAAAAATATAAATAACATCTAGTATATAAACAATAATCTCTTGTCGTCGATCAAACTCGTCGAGATGTGATGTCTTACAATAACCTTCTTACAAAACTGTAAAATTCATTTATTATGGCACGAGAAATCAACAAAAAACAGTCAATCGCTTAAATAAATACAGTAAGTACTAACACAACTCTCTTAAAGAATACTTTTGAATTAAAACTTATCATAAAAGTTAAACGAGGGTAGAGTAAAGCTTCGGTTACAACAATAAGCGAATCGGAATCTCAATCAATTATAAAATATGGACATAATTAGAATAAAAGTAACCGAGCTAAGATGATTCACACCGCCCTCCCCCCCGCGTCCCCCCCCCCGCGTCCCGTCGCTGCAGTGTCGTCAAACTCCACCGCTGTATCGGGCGGTGTGAGCTCAGCTTAACTCATTTGGCACCTCACTAGTAATTAAGACGCAACATCACTGGTATCGTATAAATTAAGTTACAACAGTATAATATTCTTATGTACATAATAATTAAAATTGTATAATTCATGTAATGACGCTATAAATTATGCAAAACATTAAAATATAAGCTGTATACATCTGTATTGAATATATTGTACTTTAATATTTGATATAAAATCTCATAAAATAATAATATAATATTGTAAAGTATACAAAGGTGAGGTCGAGAGAACGATACTACCGGAACGAACAGCATCATTTTCAATTAATACATTAATGAAACTTATAAATAAATTAGATTTCCGCTAATGACACAAAAATATAAAAAAAATGTCTAAACAATGTAGAGTTAGTTTGACTAGGACGACTGGTAATAAACAGCCACTAAACGGAGCACGCGGAATAAGTTTGATAAAGACGGTCCGAGATTCAATATATTTCAGTAGTTCATTTTATATTCAGTAAACAAATTGTTCTACTTAAATATCTATTAATACTTCGTAATACTAAACAAAACATATCAAAAATCAATATAACATTTGAGTGCATCCGTCTCGCTCTAATCTATCGCAAGAGGAAGCGAGATAACAAATACGATCGGACGAATTGTATAATTTGCATTTCTTGTTTACCTTTTTTTTAATCAACTCAGAAAGTTGTATATTAAATTATATATTTGTGCTTTTTTTCAGTTAGTCTAATAAAATAAATCAAAATCATAGTAATAAATAACAGATATATCAGAATATGCTTAAAGCATGTATTTCGGAACGAAATTAGTTTTTTTTTCAATATA
Source organism: Dircenna loreta (assembly GCA_963555665.1). NCBI lineage: Eukaryota > Metazoa > Arthropoda > Insecta > Lepidoptera > Nymphalidae > Dircenna > Dircenna loreta. The sequence goes on along the minus strand of OY743088.1, from coordinate 6,391,604 downwards.
AATTCTCTGGCGCTCGGCGACATGGCCACACACTCACACACACATTAACAGAGGTGCGTACGGTACTAAAGTAAACTTTTTAACATTCACCTAAATTATTTTTGGTATATATTTCTAATTCTATACTAGGGTTTATTTCAAGAAAATAACTTATCTACGACCGGCGGAATGAAGTCTCGGTATTATCGGTACGAGCGATATGTAACGATATTTAAAGAAATAACAACAAATAGTTTGTAACATTTTCAAGAATGAGATGCATTTAAACAAAACTTAAGGCGAAAAGTCATTAATAGTTAATATTTTCTTTTTAACGTTTAGATTATAAGACTTTAGAAAAAATAATTAATCGAAATATTTAGTTACAAACAAACATCCAAATAATTTAATATATACTGAATAAATTTGGTGAAAAGGCATCATAAATAATCCCCAGACGGCATCCCGCCGCTGCGACACGCCGAGGACTCCGCGGACCGTGAGTCTCTTAAGCGATACTTAGGCGTCGATCTATTCTAAATGAGAATTGAATCTAAACTATAAACATCCTCTATCACTACTCTATCGACTTTGGTTCGTTAACTCGTAGCGTCTGTGGGTAGTTCATTAAATATCTAATCAGTTGGTACAGTAACGTCCGCTCTACGTTCGACCGACGGACTCTTCTATAACGGAACTTGGACGTCTCCGTACTCTCGGTACTCAAATAAATACAATTCTCTTATATATTACTCCAACCCGTGTACACGTAGACGTTTCGACATTGTTAAACAATATTTGGTATCCGTATCCGTATCCGGCTCGACGTACACAATACTTACACTAATATAGTAATCGCACACGGAGAACACGCGGCGGACTAGAAGCGGGATTACGACATATCGCTAACCATAGGAACCGACTACCCTACGACACCGACACGACAGCGAAACTCCTAACTTACAGTATTAAAGCCTCAAACAAGGTTCATCATCAGCGAGATAAAAAACTTAAGTAACGACTACGTCCAACGAAAACTACACGCACACAGGCACACATGCGCACACACGTACATACAACGAGACTAATCCCGGCGAATGGGGTTCTCGGACGTCACTTCCGCCGACCTCGCGGCCGTCTGCGGACCTAGGGCCGGCGTGCGCTCCCGGGGTGTCTCACCGCGCACCCGCAGACAACGGAATACTATAGTACAAACTGAAGAGCGACTGTCACGGGAGCGGCGGGGCGAGCGCGCCCGGGAGGCGGGCCACTGCCACCGGATGGACGGTCGGGTCAAAGACAATATGTACAACGAACGACCGCCACCGGGACCTTTTGACCCGACGGTACTCTGTATGAAGTCGGTGACACGCGTGCTGACAACGGCGGCGAGGCGAGCCGGGCCCGCGCCATCTTAGAAGTACTTAGCAGTATATTATTATTACTAGAGAGAAAGTCGTGCGAGCTCGTCCCGGGTCGCCGGGACGCCGCCGGAGGTACGACTCCGCCTCACGTACCGGTCCGGACTAACGATATCATTCCTAAATAATAACGACAGAAGCTACGGCTCGTTCGATATTTTCGGTTATCCGATGCGGCCGGACGCTCGTGCGTCGCCTCGACCCTTGGAGATCCGAGATCGTTCCGTTATCGAACATGAAACGTTAACCGCGATATAGTTTGTGTGAAAGAGTAGTGTACGTGTTGCTCAAAAAGTTTTCGTGCCTCATTGTTTATAACCTCCATAAAACGACAGATCTCTTCCGAAGCGACCGCCCGTCGGTCGACGGCGGTGAATGCGAACTCGCACGTAATCGCCACAACGTAAAAAAACCATCCCAAATAAACTCCAACTCAAACCCGGGCGGTACACGTGCGTGTACGCGAGTGCGCGTGCGTGCGTGCGTGCGAGTTCATGTGGGCGGGCGGTCGGGCGGCGGGGCCGGAGTGAAGTCCTTGTTCACGAACGAGAAGCCTTTGAACTCCTCCTGCAACGTTATGATCACATATTAGTATTGGTGGATACGATAATATGACGCGACGTCCATCATCACTACGTATGATTTAAGAACGTGCGCATCTAGCGTTTGAGATATGTCAGTTGCATCTGTGTATTTCTGTGTGTCTGTTGCGTCTGTTGCGTCTGTGTGTCAGTGTGATATACCTGGTTGATGGCGCGCAGTACGTCGACCGGGACGGGCGTGAGGCAAGGGTCCTCCTTCGTGAACTCCGCGTCGAAGTTGGCGGCCTCGCGCTTGCTCCTCTGCAACACGTTTATTACAGTAAGGCGTGTGCGCGTATGGGCATGCGTGCGCGGGTGTGCGTGTGGTACTTACCACCTTGGGTCTGAAGGGCGGGCGCAGTCTCCGTTGCGAGAGGGCGTCCCAGTCCATGTCCTTGAAGAAGGCGTGCTGGCGGATGCCGGACGCGCCGCCCAGCACGCCCAGCCGCCGAGACGGGTTCTTCGTCATGAACCCTGGGTAAAGGAGAGTCGTCGGCCTTTCATCGTATATTTATCAAATATATCGATAATAATATACATTATATTATATTTGATAATTATATTATAATCATATATATTATTATTTTATTAACGGGCCGGCTCCCGTGACCGCCGCCAATCGATCAATAAAAAATATGTGATATACCCTGCCGCTTTAATTTAATAAATTATATTAATATTTATTGAAACGCGACGCTTTAAAAGTAAATTTGTATACAGTTTAACCCCACTCGTGGGAGAACCCGACTCCTATAGGTTGAGTCGAAAATGCGACTCCTTCTTTGTTTAATTTTAAAATACTTTTCTTTCTAGAATTATTACATTGATTACTGGTTTAATACGCTTTACCCGACTGCCTGACAGAAATATTACACATACGATGTGCAAATTATTATTTTATTACAAAATGTTTCAATATATTAGACGTTCATCGCGGTACCTTTGAGTATGGAGACAGCGTCCTTAGAGAGCCACACTGGGTACAAGACGTCGTCGTGAAGGATGGACTCGAACAGGTCATCCTCGTTGTCGGCCTCGAAGGGCGGTTGCCCTGCCAGCATCTCGTACAGTAATACGCCCAGCGCCCACCAGTCCACCGACGGTCCGTACTCCAGCTCTTGAAGGATCTAAACCAGACGGAGAAGTTTAGAGAACACGATATAATTACTAGATTCGGTCGATTTGTTCCTAATCTAGAATTTGAAATATAAGGTTTAATATATTGAAAGCGTTCGTGCCTTGCGGTCGTTGCAAAGAACGGGACCGCACGGCACGAACGCAAGAGATGGCGCCATGGGAGTCGCCAGAGAAAAAAGCGACTAATGAAAGAATATGTACTACAAATTACATGAAAATTAGAATGGGTCCGACGAACGAACCGTAACGTTTAATATGAAGGCTAACAAATTATGTCACATACATCGATAATCGTAAATACATCATAACGTTTACTATTTTTTGCATATAACCTCACCTCGGGAGCGATGTAATCCGGAGTTCCGCAGAAGGTGGTGGTGGTGACGCCATCTGAAACGATACCCGCATTGAAACCTCGGAGAAGAGGGGAGGAGGGTCGTAGGGCGGGTGGTTGATACGTACCCAGGATGCCCTCCTTGCACATGCCGAAGTCGGCCAGCTTGCAGTGTCCATCGGCGTCCAGCAGGATGTTGTCGAGCTTGAGGTCCCTGTAGATGACGCCATGCGCGTGCAGGAAGTGCAGCGCTAGCGTGACCTCGGCGGCGTAGAAGCGAGCCCGCGGCTCGTCGAACTTGCGCGCGCGCTGTATCTGGAACATGAGGTCGCCGCCGTGCACGTACTCCATCACGAAGAACAGGCGCTCGGGCGTCTGGAAGGCGCAGTGCAGCGCAGTGAGGAAGGGGTGGCGCGCCGCCAGCGCCAGCACGCGACGCTCCGTCAGTGTGCACTCCACGTCGTCGTCCTGCACGATGGCGTCCTTCTTCAGCACCTTCACGGCGTACACCTGCCGCGGGACGGACGGATATTTACACAGTGTTCGTTTCGATTCTCGGCGACCTCCCGTCCGTTCGCGGACGCCGTACTGACCTCGTCGGTGCCCTTCTTTTCCGCCAGCATGACCTTCCCAAAGGAGCCCTTTCCCAGCACCTTGATGAAGTTGAAGTCGTCCAGCACCGCCCGCGCCTGCGGCTCGCCTGCGGCACACACACAAATGACTTCACCTACGGAGCCGCTGGCGGGCGACCGGCGAGATTTTAAAAACTTATATGTTTAAAAAACTCTTTAGGTATATTATAAGAGAATTTACAAAATGTGGAGACCTGGCGCGAGAGATCACAATGATCCGTTTATAGATTGTATCAATTAATTGACTCAAATCAATTTTATCAACAATTTGTTACAATCAATTTTAGCGCGTTTGACTTGGAAAGTAGAATTAATACTCGAAATATATATTTAGCGGCACCGGTCGCTCTTTTACGGAACAAATGAATGATAATCGTACCCGTGGTACATTTTAATTTTTAATTCTATTAGTTAGAAATTAATATTATTATGGTTAGTAATTATTTAGTTTAAAATTTAAATTTCCAACATCGAGCACAAAATGCAGATAGTAATTTTTGTCTGAATTTTGACCTGAGGCGTCAAGTTAGAAGATGCATGACTATCGGGTAAGTGAGACCCGGAGTTATTTATATAATTTTTTTGTATTGTTATAGAAATTTTATAATTAAATTAAAAAGTATAAACTAAAAAGAGTGAAAGTATTCTTAAAACGTGTTTACATTATTATGGATCATATTAGTCGAAGCACAAAAGATGTAACGTATATAAACCTGTCGGATTCGCGAACACCTCTCTGAGCTCGTCCCAGTGCGAGCGCGCCGCACCTACGTCACACGGACGGACTTATTACACACACACACAAGAAATGAACAACACCCACACCAGCAACACCCGCCACCGAGGCTGAACGGAACAAAACAAATAGAACCTTCGTAGCAAGTGAAGATCTCCTGCAGCTCGGCACACGCGCCTGCACACACACGCGCGCACACACGCACACGCACACGCATCAATACCGTGTATACGTGCAGGCAGGGCGATACGGGCGTGTGTGCGTGTGCACTACTACATGCACATGTTGTACACATACATCGAAGAAAATAAAATGAAAGTAAGCGATTTTTTTTGAGTACTTACTGCAATGGTAACAATGAATTTAAAAATACATTTATCATATTTATTATGTATCATTACATAAAACGTATCCAATTGATTATATACATTTAAAATAATTTCGATTCGATTTCTCGAAATTCGCTGAAATTATATCGCTGACGTACCATTCAGATGACATAATGCAAGTGTCTCTCACCCTTATCGTCGGGCTTCTCGTCTTTCTGGTCGGCCAGGTCCAGCGGTCCCTCCATTAGAGGAGTGTTCAGGTACTGCGGAACAGTCATAATTTACTTTTTTGCAACCACAAAATACATTAAAACGGTATAAAAAATATATATGAAAAATAGTTGAAATAGTTTTACAGTGGTCTTACAGGTAACGATTTTTTCAGACAACTCTAGCGTGTAGCGTTAATGTGAGTTATATAGAGAACAGTGGCACATAATAGTACATAATAAATATAAACCCTAACATAGATAATATTAAACATATATAGGTGTATTTGTATTCTATTCATAAAATGAATAGGCGGATGAATTATAATAATAAAATATCAGAATGGTGTAGGTCATCCCGCACTGGTCCAAAACGACCGAACCATTGCCGTCCAAACATTTCGCTTAAGCCCATTTCATTTGCACAAAGCGGAAAATGTAAAGATCCTCCGTCCAACTGGCACTACAACTATGGCCTATGCGCTTGCAAAGAAAGCTTATTCTAATCCTCGGCAACAGAATCGTATAGAATATTTATACAAGGTGGACCATTTAAATTTTTATAGGCAGCTTTGACGAGCAGAGATGGTGGGGTGGGGCGGAAAGGTTTTGAAGTGCAAGAGCGACCATTGGAAATTTAGTACCAATGCATCGTTCAGCAATAAACAACGGGCGTTATGTGTACGGGAATACTAACGTAACAACAAATTTTATATTCTAGCGTAACGAAGGAAATGGCACTCAACAATCAACCACAATCCAACCCACCTAATATATCAAAAGATCCCCAAAGCATCGAGCCTGTAAGAGCGTCTATTTATGAACATGTACTCTCTACTCGGAAGAAATCTAACAACACCCTAGGTGTGCCGAGATCATCTTTGATTCGTAATCTTCACAAAGATTTACTTTTATATCAGTATAAAATTTAAATGGTACAGGAATTAAAGCCTCAATAATGAGCAAATGTTAGAGTTCACCAGCTTTACCAACATTATTTAATCAGACGAGGCGTCCTTCCATTTAAATGGGCATATAAATAGGCAAATGTTTTATACTTTTTGAAGATCGCCGAAGAAATGCTGCCACAGTGAATACAGAGTTATATACATATACTGTAAAAAAACTTTTTTAACGAGCGCTACAAGATTTGGATAGTTATAATTATTGATCATTGTTCCAGCAAGATGAGGCAACATTCCACACTTCCAACCGCTCATTAAGGGCTGTTCGCGAAATTTTGGACAAAAAGTGATATCCAATACAGGTGACATTAACTGGCCACATCATTACCAGGACTTTTCCTCAATGGACTTCTTTCTTTGGAGATATCTAGTAAAGTAAAGATTTCAACCGCAACACAGTGTCCCTAAAGGAATTAAAGAGAAATATTTGAAAGGAAATTCAGAATATTTCACAAAACACTTGTGAGGCCGTCATTAAAAATTTATGACGCGTATTAGTGTAAAAATAGCCAAGGATCACATATGGGTAAGGTATTTTTCTTTTTTAATAAAATCCCGATTTGAGTACTTTAATTATCGATTTAAAAAATGCGTCTCACGTAACTAGTTTCTTTTAAATCGAAATGTAAACGAAACTTTAAGTTTTATTGTAGTTTGAGATTATCGCCAATAAGCAAGGGACCGACATTTTCGCTATCCCCATCCCCAAATAGATATATCCCCAAATAGGTATACTAGTAAAGAATACCAGTAACGATAATAAAATAACTAACTAGAAATCACGAGTCAAATAATTAAAGCTAAACAATTACACGAGCGACCTTCTTTTAAGCCTTCCTCACTTCACACAGGAGAGAACAAATATTTGTTTGACAGCATTTTTTATTAAAAGTAAGTTATAAATAAAATCATTAAATAAAGTACAAATATGGTCTTTACTAAAAACTATATTATATAAATTTTATCAAAATATTAAATTCGGAGCATTTTATAGCATTACACCTAATAGTATGAAAATTCTAAAAGAAAGTAACCTTACTTTCTTTAAGAATTTTCATAGTAGAGGCCTCGAAACCAAAACACTAAAATATAAGCATATCAATCAACACGGAGTATTTTGGTTTTGATATCAGACGGTTATCACGAGACGTCACTTATTACGTTGTATGACCCCGGCGCCCAGAGCACCCTGGGGCCCTAGGGGCAACTCCATCATCAAAGAGCCAGAAATTTATTTAAGCTTCTTTATGTTACCTATTAGACTTAGCCACCCAGGGTCGACATCTACATTTCTCGAACAAAAGCGTTTAAATAAAAATTATATACCTATTTTCAATGGAAAATAGTTCTCGACCCATTTTGACTTAACGAATAGCTTTATAAAAAAATTTGGTATGCCGCATGATGCAAAATTTACAGGTCTACTCAAATAGGAGAAGAAATCGTGCGAACATAATTTTGGTGTAAATTTTGAGAAAAAATCAAAAAGTTTTAGTGAGATCATCGTAGTAGTAAAAGTTATTCTGTAACATCATTAATTTGATACGAACAGGAGAAGGTATTGCCTGGTAGTATTACGAGAGTCGAGATTTTGTAGCTGTAAGGTATGAATCAACTCTAGCGATAAAGGTTGGAGATCCAACAACTATAGCCTGGATTTTTATGCATTGACATTCCCATATCCCATGCGATATACTCCAGCCACTGCAGATTAGGAGTTAATTTTTAAATCATCTGCAAACATACCACAGGGAGAAGAAACATTAATGAAGATGGAAAAAAATAGGGGTGAAAACACGCCTCCCTGAGAAACACCAGATCTTAATTGACGCCCAGATTAAAAAGATTCATTCAGTGTCATGTTTCGGCGTCCATGCGGCAACTACATACCCATTTAATTACCGACGGAGAAATAATAGGATATTATGTAATATGGAGAGCAAGCAAGACCGGACCATTCCCATTTCAATGTAACCGGTGATTTCAGGAGTTTGGTTTTACTTAGCAGAGGAGTTAATTGTTTGTAGACCATTTTATTTTTTGTACTTTTGAAAGGTGTGGTAAAATAGAAATAGGATAGATAAAATAGAAATAGATAGTCAGAAAACTAGATTGAATTTTTTAGAAAGGTATTTAACATTCGCGTCAACAATGCGTGTAGACAATGCATGTAGTATGTGAGGCGTACCTTGGAGGCCCGAGGTCGAGGGTTCTTGTCCGGAGTGAGGCCCATGGCGCTAAGAATTTCCGCCATGGCCTTGGTGTTGATGCCGCAGTTGTTGGCCACGTTTTTCTGGCAACGCTTGTGCACGTTCATGGAACACACTGGAGGATTAATTTTGTCTTGAATAACTTCTTTAAATTTATCCTTAAACATTTCTGTAAATTTATCCTTAAAATAAAAATTGTAGCTTCGTAATACAATTCACCGCGCGGGTTTAAGCATTGTACTTTCACACGGTACAGCCGTATAAGGCTCCGCGTGCTCGAGCACTCGACACGCTATAACACCAGCAGCAGCAGCCCAAACTACGCACCCTCGCACTGCAGGCCCTGCTTGATGAGACCGTACAGCAGCGAGCCGCAATGGTCGCAGAACGTGAACCGCTTGTAGGAGTGCACCACGAACCGGTGCGGCACGTTCACGTTGAAGCGCTGTCCCGACGATACGGTCACGGTACTCTGTTGCTGCGGGTGGAAGGGAGGGGGGTTATGTTGTTATTAAAGGTAGCATTCCGTGTCGTGGTAATAACCACAGTTTTATCAAGCTAGACGAAGCTTTGAGGTATTTCCGTATACGGAATAAGATGTCAGTGGAATATTTACAGAAATATCAAATTAAAACTCACCTCCTCTTTCATCCCCGGACATTTCGTGACGACGGACGAATGGCACCGTTTATGTACGACACACGTGCAGACTGTACGAAATATTTATAACATGAACGGCAAGTATACGACGGGATATAATTATCGTTTATTTTTTATACGAGTAACGTACCTTGACATTGGTAGCCCTGTTTGCCTATCCCCCTGTAAGTAAAACACAACGAACATTATGAGAACGTAAAGAATTCGATTCGATCCATTCGAGAGCGTCATCTCTCGACGAAAACGATCGACCGGTACCATATGAACTCCCGGCAGTGGCTGCAGAAGGTGGGCTGGCGGAGGAAGGTTGCCATGAACTTGTGTCCGTTGACCTGGTGCACGCGGCGACGCAACGCGCCCCGCCGCCGCGCGAACCCCGCGCCCTCCTTGAACTCGCGCCCCCGCGCCCCCCCACCTCCGCCTACCGCGCGTGCCCCACCGCCGCCCGCCGCGCCGCCGCCACCCGTGCACCCTGCGAGCACAGCACCGTCAGCACTCATAGACATTCACCACCGGCCACTCCGGCGTCGACAATACCGACCTTGAGAATTCCATTTCAGATCGATTTTGAGATGTAATTTTCCCTGAGGTTCCAGATCCACCTGAAATTAAATAATTTATAATTTATGTCGCGTCACAGAGGTCGTAGGAGTAGACGTTTGAGATGTTGTTTATCTTTGCTGAAAAAAAATACCGACCCTATGATGAGGCAACTAATTTTCAATAAATGTGCTCAAAATTGGTACTCGATGGTAAAAATTTTTAAATCGAGGAAGTTGTTATGTTAAGGCTGCACTGTATACATATATCATGTATAAATTATCATTGCACAAGCATTGCGTATATACTTTACATTATGTATATTCATAGATTCAGACCCGGAGATGAACAATTATTATTATTACAGTAAAAAAACAGTAAATAGAGACAGAGAGGTTAAACCAAATATCAATTAATTGGTTTTATTATAATCAACAATGATAAAGTTAAGAAACCAAATCATATTAAATCACCTTACTATATAAATATATATTATATAGTCCTTCTATAAATGTCAATGTTATTAAAATAATAAAGGAAAAATATAAATAAATATGTAAATGCAACAAAATTTTAACTCAATAAAGGAAAATGAATAAAATTTTGATGCTGGTAAAATATGTCAAATTGGCACACAGGGAAAACTCAAGATTGTTCAGATGAGATGAGTCAGAGGCAAACAAACATGACAAGGATGCTGGGTGACAAACACATCTTGTAATGCTTTATATTTGAAAGGAGACTGAACAATACACATAATATTGTATTAAGAAAAACATTAATGATTTACTTTTAGTCAACTTTTTTGTATATTAGAAATTAAAGCCCTGATATTGAGGAAAATGTAGAACAAATGTAATTAAAATTAAACATGATCTGACAGTTACAAATATATAAAGTGAATATTTATAGGAACATACCCAAAAATCAGTTGCATCCTTTTCACGGTGCATGAGATCTTCAAAAGGTATAGTGCAGTTTGCTACAAAGTCATCTGGAGGTATTGCAGCATCATGAAATACTGTGATGCCCAAACTAAAAAAATCGTTATATTTAGAACACTATAATTATTTATTTTTTATTTCATATTTTCATGATCTAAATACATGCCTGGTAACATTCTGCACTTCGTGTATAAAAGTTTCATTCCAAATAGGATCGAATGTTTTGGGTTTAGTGCTCGACCGGTCCAAGTGATGCTCGTCGGCGTCTATCGAGACATACGGGTCAATAGGCTGGTCATCTGTAAAGATATCGCTTATTTACAAATAATACCAACACCCATTTTGGTAAACATGTACGCATATTTTATGCGCAAATTTATTTTTGGGAATCATCCTGGAGGAAAAATCATCTTAACCGTTAGATGTAAAGGAGTTTCGTGAGGGATTTTTGATGTGGTTGGGATTCACCTGGCTTCCCGAAGGTCATGTTGTGCCGTTTCTGAAAATCGGTCGGCCTGAGGCCCGTTGCCTCGCACACCTTAACGCGCACGGTCCCGCTGAACATGGTGCCGCCGACTAACAAGCCCTATCACCGAGACAGCACCACCACACTATCACTTCCACTTTTTAAACCCACTGAAAATCATTAAAGAGGCTTCATAATTGAAATAGAAATAGAGATTTGACAGGGATGAGATCGGCCATGGATGGATTTTAGGACTCTATGGTTTACTGAATTCTTATTTGCTATTGGATTCTTAAAAAAATATAGATTTCGTTTTTGGTACGGCTATACTTAAGTAGCCATTACACTATTCAATTTTAGCTACGCTAGGTCAAATTAGTAAGCTACTAATTTCGCATTGTAAAAAATAGTGACTCAGTGTTCCCATCTGATGGTGAGACTCTTACTCTCTATTTTTTCGGATCAAATTGTGCCACTCAAATTAAATAATAACATGTGCTATTGGTCGGTCATATGTACCCAATATTTGTAATTAAAGTGTTTTCGTCGCAAAGACTCAATATTATGAAACGTATTGCATGTATGTATTAAAAAGCTGAAAAACCTCTAAATGTGAATATCCTTGTAAATCAATGTAGGTTCTGAATCTTTGACTGTGTTTGTAACATGTATAACTTTTGACAAAAAATAATGTTACAAATGTCATCTGACGATTTTTGCTGTCATTCACCCATTCCATAGACTTCTAAGAGCTTGATAGTTGACACTACAGACCAGTGACTAACAGTACTTGTTCATTGTTGTCACTTGTCACTACTAATTATTCAACAATGCGCATCCCAGGTTGATTATTTGAATAAAGATGGGATTTTTAACCATATTGAAAAAACTACGGCAAAAGGAGAAAGAAATGCGAATACTTATGCTGTATCCTTTTTTACATAGCCAACAAACCGATTAGATCGGTAACAATTGCCTTTGTAGTAAAGTTTTGGTAAATTTTCACTACTGAAGGACCACTACATGTTGATTTTAGGAAATTTGTACATATTATTTTGAATATTAATTTCCCTTAATATAAGCGTTCAGAGGTCTCGACAATGCAGGTAAAACAACTATTTTGAAACGCTTTAACGGGGAGCCGATAGACACAATTTCTCCAACTTTAGGTTTTAACATTAAAACTTTAGAACACCGTGGATACAAGTTGAATATTTGGGACGTTGGTGGGCAGAAGTCACTCAGGTTTGAATAACGAAAGATTTTAGTTTTAATATACCTCAAAGAATATAGTTTTAATGTACCTACAACAAATTTAGTCAACATCTGTTTCCTTTCATAACAGGTGCTCAATTTTTTTTTTATAAAAATAATTGTTCTAGTGTATAAATACTTTTGCAAACATTTTATTTCATTAAATAACCTCTTAAAAGAACTGAAAGATTAATCCCCATAATAGTGTTCTATTTAATTATATAGGTAATGCTGAATATATTTTCAAATTGTTAAAAATATATCTAATTTATATATTTTTAGCTTAAGAATGATATTGAAATAAAAGCATTTTATATGTTATATTATAAACCTCAGGTCATATTGGAAGAACTACTTTGAGAGTACAGATGGTGTGGCATGGGTAGTAGACAGTGCTGATGCCAGGAGGCTGTCAGACTGTGCTAAGGAACTACACTCCTTACTACGTGAGGAAAGACTTGCGGGGGCTACACTGCTGGTGCTTGCCAACAAGGTGGACCTGCCTGGAGCTCTTACTTTGCAAGAAATTAGGGAGGTATGCAATTGTCTTACAAAACAACAAATTAATTTCTTTTAATTTTTATTTATTTTATATTTTGTTGAGTAGTTTTGCTATATTATTTTTATATCACATAGTTTGTCTTTTCCCAAGAAAATTATAAGTTTTCCAAAGTAAAAAGCATCCTACTAGACTAGGGCAATAACCATACCAATTTAAATGAAATCTGCCTAGTATATGTTTCAGAATGTGCAAAGAAACAGAAGAATTGTTTGTGACAATATCTTTTTAATATTTATAAAAAAGAAAAATAACTTTTGTACCAATTTTGCTTCATTATTATTCAATTATATATAAAGATTATTTTGACTATAACACCTTCCAGGCACTAGATCTGGATAGCATCAAAACACATCACTGGCGTATTGTGAGCTGTTCTGCAGTGACAGGAGAAAACCTGCTTGATGGCATGGACTGGATGCTTGATGATATTGCTTCAAGGATATTTACACTTGACTGATCTTATAATGTTGCCTTAGTCAACTTTCTTTAAAAAATATATTATTCTACACTTTATAGAAATAATTAGTATTTGTTTAATCTTATGCACAAAGTATGAACCAACATAACAAATATTTGAGTAAATTATTTATTATAGCTATTCTTAGTAAATTTGCTTTTTAACCATTCAGTAATTTTTAGTTATATTATTTTTAATGTAAAGATTTCAATAGACGGTTTTGATTACATATTGTTTGAATGTGTTTATTCATATGAGTTCAAAAAAGAAAAAAAAATGTGATGGTATTATTTTATATTTTTATTTTCAATAGGACTACTTCCTTCCCATTTCCTTACCTATTGAAAAAGAAGCAGAAATAATATAATAATAAAAAACAACACAAGACTAACAACTAATGTAGCAAATAATTTATTTCTGATTTACAGAAACAAATTTTTTTTCAAGTTTAAAAAAAACAAAATCTTTGCTTTTAGTATTTTCTATTACACCACTTAAGGAAAACTGTTGGTCGGTCAACTTATCAATCTGTAGTATTTTGGTAAATTAAATGCCTGTATACAACCAAAATCTATAATTCCAATATACTATAAAAACAATTATTTGTTTTATTTACCTCTATTTGATTAAGACAGTGTAATTAATTGTTACCAGTGGTTAGTGCTTGGGTCAGCAAAATTCATTTCTCAGAATGACAAGACAACATGGGTGCTTGTTATATTTATATGATGGTTTTATTCTCACATTTTAAGAGATATTATGTCGCTTACAATCTCTAGATGTCACCTATTGTTAATTCAGTAGTTACTACATCCAATATTTTCATATTAATTTCCAGCTTTCAACTAAGCTCAGTTAAAAAGGTATTAAGCAAAGTAACTTATATTTTTCACATAAGTATAAGAAATGGTTATCCAGCTTTGAAATAAGCTGAGGCAAATGAGTATGAAGCAAAATAACTATTCATCCAGTAGTAGTAGGTTTCTTATATTTGTCCCATGCCATCTATCATACCTAAGAGACATACAGAGAAGAGGCAAGTATGACATGCTCACTCACTGATTTTAAAGTGACAATTCTTTTGAGGAAAATCAATCCTTGTGTTACAATTAATGTGAACAACTGCTCAGTCTATAGGTAAATCGAGATTTCAATTTTAGCTATTGTCTAGTATTGAATTAATTTGAATGTATTTCTGGTCCCCTTAAAGTGCTAGGAATGCTCAAGGCTCTGGGCTGCCTCAACATGTGTCATGTCTTCTTGTGTGGACTCCGGTTCCTTTGTGTCTTGGTCTTCAGGTTCTAATTCTGTGTTCTGCTCAGTACTAGTGTCCATTTTAGTTTCTTCAATTTCTGGAAATTGTTCATTTCAGTTTATAAAATATGTAAATATATAAATACATATAACTTATTTACGAAACACGAAAGTCAGCAATGAAAAAGTAATGACTCATTTCACTGACAGACAGACATCATCATTGTAAAAGTGAATACATTGTATTGTTATTAAACTAAATTATGTATTACTATTGAAAACTCACCTAATACTAGAATATAATTTAAAGCTGATAGATATATTTAAAAGATAACTAAAGTATGAATGAAAGACCTATATTATTATTAGAACCTTAGTTACTCAATGTGGGACTTACTATTTCATTTGTATGAATGAATATTTGCATATATGTATATGAATGGTATATGAATGGGACTTGAGAATTTAACTTGCATTAAGTTAATAACAACTATGAAACACCAAGCAGAAATGTGTTGAAGAAAGTCCCTGCATTAAAATGGGTCAAAAAAGTATACCTTTTACTTCTGTTTGCTCATCCCCCTCACTCTCATCCCCCTTTTCATCTACATCCATGGCAAATTTATCTCTCTTCCTGTTCCGATCCTCCTCTTGTCCCTCATCACTCTCCTGTTTGAGTTGGTGTGAGTGGTATAGCTGGTAGTTCTCCTTGGCTCCTGGACCTCTTGGGCGAAGAACTTTCATTTCTATCCTTTGTAGTTCATCTTGGAGCTCTTGACGCTTTAGTGACATGCATTCTGAGGATTTAAAAAAATTTTTGATTCAATTTATTAAATATATATTTTGAAAATTAAGGTACATATTTATATTTAAAAAATAAGGGCATAACATAAGCATTTAGGGGCTAACATATATACAAACAATTTATAATAATATTTGAAGATATTATGAAAGTCAGCTTTGTTATTGGCAATGTTTGAATGAACCTATTTTCCTTGTGAAATGACAATAGTAATTTGGAATTAATACTGATAGTTTTGGTTTGGTATCCTCCTTATGTCTTTCTGCTACTCAGCTGTTTTTTAGGAGTAAGAAAGGAAATATAATATGTAATTGTTTTCACCAAAATTGTTTTGAACTCTTATTAACCCAGTCTTAATCTTCACTAGGTCACCTAACATTAAACAATGAATAAAATGAATATATTAAATATATGTAAATCAACCTTTCTAAGTAAACAAGTTGATAATTTATTAACATCAATCAAAGAATGTGATTAGTTCTAATTACTTACTCACTTTGATAATATGGACCATATAAAGCTGGAAGTGTAAATAAAGATATTCAAAAGCATTACTAAAATCTTAAATATAATAGAATACACATTTTGTTTATGACAGTAGAACTATGTTGCTTTCAATATCTTACTTTATGACCATTTCGTGAATAAAATACTTACTTTCATGGTACTTTTTACTGGAATTCAATTTTTCTGTTGCTTTCTCGTCAATTTTCTTTGGTAGCCAGTATATGTGAGGTTTGGCCTTGGTTAGTATAAAGTTGCTAAGACACTGCTGAGAGGCCTCCCATTTCTCAAACTCCTGGGCTCTGGCCATTTTAGCTTCTAGAGCTTTGATGGTGGCTTTTTTGTGCTCCCTTTCTGCAAATAAGGTCTTTCTTTCCTTTTGTTCTCTTTCTTTTTCTAATCTTGCTTGTTCTTCAATTTTTTTTTCAACTTGTGCTTTCTTATCTTCCTAAAAACATAGTGAAAACAGTTCCAAAAATTAGAAACAATAGCTATAAAGAAATTTTATTTGAAAGTAAAGTAAATACTCCATCAGAATATTTTTTTTTTCTACCAACTTGTTTGGATTACTTTAATCTAAACACACATTTATGTTTACGTACACATAATATAACTGAATGCTTTGAAGCCATTTGCTTAACATAATTCATTAAGTAACAAAGAATAAGCATTAAAACTAACTTTTGTTTGTAATACAATTTCTTCCTGCTTAAACTTCTGCAATGTTCCAAGTAATGATCCAAAAATTCTTCTATTCCTTGTCCGGGCCTGCTCATCATCTCCCTGCGCCCGCAGGACGGCCGCTCGTGTTGGGAGTTCCTTACATACTGCAGAGTGCACCCGAGTACGCTTATTATCAGGAACTTCTTCCTCTCCATCACTGTCTTGCACTCTCGCTGATAGTCTATATTAAATTATACATTTGAATTATATCTTGTTAAGGAGACATAAACAGTTGTCTTATAAGTATGTAAATAAATAGCTTTATAAACCATAATGCATAAGTAATGACACAGTACATTCAAAGAATAATAGTTAACAAAAGATAACAAAAAGACATTAAAATGATATTACATCGCATATAGATGTACTTACCTACTAAACACCGTTTTGGTTTCATGTTTGCGTTTTAGAGGGTCGTCGTTTTTAAAGTGATTACCCACGTCTGAATAGGTATTCCGTCCAGCGCCTCGCAGTCCACCCCTTACATAATCCCCAGTGGCATTAAATCTGCAATGAAGACTTATCGTTAATGCCGATTAAAACTAATTAACAGGTCTAGGTTGACTACTAACCTATCTGTAAACCGTCCTGTGGTTTGCACTATTTTCTTTATATTTTCATCTATTTTGAACAAATTACTTTTTTCACTCTCTAACTGTGCTCGTAACGTGTTAAACGATACTGCTACTTCGGTAACCATATTGATAATTAAGATTTTTATGGTATATATCTTAAACAATCAAACATTTCACTTGCTAAATTCCTACCGTAAGTTCGCCTTTCGGCCTTTGGAGAGTTTGATTTTGAACAGATAATACAATTATTTACTTTGAAATATAACGTTCCAATTTACTTTTTTTGGATAAGCTTAACCATAATTATTTTTGTGTATAAAATAACTAAACTTATTATTATTTAACTTATATTTTTAAGAAAAATTTAATAATTATAGTAATTATTTTATTATGAATTGTAAAATATGGTGCGGTGCTTACATTGATGGATTTCAATATTAGTTCCACTGTTGAACACTAGGTGTCGTGGATACTCAGAAAGCTTATGCAAAAAAGTATAGCGTTTCATTCCTATAAAAAACCAGCTTAAAACTCATGCAGAAATACTTACCTATTTTCTGATTTTAAATTTAACAATTAAAAACATAATATTAGTAAATGTTAAAAAATAATAAAGATTATGCAAATCTATATATATTATTTTTACGGACAATTTACATTCCTATGTTAGTTGGATTTCAAATAAGGAGTTATATGTTGATATTTAGAATTCAGAAACTTGTTAGTTATTTTTCTATTTAAGTACACGGAAATAGATTCAGTTTTTAGGGTTTAGATACAGGTGATGCAATTGTTTAGTATATTCATATAATAAAACTGTAGAAGAGTTTAATTCTGTACATTAAATAAAAACTAAAAAATACCTCTAGGAGTCTTCATACAAGTAACAGAAGTTAAAAAAAACATTTTTAAATTTTAGTCTGTCTGTCTGCTGTCCGGCTTTCACGCAAAATCTGCTGGACGGATTTTTAGGTCACTTTTTGCTATATAGCTATTAATCCTTGGCAACATATAGGCTATTATGTACTTTGAAGATCGGGATATAAGATTAAAATATTGTCTGTCTGTTATCCAGCTTTCACGTAATAACTACTGAACAGGCGTTGTGTTTATCAATATCTCCTTGCCATAGGGTAACTTGAATATCGCGAATATAGTTCAAAGTACTATATAGCATACCTACCTATATAACTTTTACTAAAAAAGTATGGATTAGCCAACATTTTACGACATGTTTAATGGTTTACTAAATGAGTTTCTGGGTGGGAGCTGACAAAATGACAAGAACAAGAACAGCTAGTTTACAATAACCATGTAGGCAGTCGGTGTATTCCATAGACACTAGTTGATTATTAAAATAATTGAGGTCAAAATAAAGAAAGCCGTAAAGCCATTTAAGCACGACAACGTTATTAGGTGCCATCTACATTTGACAATTTGAAAGATTTTCAAAGTTTTTATTTCAACTCTGAGGAATAGACTGCACTGAATGAAACTGAATGGAGAAGTATAGACTGGATACATTAACATATTTTTGAATAATTCATTAATTTACAAAGATTTAGTGATTTTTTAGTTTTACAGAAATTATCGACTTTTGAGTTATAAACTTTACACTTGATAAATGACAGTCACAAAAAAACCTACCTTGTAATATTTTAATGGATTTGGTGATCGGAATAAGTAAATACTAAATCTATGACACCCGTATGTAATCTTTTTTAGTGCAAATAAAGATTATAATTATTTCTTTCATTTAATCATTAAACCTATTGATATTTTTTTAATATAATTTAAAAAAAAAAACAACAAAAATATTTAAAAATATAAAAACAGTAGTCCTCCGATGGCAGGTTAAAGTCCAGGCCTGCGGTATTTAAGGCTCCAGGCTAAGGAACCTCCTTTTCAACGCGGGCCGTCTCAAGCAACACTGCCTTTTGAATCCGGCCCTTGAACCAAAAGTCAAGCGAAAGTTTCTTAAAGTTTTGGTTGAAACAATTCGCTGTACGATCATTGCCCGACACGACAATTGGAATTATTATTGTAGAGTATTATTGTAGATGTTTGCAACCTCGTAGGCAAGGTCTAAATATTATATTTACGTAATTTGTTTTTTTCGGCCTTTACGAGATTATCGTCGTATGGAATTGGAATATCAACAATAATAGCTTGTCGCGTTGATCGGTCTACTTGCATTATATTAGGTTTATTGGCTGCAATAAATCTGTCGTTTTCAAGAAATGGCGTTGGATTGTACCTATAATATGGTATTTCAATTTCAACGAAGCCATATTGAAGAGATAATTGTGGATGAATAATCCTGACTACTTGGTTATGTCTGTGTAAGTATTTCTCTCACTCTCCGTTAGCAAGATGACTACAACCGGAAACTATATGTGTAATGGAATCTCCAGGCGTAAATATATAGGCTCGGTATGTGTCTGGAATTAGAACTTTCATGATATATTTCCGGTAGTTTTTCGTCATGATAACTTCGTCAATAATTGCACAGACAAAACCTTCGGCTTATCCAAAGAGGTTTCCGTGTTTTAGCCAATATATAGAACTCTGTTGGACTCTGTCAAAACTTTGTATAACTGACGATGTAGTTCTTTGCATATAGCGGTCAATGGGACTCTTGGTAGGTATAATTTCACGCCATTTCTCTTTGCCTAAAGATAGCGGAGTAAAGACTTTATCAACGTTAATAATATCCCTGTGCATATCGCTTTGTTTAAAAAAATATATTTGAGATTATTCACCACACGATTACAAATACACAGAATACCAAAGGTATAGATAATTAAAGTTATAAACTGTTAAAGACACGTTACCTTGTTACCCCTTGACAAAAAGCTGTTAAGAACTTTCTTCAGTCGGCTAAAGAATCGTTTCTTTACAAATTGTTTCATGGCTCCCTGATCAATGACCATTGCCTCTGACATATCGAGATATCTGTAGATTTCACCTTAACTGAGAGATTTAAAAGCCAAAGCGTTGGTAAGTTGTAAATTTTGTGACAAAACAATTCGACCTCTTTCAACATTTATCCACACCGAAGAACATTTTTATACAAGTGCTTAAAGTTTGTTATTCTTAGCTATTTGTATAAATTTGTTCGTTTGGACGCGAACACTTTCAGATAATCCATATAAAGTAGGTGATATATTGGTTTCTTCCCTTTACCCAGATGAAAGCCTTATTCTAAATCCTCTATTAAAGTATGTAGAGGATTCACGGGCAGAAATTTGCTCCAGAAAAAAAAAAAAAAATGTCACCACTGTCCCGATATAAGATGATTTTATATAGAATGCTAAATTTCACGAAGTCATACGGTAGTTCCATTAGTAAAGCGACGGGACGGTCTCCCAGAAATCAAGGGTTCAAATCCCTGCCCGTATTGATTAATTTTTAATCTATACTTATTTAAAGCAGCATGACTTAAGTGTTTGTTTTTAAAAGTCTAAATTCACTCAGTCTATAATTATTTTTAGTGTTCAAATAAGTAATGTCACTTCTTAAATTAGGCGTGTGCAATTTTATAAGGACGTAGGTACATTACATTCCTTGAGTTTTAGAGTAAATTAGCGTCTACGAAAACCTTTATAAAACTTACCGGGACTCGTTCTATAAATAGCTTGAACTGCACGAATTAAACAGTGGAGTGATATTAAAATCTAGTCGTTTTTAAATGAAAACCTTCGTTTACGCGTCTAAAACTTGTTTTTCGTTCATGCTCCCTAAAAATGAATACGTTAAAATTATTGTATGCTTATACTATGTATTATTGTATGCTTAATAGAAACGGCTGTTTATCGAAAGCTGTAAGTCGACAAGCAACGTGCTGGTAGGTGGTTCAATTCTTCAATTATTCAATTCTTCAATTATTATCAGAGCTATTAACTACCGCTAAATATTGGAAAAATAAGTCCATTCCTTATCTATCCAACAGCTATAATAAACTTATTAATTTGAATTTCCCAAAATACCAAACAGAGATTAATCCCTTATTTGAAAATTCTTTTGATTCTCTTATATTTCAGCCAAATATTTTGCTTGACATTGGAATTTCTAAAAATACTCTAGAAGCTAATTCTGTATTTTTAGAAACGTTAGACAAAAACTGGCCAGGTTGGATTTTAATTTTCACTGATGCATCTCACCTTGAAGAAAATAATTATGTTGGTGCTGCTGTTTGGATCCCTCTATTCAAAATTATTTTAAATTTTAGATGTCATTCTCTCTCCTCAGTATTTACCGGAGAAGCAATAGCTTTATACGAAGCAATATTATATGTTAAATCACATAAATTAAATAAATCAATATTTTTTTCTGATTCTAAAAGTTGTTTGCAAGCAATTCTTTCCAATCCTTTCAAGAGTAGAAGCAGTTACCCCATCATCCTTAAAATTAAAGAAGCTCTTTTTCGCTGTTACTCTGAAAATATTAAAATAATTCTGGCCTGGATTCCTGGTCATTCAGGAATTGAGGGCAACGAGATTGCAGATCAATTAGCTAAAGAAGCTTCTTGTATTGGCTGTGATAAATATAATTTAGTTTTTTCCCATGATCTTCCAGTCGTCGCTCACAAAAATTTACACTCTACTTGGAAGGATCATTGGGAAACTTCCAAGATATCTAAAGGTCGATTTTACAGCCACATTCAAAGTAACATACCCAATAAGCCTTGGTTTTTTAAATACCGCGGAGCTGACAAACAAATAACATCCACTGTCTGTCGCTTACGACTTGGTCATGCGTGTACGGCTGTTCATCTAGCTAAACTACACATCAGAGATAGTTCCCTATGTGAATGTGGTCTTGATGAAGGAAACCTGGAACACATATTTTTTAGCTGTCCCAACCTTGTTTTTTCACTATACGATGTTCTCCCTCCCTATATCGCCCGCCCCTCTGATTTTAAATCCCTCCTTGCCCTTTCTTTTTCACCATTTATTATAGTTCTGTGTAATTTTATTAAATATAACAAATTAAAACTGTAAATAAATATTGTTCATTTACTAACAATGGTGACGGTCTAAGTAATTGTATTGTTTTAATAACCTGAATAGTGTATATAAAAAAAAACCCATTAATAACTTAAAGTGATGCTCTCATGACTGACTGGACACTGGCAGAATTCGAAATTTCGAGATTGCCATATTATTGAAAAGAAGAAGAAGAAGTTACTTCATTTCCCCGTTCACACTCGACTAGAAATTAACATTTCTTAAACATAATAAAAACAATATTTATATTGGTCGACAACAAGTCTGTTTGTCAAAACATTTCCAATTATAATAGTTTAAGTTTATCTCGTAAACAAAACCTCATATCCTAAAAGAAACTGGTGCTCGTATCAATTACGTACTGCAATGAAAAAAGCAATTAGCTGAAATGTTCAGCGCGGCGCTGGCGTCGTCTAAAATCGTCGCGCGGCCGAGCGTTCACGCGTGCTATGAAAAATGGCTGACGTACCGTGACGCCGGGACGCCGGGACTTGCGAGCACAAGTTTTTGTAAGTAATTAAAAATAATAAATTAAATATTTAAGTCACTACTCTGATGTTAAATTACTATTTTATTTGTATCACTTTTACTATATGAGACGTTTACTTTTCAGTTTTATTATCGAAATAATGACCTTTATTTCGTAAAATCAATAAATAATTATTGAGTAATTAGAATTTAAATAATATAAATGACTGCTTGCGCCTGTACCAAGTGACTGCTCGTACTTGATCACGCATTTTTGTCCCGTCCCCCCTTCCCCGTCACGCTGGTTACAGTTATTGATGCGCCCGCGACGGATGGGCCGCTGCCGATGCGGTTTACGACGGAACTATCCCCGGATATTATTAGATTTATCCTAATTTAGATTCTGATTCATTTTCTAAATGAAAACCAAACAGAAAATAAGAAATATGATTTTAGTAAAATTAAAAATAACATTACCAATTGTGTCGTTAGACAAGATAATAATACAGTATTTAGCTTAATCAAATTTCATGTACCTAATAATTAATAATAACTATACTATTTGCTTTTATTTTATTAAATGATGAGTCTGTCCTCAGTTCCCTATAGGTATTGTGACAGCAATAATGATGATTTATGGTATGGTAAGCCTTCCTAAAACAAAAAACAAAAACGTACCAATTAATCAAGCTGTCGCTCATCAAAGCGGGCCACGCCGCCGCCATTACAATCGTTCCCGCCAAAACAGGCTGCCATCTTGCTTGTTTGTTTGTCAAACATATCTGGCGGAACAAGTCTGATTCTTGCAAATAAAACGTTTACTGATTAATAGCGCGATACAAATAAATCTCATGCGATGTCTTTATATTTGTAGAAGCCAGTGAAATTTAAGAGATTTAAATGAAAATGCGTGGAACGAAACGTTGTATAATGTATGTTCTGGTTTCAATTTATGGGTTTGATATTTGTTCCCGTGTTGGAGATTATTGAACGCATTTGCTTACGGTAAGTATCAAATTTAGTGATTTTTGAGACCGCTATAGTAATTAGCGTCTAAAAGATAAATCACAAGTCACAATTAGGTATTTAAAAATCGTTATATTCATTAATAAGTTTGTGAAGTCAGTACCTACAGCGCTAAATATATATATTTAAATGATTTTAAAACAAAAAGTTTGGAAACTTTAAAAAAGTCACCGTTTTCGAAAAAATATATGTTTGAAGAAGTTTTGAAAGTACTTTATTATTCTATTTTATCTTGTTTTTTCTCTTATCATATTTGAATCAGCCTCTGCTTATATTAATATAATATTTTATGCTATTTTCTGGTATCCATGAATACGAGAGCATACCTTTATGTATTTAGACATCTTCTACCTGTTAATGTATTTCTGTTTTTATTCTTTAATACATACATAAATAATTTAATGAATAACAACCTAGCATAATCAAATTAGCGATAACATAAGCGTGTTGCCACACTTCGTCGCTGGCTCGTACAAGGTGTGTCGCGGCAATGGACTGCGGCGGACTGCGGCGGACTGCGGCGGCTCGCGACCCAGCACTAATTAGCACACCTCGTTGCTCTTGCAATTGATGCACTCACTTGTTTATATGAATTTTATGTTACTTACATTGTGTTTATTGATCATTTGAGATATTTGTATTCTTTAATCTTACTATCTCTGTATCATGGTTATTCATTATTTACATTTATTATTTCATATTTATATATGGAAAGTATCCTGGCAAGTTTAATTTTGTGCCTTTAATAATCTATAAATCTCTAATAATGAGACGCAGAAAATCAATAGTCGTTCAGAAGGAAGATACTTAAAACATTATTATAATACATATTTAATATACTTATATTATAAATTGTAAAAATTGCTATATTTATTTGACATGCTAAGTTATTCTGAATTTACCGCGAAATAGCATTTTAACGACAGCGTGTATAATATAAAGTTAATTTGCTAGATGATAGTCTATAAATAAATTCCTTGTAAATAGCAGTCGCAATGAAGATGAAAGCGACGTTCTGCGAAGACGAACGCACGCGTCGACACGCGCCGGTGACGCGAGCAGTGTGACGCCAGCTTTATAATTATATAACAACGTTTATTATTTCTTCAAATAAAAACTAAAGTATAACCCAATGATAACATGAGAGTTACATACATATAGTCTATCTGTGGCCGGACTACCAACCGTGGCCTTCAATTGTCTTCCTTTTTGTCCACTTCTCTTTACTTATATCTTTCTATTTCTCGACTGTCTCTTGTTTGAGGGTTACGGAGGCACGTCTTCTTTTGAGTCACTCGGACTCAAAAGAAAAATGAAGTTTTAGAATGAGTGTAATGAAATGGCGGCAAATAATTCAAAGTGCAGTGAAGGCAGTGCTTCGTTGGCAGCTAGCTGCAGCTTGCTATCAAAGCGCTCATAAATTATTACATTACTGGCTCGTTACAATATGCCAATGGTCTAGACAGGTATTACTTTGTAAATAATGTACCCGCGTGTGTGTGTGTGTGTGTGTGTGTGTGTGTGTAGGTGACACACGTTAACCTGTAGATATAAATATAAATGTAGATGTGTGCATTAATGTTGGCTTATACTCATATGTATCGAATAGGTAACCTACGGTTTTTCGTCAATGAAAAAACAAGATATTGAATCCATCTAGTAACTTTATAGCTACAACATGTTTTTTAATAAATAAGTCAGAGCTAACATAAATCTAGACCTAGATTTTAGGCAACAGGCACCTTATGACGTAAACCCAAATCAGTGGCGTAGCTGGGGGGGTGCAAGCGGTGCAGTCACACCGGGCATCAAAGGAAAGGGGCATCCAAGTCCACGATCAATTTTTCTAATTTGTTTTTCACTCGAAATCAAGAAAAATGAGAGAATGTAAATGAAAAATACAATCTATAGGCAAAGAAAATGAAATTTAGTAAAATATTGATTTTCTATAAGCCATTTTAAAGGGCATCAAATCCTAAGCTGAACCTGGCAAGTGGCAACAAATACCCTAGCTACGCCACTGACCCAAATTAAGTTAATAGGTGCCTATTATATAGTCATAGTCTTTGTACGATTTTGTTCAAATCAGAGCATGTTGCTTTACGAAACAATTCTCGAACTTCAGAAGACGGAAGAAGGGCCACAAGTGGTGCATAGGAGCTCATATTCTTATTTCAATATACTGTTGCTTCATCTCATTTTACTAATATTTATCTGTAATTGGCACAACAGTATCTAAAAAGCTAAACACGTGAAGCGTTGTCGCGGGTCGTATTCAGTTATCAGTAGGCATGTCACAAACGCACCGACAAAAATGCGGCGCCGGCTAATAAGTCGCATGTGTCTTGAGTGTCATGAGGGAGACGCGCTTAGTGACGGGCCGCTGTCGAGGAACTTATAACCTATCTTCCGACTCTTAATATTAATATACTAATATTTAAAAATTTTTTCACTGAATTCTTCATCAAAATATAACCTTTCTGAAGATCTAAAAAATGTCTTTTCAGAACTTCGTATAGAAGTTTTATTTCTTTCAGAAAGTTAGTTTCTTAGATTAAAGCGTTCAAACATCCAATAAAATAGTTATAAAATTATGTATTTTCCTTCAAATAATAGCTACGAATAATATATCTTAGTTCATGATATTAAAAGATACATATGTATTCGTATGATTCACGTAGATTTTTCAGTATACTTGGTTCAAAGAACAATTAACTCCCCACTCCAGCAACTCTAGTTTATTCTTATCGCAAACTTTTTATTTAGATGTTTATTTTTTTAGATATCTTTCTCAAAGGTAGGGAGGGTAGAAGTATATGTCTAACTAACGAAAGTTATAGGTAGGTAGTCAGGTACCTACTTAGAATTATTTAATACTAAATATATATATATATAGATAATATTAAATCACGTAGTGCGTCACTAGCGAGGCTTGTCAGAAGCGGCGTCTCTTTGATATCGATACTGCGAGCTGTGTATGTACCCACGAGGATACATCTTATGTTTATATATAACCGTGTATGTATTATATAAGGTCGTTCGGTTGTTAGGTATGTGTATCTGTACGTACATTATCGGTGAAAGGAGATAAATATATCAAGGTTATATATGATTATAGGTAAGTATTATGATGGCTTCTATATTATCTTTTAGGTGCGGAAATTAATAAAATTAATCTGACAATTGTATATGTGTGTGTATTCTTATATTTTCCCTGTAGGGTGGGTAACCTATTAGAAACTATTTACTTGTTTAATTATTATTAAACGCTTAAATAAAGTGGACAGTTAAAAGACGCGAAACTCTGATAAATGATCTAATTATCACTTCGGATTACTCGAATTTCTTAATTAAGCTTACTAATTAAAAATCAGATAACATTTCTTGCTTCCGTTGTCTTTCAGCCCTTTGTCCGCAGTGCATTTGAAAAAAGACCTTACCCCGATGCGCTGAAGTCGGAAATAGAGTGTGTATCAAATGTAATTTCCTGGACTGTATTTTTGTATTGCCTGAAAATTGTTTTACAAGCCAATATGCCAAAAGCTGTCTTATATGAAGGCAAGAGCTTCTAAAATTGTAAAACTTCACCGCCGTAAGACAGGACGTCGCGCTGTGCTTTCAAAAAGTGCCGTACGTTGGTATAATAAAGTGTAGAATGGGTCGAGAGCGAGGAGGAGGCGGCTAGTTGAGGGCTGGCGGTGAAGCGTGACGCCCGCCGCTGAGATGAGAACGGATATTTATAAGGCGGACAACGATCTGAGCACACTTACAGCTGTTTGAAGACAGCCGAC
Source organism: Dircenna loreta (assembly GCA_963555665.1). NCBI lineage: Eukaryota > Metazoa > Arthropoda > Insecta > Lepidoptera > Nymphalidae > Dircenna > Dircenna loreta. Next base: position 6,364,036 of record OY743088.1, on the reverse strand, counting down.
CGACCACCGTCCACTGCTACATGCATGTAATAAGAAAATACACTTCAGATATTATGTAGGCTCAACATGACGAGGCCGTTGATCAGAGATCGGACCAACAACCGGCTCTGCAATGTTTTCTATTATTAGTACCGGCCTTGATTGACTTAAGGTGGGCAATGTCGCTTAACATTTAAAAATATTAAATGTTGACAGTTATACTCTACAAAGCGTAGTGATACAATCAGTAGCTAGTACTGAGAAATTATAGAAAATATGATAACATCGCTACATGATGTATGAGCTCTCATACTCTGTGATATCTTGTTGCCAAACCCACAATAACCCACACCGACCCACATCTCGTCTATACTAATTTAACTAAGTAGGCACAGTTAGATTGCTTATGTACAGCTAGATTGCAGTCAGTAATCAAACCAAAATCTTTTCAACGTTACTTTCAACAGTAGGTACGGAGTAACTGAATGTAACATACACACATCTACACGAGTGTTAAAACACACATACACACACACACACAAGTTAATATCAGACTACATTCAGATACATTTAATTTAAAATAGTTTTATGAATAACAATTAAATTTGTAAACGAGTCCCAGTCTCTCTGTCTTAAATATATAGTAGGTTAATAAATAATAAATAATAATAATAAAATAAGCTGGTACGAAAGGAACTCTATCTTGAAATCTCAAAATGGAAACCGCGAATCATGACAATTTTGCATAATCTCCCGTCAATAACATAATGTACTATGTAAGAGAATTTGTTTCCTACTGCAATATAAACAAAAGAAATAGCCGCTAAATCTACAAGTTATTTGACCCTTGATATTGAGGACAATTTATAGTTTAGATTTTGGTTCTTAAAAACGCTGAAACGCTTTTATACTGATACATTTTAAGAAGCTAAACTTTCTACGCATTCGGGGTCTTTACTGAAATTACAATTTTAAATCGTCTGAGAACATTAGTGCGATTTAACATAATTAATGAGTGTTGGCTGCAGATAGATCGGTCATTGACTGTAACATAACAAGAGCTAGCTGTATCCGATCACTTTTATTGTACAAGTGTAGTTAAGAGCTATAATTAGAGGGACAAACACACCAACAGTTCGCGCCTCGCCACGCTCCGTCGCGAGCCGCCTGCGATCACCGGCCTTACTCAAACCACTCTTGTTAGAAACTCTATATTTTTATACGTATATTATGTTAAGAAAATCTTTGATCTAGATATAAGTACTAAGGTTAGGATTTCCTTTGAGTTTTTGTCTTGTTATTTATAAAATAGTCCTATATTGGGACACACACACTTTTAATATAGGCTGATGTTTTTTTTATAAAGTAATATTAATTAGTAAAAGTATATTTATTTGTTTAGGAATGGTATTAGTCAGGAATGGTTTGCTAACTATTATATCCCTTACATCGAACACAAGTCATATGTAAATTATGAAGAATGTCTGAGAGAGTAGGCAGATAGATAGGGAGATACTTCGACTGTGGTCTGAAGGAATCAAAAGACTGAATAAAAGCTAAATATTTCAAAATTCAAAAACATACCTACAGTACATTTATGACACGTCAGACTCAAGTCGCACGGTTCTAAAGGGTTGGATCATGAAGACGAACCGGTTAGAAAAATAAAACTTTTTTTAAAGTCACATCGTAACTATGTGAGAATAAAAATAGTATTCTAGAAAAAAGCGGTACACAAAGAAGACAAAATAAAAATAATAATCAACCACGTCACCACTAGTTCTATGATGCTTTTACATTTACAAGGTCTTAAGGGATTTTTACTTTTAGCATTCAAAATAATAATACCTAATTATATAATGCTTAAGAACGCCGACAGACGACACCTTGGAAGTGGTTACAGTGAAGCAATATGAGTACCTAGAGTTGAATTGTCAACCAGTTTATTATTGTGAGACCACACTTTCCTCAAAAAATTCCAAGTACTGGTATCTCCCAGGTCTTGAAGTGGCGACCGGGTACCGGAAGACGGAGTGTGGGTCTGGGAGATACAAGAACCGGTTTATCGTGAATTTAGTTCTTTTATCAGACAGGTCGATGATCAATTTGGGAAATTTACTGTGAAAACTAATTCCGCAGCCTTAACTTAACTATAACTTAAATAGGTAGCTACTAGTACCTTTACTAAGTAAGTTCTTACATTAAACGTCTTAAAAAAAATGACTTATTTACAAATCTTCTAAGGGATTAACTGAGTAAAGCTCAAATACGTATCTATTGATTTACATTTTTTTACAAAATTTTATCAGAAAATTAAAATATTTCTATTAAGATCACATACATTTTATTTCAGTGAGTAAGTACAGGGTCCTGTCAAAAAAATAAGTTCACCGCCATAATGATAATACATTAGGTACTTGAGTAGCCAAATATTCACCTACCTACGGAGATTGGTCTCTATCCTTATACCTAGGTTAAGTAGGTACTTAAATAATGACCTACTTTTAGTAAATGAAAAATTTAATAGTATACCAAATGTATTGACGAGTTTTAAATTGAATAAATGTTCGCAGCACCTAATAAAACATATTTATGATCTTGATATCGTAACGTTTCCACTAGATAGGTAAATACCTAGATTGAGTCCTATCACACAAAAACCAACCGTAGGTAGCTACTATATCGATACGAAATTAAATATTAATACCTAAGCATCTCGTTTATTGGAAATTCTTATATCGAATATTGAACAGCTAGCTGGAGGCAGGGCTACCACATACCACCGGCAGATATTACCGAAAAGGTAAATAGAGTTACGGCTTTTAGGGAATATATACGTTAAGTATTAACAGACGGTACAGTCAAATAAAATAGTAAAAACGTCGTCTCTATGTATAAATGCATTATCACTCCATTTTTGTTAAAGCTAGTTAGGTAATAATTTATAAATAAAATTAATTAAGTAGATAGAAATAATGTTAAAGACATAAGTTTTAAACATTGTGTGGATGTTTATGAATAAGATAATTCATCGACAGTAGATACAAGTTAGCTGAGGAGACGTCTTAATATCCCGGAGGCAGCCCTACTCGATGTAGCCCACTAGCTACCTACTAATAAATACGATATAAAATGCTCCGTCATTGTTCTCGGGCGGCGGCGTGACTTATGCCCAATTGTGGTCGAGTTGCGCCCGCGCCGATTGTTTCTACGTTATCTTTGCTATCGATTTACGACCACAGTTTATGTAGCTTTTAGACTAAATATTTGTAAACTACTGTACCGTGACTTTATTGTTTTATGAAATTACTTTTGCTTGATTAAATATTTGGATTTTTTGAGTACATTGATGTTCTTTTATATAGTTGGTATAAAGTTTACTTATTTAATGCCGGTATTTAATTAAATATCGTCAAAAAGCTGTAATTAGCAAATGAGTCTGGGAAAGTTGAAATTTGGAAAAACTCCTTCCTACTTTTCTAAGATCCAGACTCCAAGATCTTTTTCTTTCTGTCTGTACCGCGCTCTATTTTAAACTAATTGAAATCTAGTTTTACTGACTTAAGCTGCTCTAGAGCTGGTTAATCATTTTACGTATGTATGTTTCATTTAAATACAACGAGCAGAAGTGGAGAAAATAGCAATAATACTCGATAAATTTGTCTAATTGATAGTAGGTACCTACAACGAAAAGAAATTAATACCGTTGTTAATGTACCTAGTTGTCTTGTCGTTTCAAGATATAAGATATGTCTATAAAATAGATGCTTCCTTATCTATTTTCTTGAGTATCCGAGCGGTAACAGGTAGGTAGGTATTTTGTTGGTTCGGCCTTACTTCTAAAATCTCTTAGTCTCGTAAGTTGGAACTGGACCTAAATAGTTCACAGTAGCTACTTGATGTGTGTTCTGATAGACGGGTGAAACCACATGAGATAACTAGTTATAGTAATAAATGTAGTTGCATATGTATAGACATATTGAAGCAATAAATAACATTAAAAAATAACCACACAAACAAAAAGTTTCCCAAACACAAGTCGGTAGCTTTTAAAGTTATCGACGGACACGACGCTCTGCTAATTACCCAAAATATTCGAGATGCGCATAAAACGTGAAAAACCTGCGTTAATTACCGAATATGTCGCAACGCAAAAACGGCTTTGTGGCTGCGCCGGCGCAGGACGAATTACTGCGCCGTAAATGATGCGTGCCCCGCTCTGACTCACACGCACCGCTGGAGGATTCAATCAATCGGCTCCATTGAAATATAAACATGAAAGTAATTATGAGAACGTTCGACATACTTCCGGGTCTTTGCAGATTTATTTATATCTTGTTTCAGAGCTCTCATCTCAAGATGCAGTTAAACTGTTTTATAAACACAGGTTTACTACCTACTTTAATATCATCTTGTGTATAAACTTTCTTCATTATTGTAGAGTTTTTAATGATGATTTCATCTTAATTTATAATTAAATCTTAGTAAATAAGCCCTTATCTAGTTCCTCTCAACGAGCAATTCATATTGTCAGAGACTGGTACCTGGTCTAAAAATAATTAATTTCTTCTGATCCGCCTCCTTGGTCCAGGTTATGTCTTAAGTTCCCCTTCAAGGAGTAAATTTGTACTAAAGTTCTATATGTAGAGTTTATTAGATATTTAACATGAGTAAGAAGAGAGTAGCTACGTTTCATCTTAATTGGTATAGGCAGGTGAGAAATAGCTAACGTTGAGATGCTCAATAATCTATCTTCCCTATAAGATTCCTCGCCTCCAGGTACCTACCTAGGTACCTACCTCGAGTAGGCAGAACTAAATTGGATCTTCGACGGCATTATGTATTATGGCATTTAATTCAGAAGATCAGGGAAGATGTCGACCCGATTTCTAATGTTATAAGAGCGGTCAGTCCGAGATAATTGTAACATGGAACGTTGTGTTTTCTCCAATGATTTTAAGACGTTTATACATACATATACATTAAATCTTAGAAAATTTATTGCAGGAAGGCCATAGGTGGGAAAGTCCGGTAAAATGTAAGTAGGCATCTACACACCTTTAAAAATATCCAATAAAAGAACTAACTATAGAATTGTTGTTCCTAAATGTAGTCTACATTCAAAAATAAGTAAGTAGATAGAAAGGTAGGTAGGTAGGTAGGTTTTTACTATAAATTGTAAAAAATCTGTTTTTGAAGTTGAAAATAATGTACACTTTAAATGCTTACTTTCGTATAAAACTAAGGAATAAGTCGAAGACAGACAACATGGCAATAATCAACTTAAGCACTAACTTTTCTGCACATTCTTAGTTGGAAAATAAGACATAATATTATATTTATTTATATTTACCCGGCTGTATTCACCCAGAATTTAAATCGGAATGTGCCCGACTAGTTTCGAACCCATTCGGGGTTCTTATTCATGAGCTCACGCCGCGAGTCCGCCACGCTTAGAGCTCCGATTTAAATTCTGCGTGAATACAGCCGAGTAAATATAAATATAATAGTCATGGTTCACGAAGACATAATCTTATTAAGAAAGTAGGTAGGTTGGTAGTAAACTTGCCGGTATTTCTTGATGGACCTGCTGTCTTGGAAGAACGCAACTAAAGTCTGTCTCTTTATGAGCAGGAACTTAAGTATATTTTACGTGCACTTGAAATAAACAAGACATTTGACTTTGATTCAGGTAGTAGGTAATAGAGATATAATGTCGGATGAATTATTAATATCTACGTACCGAAATGTTTGAAAATGTTCGTATGCCGAGATAATAAGACTCCTACAAGAAACATTTAAAATAATTATGTAGTGCCAGAGGTAGGTTGGTAGGTAAATGTGTTACATTGAATGTAAGGTTTGTTAATAATTAAAAAACTTAAATATCTCACAATGAAATTACATAAGTTTTTATTGTAATCAAACTGCCGTGAGTTAAAACAACTGAGTACAAATCTAAGCTAACACATAAACCAAACAATCAAAGCTGTTAACAAAATTAACAAACGTAAAATATTAATTACAAGGCGTGTACATATTATCGCGACTACCGTACATAGCACGTACCCCCACTCCACCCGCCATCCCCTCCCCCCCACTCTCTCTCTACTCGAGCGCTACATTTTCCTCGCTCGTTCACTCGCTGCCCGAGCGCAACCGACCGAACGGGAAAACAGACACTAGGGAAACTTTTCTACATCCCCAATTTATACTCTATGTCTAAAATCATAAAGTATATTTTAAAACGATGTGAACTTACGATGCATCAGTACGCTTCAAATAGATGGCGTCACGGAAAAAGGAAAGCGTTTGAAATGGAGCGCGGCGATTGGTCGATGCGCACCAATGGCGGCGGCGGGCGGGGCGAGGCGATCGGGCGGTCCCGCTCGCTGCGCGCGCGCACATGTCACCCTCGCGCGCGCAAAGACGAACGTCTTCAACCGGAGCCTGGATAGTGAGTGAGTGTTGAGTGAGAGGGGTATGTGAGAGTGGCATGATGCTGGGCGGAATGGACGGCAAGGAGTACGGGGCGCTGCATGCGGCCGCAGCAGCCGCGGGCTACGCCATGGAGGCCGGTACGTGCAATACATACGTTTAGAAATTTATTCCATAGTAACTTACCAGACATTCAGGAATATCCTATATTCTAAATTAAATAATAATGACATGTTTGTTGATTTCGATATCTTTTCAATTTTAGTAAATTTGTTATTTGGTTCTGTAATAAGCATCTAATAATAATGAATCTCATATTTATATGATTATTTCAGCGGTTTCATAATTCTGATATTGTCCTGGCTACCTACCTATGGAAACTATAGATAGGTAGACAGCTACTTTTTAAGTTTAAATGGACAAGGTAAGGTCACAAAATACCGACCTCTTTTATGTAAAACACTTTTTGAAATATAACCAATAAGATTTCAATAAAATTTTTAAATATAGCTATAATAATATAAAACGAGTGAGTTTTGTACCAAAACTATAAAAATACAAAATAAATAAGTATCGAATAAAAAAAATAATCAGAAGGTAGGTAGGTACGGCCAGGGATAATTTTTTCATCAATTAAAAAAAAAAAAGCTTTACAACACTATACGCACATATACAAACATTTTCACACAAGCTGCCAGACACAACTCCAAACACGACAACACTTAGCTTTTGTAAGTTATCTTTAACAAAAATATCCTTGTTAGTATCCACCTACAAACAAAACGTCCTGCTATATTCGTCGCCGCGGACGATATTAAAACTTCTTTGATTAATTATTATAATCGCTCCACAGATAAGATAATATATTTACTAAACATCATATATTTTTAACAGATTCACATCGCGCGCACTCACCTGACAATATATAGTTAGGTAGTACAGTAAAAGGTTTTTTCGCGCGGTATTTCGCGCGCCATATTTGTAAAACATGGCGCGAATACAGAAACGTTCATATGGAATGGTTATTAAATGGGGTTACAGAGAATACGTTCCTAGGAGACAAAATAAAAGAAAACATTTTAATTGATGTTTTTGACCACATTCATTAATAACATATGTACCTACATTTTATTTTCAGATTTAGGCAATGGTTTATTTTATCTTGCTTTGCAGTTTTTAAAAGCTAATCTGATGTCTTAAAAATAGAACTTCGATCCAAATGGAATGGATCTGTTTTGAAAAATATATTTAAAAACTTTTAGCTATTATTAGCCAAAGCATGCCTTCAATAAGATTTTTCCAATTAAATGTTACATTTTCAATGCTCGTCGATGCCTCTTCGTCTATGGGTTGTGAATTCAACGGTTCCTCAACGTCCGTTTCAGTCAAATCTTCATCATATAATTCAAGCATCCCCTGAACGAACTGAACTCGTTCTATCTGTTCGAATTCATCTTGTCCTATTTCACTCGCAATTTTAGCAATGTTTTAAATTTAAGTAGATTTGGTTTTTGACAGATGCTTCATCATCTTCCTCACGTTAAAGGATAGCGAATGCTTTTTATTTATATGTATGTACCCATTAGATCCACGAGTTAAGAAATCTTTTCCCGCAAATATAAGAATTAGGAAGCATTTATTAATCATGAAATAGTAAAACCACAAATGAAGGAAACGTGATTTTTTTTTTACTGCAGGTACCTACTTGCCTTTTTTACTCTATTTCCTTCATATAATTTTCGTTGCGCCGAAATCCTGGTTTTCGTTTTTTCACTAAAATAAACATAGAAAATTAGGAGAGGTGTGCCTAAAGCGGGCACCTGAAGGGAAAAATTGGTGTAAAACTTAGTAAAAAAAAAAAAAGGAAAAATGGGTGTAAAACTAACTAAACTAGATGTAAAATTGGTTTGTAACTTAGTAAATTCTTTCAAAAAGATACTTACATTATAAAAGTATGCTTATGACTTGAGTATGGTTAAATTTATCAAATATCTAAAAAAATAAATACTAATAAGCAAATTACGAAACCTCTCTAATTTCCGGGTTTGCCCGAGGGGGGGAGGGGGGCCTAAAAGCGGTCACTCGTTTAGGGCAAGAAGCATAGGTTGAAGTAAAGCGCACATTGATAAAAATTATCAAAATTTTTAGAAAAAGAAATCCATGTTCTGCTTTCAGCTTAAGTGGCATAAAGCAAACAAACGATTGTGTATGTATTTGGATAACTTAGCAGTAATATTTGACAAATTGAATAGAGTTTCTTACTTTTTAATAACAAAATATCTAGAATCTATTCTTTTTGCCTTGGATATATTTTTAAAAACTTTGAAGTGTAGGTACCATAAAATCTTTATACATGCTTTAACAATGTCTTTTCTGACTAATTTGTGATCTAATGGCGACGTGCTCTATCACTCTTTACTCATAAACAAGATGGGAAACTATCCTCTTTGGAATTCTTAATTATTATTGCTAGTACCATGACTGTTTCAAGTGTCATTTCCAAAAGAGTATAAGATTTTATTTAATAATCCATAATTGTAAAAGACTCTCGAGAACGCTAGAGAACCCCTAAAACAAAACTTATCAATTTAAAAAACGTTATCAAAAAGGTAATATATAGTATAATATAATAATATCCAACGCGCATTAAATGTGGGATCTTCTATGTTTTACTTCACAACATCTCGAACAAGATGTCTTTTGCAGTGTCGTGTCAGTGTCGATTACAAATTTATTTGTCACGTTTTTGTCTTCCTAATACTTGTAGGCACATCTCTCAATGCTTGCCGCATAGTTGAGGCTTATGAAGATTTTTACATAGAAAATTCGAAAAAACTACAGAAGTATCTAATATGATATGACAAACGAGCAAAGTGAACACGTTTTATCCTGCCCACTTTGCCTTTTTTGACATCTGAAACAAAAGAAACCTCTACGTGTCGAGGGACGTGACAGATAAACACTTCACAACTCATATAAAATTAATTATATCATTATAAAGACTAAAAAGGAGAGAACACAAGAGACATAATGCAATATTTTACAAATACCAGCTTAAAACTATATTTGCCGTAACTCGTAAAGTCATACTCGCAGTTAACTGGGCGATGACTCGCGATGTACAAACTGCTGGGATTATTTTCAAATGCAAATAATGAGAGCACTCTCTTTAGGCACTTCTTCCTATTAGATATACAACTATTATTATAAACTATATATTACTTTATTGAAATATAAATTTATTTAATTAGAACCCTGAGGAAGAACAGAGGCTAATTTAAATATATTTCACTCAAACAGACCCTCGAGACTATGGTACAAAGAGGGTTAGAGCTGGCAAGTGACAAACGAACTAGTACGATTACTGTGTAGATAAGACGTTCTGGAGTTTAGTAACGTGTGGGGGAAATTGTGAGAAATCTATGATGGTGTCAATGAACTAAAGGTTTTAATTTAAATTATATGATATAAAATTGCATATACAATATAACTCCTGGAGAAAATCTACGAGCGTGCATGACTGCATGGCCTAGATGTAATGTTTAGGTATAACGTCAGTAAATCATCTCTATATTTTTGTCTACGTCAAACTACCTCATACTATCCTGAGAACGAAACAAATACAAAAGGAGTTTGCTATTTGCGAGTGGAATACATTGAAGAAACATATCTAGATAGGAACAATGGGTTCCCATTTGAGTTACCTTATGTTACCGATAATGTTCATTATAAATAGACTTTTATTACAAGAAGCGTTTTAAATCTATAAATCAAAATTTAACTTTGAACTTTTTTTTTTGTTTTTTTTTTTTTGGAGTTAAAAATTTTTTTTGGAGTTCACTGATTTATTTTTTAAAACCTTTTAAAACAACATGGTAATTTTTAAATAACTAAAAAATACACGTGTAAGTTATATTTATGTTTTAGATATATCTTACACGTGTATTTTTTTATACCTAGTTGATAACAGGGGTTCAGCGGGGTCGTCAGGGGTCAGGGCGTGACGGCTTTAGTGGAGCGTGTAATCTCCATGTCAAATGCTGTCATTAGATGTAATTAATATTTATTGAAGCACTTTGAGTGACTCGTAACTAATATAGTTATTTTATCAATGACAAATCAAGTTGTTGTACGTGACTTCGTCTGCACTCACCGGGACAAGTGAAGAAATATATTTACTAGGAAGTCTTATATACCCACTATATGCATTCGCAGAACTTTTCATGATAATTCAGCTATACCTTCATTAATTACGCTACTTTAGGCGTTCCCATGCACTCAATACACTTAACGCACGCCATGCACGCTGTGCATCTACACCATGCATGCGATGCACGCTGGACGATTTTCCCCATGAGTTGTTATTTATATGAATTGCATATTATATAATTTAAAACCTTTAGTTCATTGACACCATCATAGATTTCTCCCAATTTCCCCCACACGTTACTAAACTCTAGAACGTCTTATCTACACCGTAATCGTACTAGTTCGTTTGTCACTTGCCAGCTCTAACCCTCTTTGTACCATAGTCTCGAGGGTCTGTTTGAGTGAAATATATTTAAATTAGGCTCTGTTCTTCCTCAGGGTTCTAATTAAATAAATTTATATTTCAATAAAGTAATATCTACCTCTATATTAATTTATTTCATTAAAATCATGAGAAAGTTACACGTATACAAACTGATACAGAAATAATATTGTAGACTTTATATTGTTTAAAAAGTATGTCATAGAAGCCAAGGCAATAAAACGATCATAGCGACTTACGCCCCTAGTAACAATACTTTATAATACCCCCAGTTAATAAACTGACCATTAATCTTGTTTTATTCATTTGTGTTTGACCTGGTCACGTTAATATTGTGTTTGTATATTGACAGTAAGTACGAATTGTTTTCTCATAAATAAAACAACGATACCAATTTATAGATTTCGGTTTATTAAGTGAATTTTAATAATCCAGACAAGCGCATGCGCAAACGCAGCGCTGCAGTGCGATGGCGCGGTTTATCGAAAGTCAAAGGGCGTTTAGGGTTATCGATAACCGATAATTTGAACGTCACTAGTACTGTTAAAGCTACCATTAAATGTTTTATTAGGAGTTATTGAAAACACCGATAAGGTCTTATTTTTGGCTGTGAATGGTTTCGCTGTCGAAACTTAATATATTTAATTATACAATAGTTATCTTTCTATTTAGTAAAAAATGTCTTATACGAACTGTAGTGGCCTGTTTAACCCGCTTAGAAGAGAACTTTGAAAAAATGTTGTCCTAGTGCGTGATACGACATAAAATGTACCCCAGCGGTGGAATTTGTGTGTCGATGAGATTCAGAATGTCTCTATATTAGTTATTAGGTACCTGGATAAAACATTTAATAAGTCTATTTGAATTACGTATTTATAATTCTGGGAGTCGGACAAAAGTCATAGTTACTTATATTGCACTTCTCGAGTTGTTTTATTGAGCACTTACACTTATACTTTGACTTATACTTACACTTATACTTTGACTTATACTTACACTTATACTTTGATTGAGTACTTATATTGCTTCTCTACAGTTATGAAGCACGAGTCAGGTTCCGTTAGGGCTTACGATTCTTGTCACTGGAATCATAAAATCATTAAGATTGATTTTTTTATACAATTAGCAGAATTACTATTATGACTATTAATTATTTTAAAACCAAAGAATAATATTCATATTTCCAATTATTTATAAATATATTAACGTTTATATACTTAGCTTTTATTTTGTTATAAAATATACAATTTAAATTCATCAACACGAGAAAGTCACTCTATCATTATTAATAGTTAATAGTTTATCGTGTCGATGATTTAAATTATTTATTATCTCATCGTTTTTGTCGGGATATTATATAAAATTTATATAATTCATTGGACTTCTGCGATAAATATAACATTTCAATTTGTTTTGCGGTTACTGTGAAATACGTAATTTAAAACGATAAACCATTCTAGTATTTATGAATTGCCGCCATCGCAAATTATGAGCTCTTCTTGCAAAAAAACTTTCAGAATATTATTTTTGAATAATATTTATTAAATTAATGATTAAAAAAAATATATAAATTACTACCAAGGTCCTGCACTAGCCGGATACACCGTACATACATAAATACACCATCCGTGTTTTTGTAATTTGGATTACAAAACCAGGGATAGAGAGCTTACGACCTTGTCTAAGAAATGTAGTATAAGAAGCTATAGTATGTATGTGTGTGTTTGTTCCTTATTACTACATATATACTATATTATAATCACAAGTCTGAACATTAAATCGGAACATATAATACATATTCCGGGAACAAGCAATCAATATTATTTTTTGCGAAGTAGTTTGAAGCTGGAATTAGATATATATTAGCTAAATTTTAAATCGATTTAAAACATTAGGTTTAAAACAGTTAATAATACATTCTAAGATCGAAGAACTGTTTGTAGAGTAGGTAAATCTTACATTGTATTTTATATTTCATAACCTATATATAGTTTGAGAAAAGTTGAATACCGTAGCGGGAAAATTATATTTATATATATTTATACGAACTTCGATCCAATAATATAAGATGGACACCAGTTATTATTTCTCGTGCGTCTTCGACCGTACAACAAGAACCCAGATAGAAATTGTAGAGCTGAGTTATAAACATAACGACGCGAGCGTTATACCTACATACATACAACCATACATACATACACACATGCATACATACATACATATATACATACATACATACATACATACATGCATACATACATACACACACACATACATACATACATATATACATACATACATACACACATACATACATACATACATACACACATACATACACACATACACACATACATACAACCATACATACATATAACACTCAATGACGATTAACGACCATTATTTTACATGGTATAAATGTTTAAGTATTCGCGGATAGAGCCCGGTGTTAAATCGCTTCGTTGTATACTTGAAGCAGAATGTACAAGCAAGATGGTATATTTATTAAAAATAAAGCAATATTTAAAAGGTTATCAAAATAAAAATAGGTATAGAGTATCTAAAAGTACGGCACGGTAAAGGTCCAGACAAATATCCGCGCTTCTGTTTGTTCGTATTGTTGTCGGAGCCGCGGCAGCAAACACCGGCTACTGGTACTTAAAAATATCAAAACAATCTTCATATTTACGACCATTTCAAGAAATTAACCATTATATAAAAACAGAACCTAAAGTGTAACCGAAAACCATCGTCAGAAATGTAAGTACAAATCTAAACAACGCTAATGTTACAATTTCCCTTCCGTTACATTTGTTTGACGAGTCAATGTTAACAAAGGACTTATTTGAAAGTCGTATCTTCGACTTTATTGCACCTAAAATAAGGCGATTAATAATGAAAATAAGACAAACATGACTGTCGCCGATTTGTACGTTTGTGTGTCTACTAATCGTATTGATTCCACCCCTGGCTCCAGAAGTGTGGTTAGAGTGCTCACGTTTTACTACCAAGTGTTAAATACATAGCTGTGTTAGAAAAATCCGTGAGATCGACCACAGTTATTAAAGTCGGTACAATATAAAGGTTAAATTCCATAAAAACATTGTCCGCTCGACAAAAATGAAAACCAAAAGTAAGTAAGGTAATGTTTATTCTTTTACCGTCGAGCGGAGCGCCATCAACTACACGGCACGTCGCTTTCGATGCCTCGTCGTTTGCTTTTTAAAGAGCGTGCTCGTGGTCGGCAAACGCTACCGAAATACTACAAACAGCTAGAGCGGCCTGGTGATGAAATACGTGACATATAGCCTTCAAACGGTATCTAAATGAGAACGAAATAAGAAATATACCATAAAGATATTAAATCATATACTACCATTATATATCTGCATTTACAAGTATGTATGTATAATAAACAGTACATTTACGTGCGTTCAATGTACTATATATATATATACAATTAATATTTTAATTGCGTCAAGATGAGGTAGAAGGTTCTGAGTATTGACTGAGGTCGTAGGTTATATACTCGTATTAATACATATTTGGCATTATTCATTTCTTTGTTAAATCGATGCTTTTTTTTGTACTATGCAAATGTATTTTTGTTTTGTTATTATTTTCCTTAAATAGGAAAGGCGTGTATAAACTAAACGAATATGACATATGATATTGCAATTATTTTGTTATAGAAGGCTTCCTTAAGAGTTATTCGAAATTCAGTTTTAGCTTTAGTGATGAAAATACGTTTTTTAATAGAAATGTGACTTATACTGACTATTGACTTGTGACCTTTTCTACCCAGGAGTACCTATGTTAAATAACAGTGAGAGCGACTGTGAGGCGAGGGGGAGGGTGTGGAGAGGGGGGTGCGTATGCGCAGCCGCACTGTTTGCGCACGCATTAGCCGCGAGCAGAGTCAATAGCGTAATGGTGACAAACAATTGCCGCTACCGACTTTAACTAACTGCTGCTTTGTTTATAAAGCTCTGAGCCTGACTTCGTTCGAATAAAAAAAATAAGTTTATTCAAAGGTTGAATACCGTGCATTTATTTTTATGTCGAAAAACTTTTCTTCAATTTATTATATCTAATTAAATTTATCATTTTATGCGGAAAGCGTAAGCTAATTCTTCAAATGTTCCGTCATCTGTTGATAAACGGCAAGCCGATTCTTTAAAAGCGTAAGCTTATTCTTCAAAATTAAAAAATATAACTCATGTAATTAATATTATAGTTAGTTAATACAACGATAAAAACAATACGTCGTTTCAATAAATCAATCAAACATCTATATTTAAAAATATTAATCCATCACTAATTATTAACAGAGGGCTCGACCCTTAAGCCTACGAATTGTAACTCAAATATCCAAGGAATGTCAATATCTATCTATACAAGGATGTGTCGTCCAGCTGCCGGAGCACGAGCTTCCAAAATAACTCGACAAATCACAATATCTCCCCACAAACTGAGTAAAAACAAATTATCTTAAGAACTACGACCTCCTTAACTCTACCTACATGCATGCAAATAATATTATGTATTTTTGCGTTGTGAAAATCATTTTATTACCTTTCATCTTTATAATAAAACTAGCTGTACCCGCAACGTCGTCCGACTGGAATTTAAGAGTAAAGTTATTGAGTTCTTTTTCGTATTTGCATTTTTTTTTTATTATCAATTTTTCGAATTAGTTATATCGATTTTTTTGGGCTAAAACAACAACTACTAGCATTCCTATCTCGGACGTAGAAGATTAAATTATTGGGGCATCATAATTGAACCCTGTTATGTTTTGTTATATGTACCGTAAATACGTAAAAAGGGGTTATTTTAATATTACATACATATACTACTATTTTATTTATTTGTGTAGATGAATGGTTAATAGTAATTTTTAGTATTTTCTGAAACAAAAGTAGCCTAAGTTAATCCTTATTACATCAGCTACCTGCCAGTAAAAGTCCCGTCAAAATTGGTTCAGCCGTTTCAGAGATTAGTCAGAACAAATAGACAGACACACAGACAAAAAAATTAAAAATGTTATTTATATATATCTATCATATATACTCTAAACAGACCTAAGTTATGACATTAGAAATGTTTGTGTTTTCATAGGTATTCATATCATCCGTAAAAAGTACTAATTTTCAATTTCCAAGGAAAAAAATAAACAGCAAATAAAACATCATAAAATGAACTCGCAAATTAAACTAACCGTACTTTATAAAATATTATTAATTAACAAAACAAAACAAAACTTATCTTTCTAAATAACAAAGTTTATCTCAAAACAAATGTCAGCAGAAATAACAAATGATTACAAATATATAACAAACTATGACCGAGTGAGTGGGTGAACGAACATCGAATGAACCAATCGTTCAAATTACATTATATCAATGCGTCTCATGTAAGTGCGTAATTATTCATACACAATATGACTACAGTACCGGTCTGGCCATTGATGATCTACGGGTCAACGGTTTAGCCATACAGCAACGGTTTAGCCACGTATGAACACACACACACACACACACACTCACTACCTACAGTGGCACGTGTCACGCTGGGTGGGTGTCGATAATTAGCGAGACAAAGATTTATCGACACTCCACACTGTTTACAGAGGTTAATAAGGCCAGCTGCTAAATGAGACCGATGTATAATCCCGAAATGTCAAACTAAACACTTTCTGTCATTCCTCAAGTGACATTTGGCATTTGGAAATAAGTCAAATAAATATTGTTTCAATACTATTAGTGTCAAATGTCGTACCTGTGTAGGGATTGATGTATTTACTAAATATTTTCTAATGTTTAAATAGTATAGTTTACCAGAGTGAGTAAATGAGAATATTTTTAATATAAAACTTTTAAATAATAAAATAGGTGACATAATAATTTTATTGTTTTAATTAGCTGCCGAGAATTGACTGACAAATTGCATTTAGGCAACGAATGATTCAATTGATACATTGTGTTAACGAACAATTTATTTGACTAATTTCAAATAATTTTCAACATGTTCAACATAAGCTGCGCTTGAATAACCAAGCTTGTCAAGAAACTATCCCTTATTTCATAATCTGGGCTGGTGCAATATGTAAATTACTCCCACGCTCTACCGTCATCATCATACGTCAGTGTAGACTTGCTTCATCGCCATGCGATACATTAAAATTAAATATACGTAAACATTTTAATACGAAATTATATCCTAACTGAAACGCAAAACAAAGTACATTCTAAACAAAGTACAGTCGGTCACACAGCTCACACACAACGAGTGTTGTGACAATCAAAGCGAGAGGTAACTCAAGTTCCCAGTCTGTTTAGTTAGCGTGCGTTTGGCGGCAGCCGCGCGCCGTGTGTGGCCCACAGAGGGTATGGGATTATCGACCTTTGGTCAATAGTTATAAATGTCCATTCTATATGTTTTAAGCTTCTACTTACTAGACCATAGTTTAGTTTTCAGACCTAGCTCATTATATGATCAAATATGTTATTTTCTAATAAATGGAGATATTTTAATATGGTACAAGCGTCTCTGTTCGCGTAGACGGTAGTAGTAAACTAAGAACATCGCAACATAAGTTCACAGCTGATAGTTACTTTACCAAGATCATTCTACTTAAACAGCGTTATTTTCTTTGTATGCCGTTTCCATTTTCTATTTTCTAACACTGCTAGTACGAGTCTTAGTCCTCAATAAATTGTATATCAGACGCAAAACTAATTTTTCCAACGCAATCCATACTTCAGTGATTATCGATTTCAAAGAAATAAAAACCAATCGATTCAGCTTTGTTATATCATTATAGATATCTAGTAGGTAGCTACATCTATCGTACAAGTCAACCTTCTTTTTCTTTCTATTAATTTCGCACGATGTGTGGTCGGTAGAGCAGTGAACTATCTGGTCATACTTTTTTCGGCCTTCTCCATTTTTCTATTCATCCATGTTCATATGAAGTATTTTTTTGCTATATTTCATTCAGTATAGTTCATTCATTAAGTGCCCATACCAAGCCAGCCAACTTCTCAACTTTTCTGCTACCGGAGCAGCTCCTCTTACATACTTATTTTTGATTTCATACATCTTTATTACCATACACAAATTCATCTCATTTTAGTTGAATGCAGTTTCCTCTCGTCCTCTTCTATCGACACCCAACATTCTGCACAATAAAAAATCACAGGTCTATGATTGTCTTATACTTGAACCACTTAAATTTGAAGAACAATCGATGATCTCGTATAGTTTTAGTGTTTGTTTGTTTCAGTCACCTGTTGCCATTTCATCTATCCTGCGTTTATCTTCTTCTTTATTTCCTATTAATCTCGCCACCATCTTGCACTAGTGAATCGAGTTAACGAAAATCGGGGCACATTAGAAGGGTTCTAATTCTATGTAAGGCAAACTTGTAGGAACTCAAAACACCGCCAAGTTTGGAGACCAAATCTTCCGTTTTGGTCCAGCTAATGCTTATGCCGCAATCTACTAGTTTTTCCTGTCACTTTTCCACTCTGCTCCGTACCTCAAGTCTACTTTCTTAAGTCATACATATCTGATAACAGAACGTACCAGGAGGAACAAGTAGGGACTTAGAGCCGGTCCCTGATGCAAACCTACAACTACTATGAATTTATCAGTCTCGCCAGCTGCTGACCGGGCACTTGTACTTGCTCGATTATACATTACAACAATCAATCTCATACACCCCCCAGGCACTCCTTTCTCCTTGAAACTTCTCGAGGTATCCTATCATACGCTTTTTCTAGGTCAACGCACACCATGCCATACCGTTGCCGACAGTGTGCTGTGTTTCACAGCTGTCATTGTCTCCCACCAAAAAAAAAACAATAGTTATTTATATATTACTAAATTTAGTGAAACGACATTTAACTATGTAATTGTATAGTATATATAATTTAAATCAAATAAAACTGGATCAAAGAGAAATTAATAATAGGAATAATACCTAGTTTTAATTACTAAAAGGTATGGTTGATGTTGTGTGTGCATGTGTGTGTGAAATATGTTATTCTTTGTATTACCAACATTGTTGAGATGACTACTTTTGACAAAACTGACTACTTACAATAGTAAACTCTCTGAGACTCCCTTACATCTTTAATTCTTTTTTGCGTTTGTTAAGTGGTTATACAATCATTGTTTTGTGGTTTCGGAGTATGGCGTTCAATGTATGAAGCTCTGTCTGTTCAAAGTGTCGCTGCTGTATCTTCTGGGTTTTCCCAGCATGGTTTTCAGTATGCCTCTTTGGGTTCGCTCTAAGTGGTAATACCAATCCCAGCCCTGGTAACAATGCAATGTTGTAGTAATAATAGTCGCCCAGATATTAATCCGAATTGACTTCGGCTGAGATATCTTTCATCCTTCTATATATTTTTTTTCATCTTTCGTCAACAGGTTTCTTCCGTCAACATTCATGCATTTCAGATCGTAATATCCCTTGCCTTTGCTGTTTTATACAGTTTGTTCCTGTACGCTTTGTAATGAGTGACATCCAAAGAATACAATAAAGCTGTCCTGTTATGATGAGAGTAGCACAACAGAATTTGATACACTTTTTGTTTAATGATGGCACATTGAAGCTTCTAATCTGAAAGAACAGACAGGTTGATGGATAAGGATGATGGATGGATGGAGGAGGATGGATAAGAGATTAAAGAGATTATCTCAACTCACTAAATGAATATTCATACGACTTATTAACTCTTACGATATAATAGATTTTAGGTGTACTTAGACATTGGACTGTAGTCCGTGCGTGATTGTATCCGTCCGTCTACTCGTTTGCATTTTAAGATAGTGCTTTTTCGACGAGAATAACCGTGAAAAAAAATATATTTGTTAGGTATACCATTTAACAAAATATACACTTTATACAAATAGGTCATTATATCAAATAATTATAACGTAAATTAACAGGAAAAAGTGATTAATTAATAAAAATCAAAGCTTTTATTAAATGAAACCAGCTGCTCGTTGTCGTGTGACAAATAACAATATTAATTATTACTGATTACACCAAAGATATAGACATTATATACAGAAATGAAACATAAGTATTTTACACGAAAATAAATGTCATGATAATGTGAAAAATAATTACAGAAAATAGCGTTATTTATATTTTATAAATATGACGTACTTGTTATATTTATATTAAATTATTTTGAGGGTATCTTAATATAGATTACATTTAAATTTTCAAATTTCAAAAATATCTTTATTCAAGTAGGCATTTACATGCACTTTTGAATCGTCAATTACAATTCATTACATTAAAAAATGACAGTATAGTATGTCAGTATGTCAGTCCGTGAGTAAGCTACCACCAGCTCGGAATGCGGCTCTGCTGAGATGAGCTGGCCAGAAACTCAACAGTATCTAAAGTATATTTTAATATGCTCGAAGTGTTAGTATATAAGGTGAGAGCACGTCCTCGTGAACCAGCTCGTAAACAGATGAGCGATAAGTCATAACGGCCGACCTTAGTATACCTTGGTCAGTTAGGTATCTATATATTTATTTAGTGTCAGGTTAGCAAACGAAAATCAACATTTGATAAATATAGATGAAAAAGCGTTGCCACCCTTGATAAACTAGAAGGAGAGGCTAGGTAAAGTGTAAAAGTGGGTTTTTGGGCTTCCGGCTATCTCTCTCACGGTACAAAACGTAGTTATAATACATACTTAACGTCGATCTTTGATGAGAGGTTGGCACTCCCCCGCAGGAGCCAGCCCCTACGAACTGCAGTCAGGCGGCTAGAGCTGTGCTATTAAACTTATATATATGTATTAATAATTGATAATGTTTAGTTATAGTACATTAACGTACGCATTACACATTAAAGTACCATGAAACATTAAAATAACTTTGCTACTGCTATATATTTTTTCATGTGTTAACAACAGTACCGAAATATCGATAATTTAATAAAAATGGACACAGCACTAGTCACTGCACACACTGTGCTACATCACGTGGCTAAAACAACTTGTTATATAATTTAAGTAACTATAATTCAATATTGTTTAATTATAAATAAAACAGTATGATACTATAATGAATAAATTTATTAACATTTAAAAAAATGTGAACGCGTATATTCGCTGAAAGACTGAACAATTTACTGAAATAAAATAATAAAACAGCGCCAGGATTTATTAAAGTGCTGAGTGAACAGAAACGCCGTTACGATCTCACCCGTCGTCTATAATGTCGATTTTTTTAAATACGATTGTCCATAATGTTAAAAAAAATAATGAATCATAAATTACAGCGTTAAAAGATCTGTAATGTTTATTTAGTGATGTTGCCATAAAGTCATGCAATAAACAATTACAATAACGTTTTTAATCTGTTAGCCTGTCTGTGTAAGCAGCATAGCCAATAAAGTTTAACTTCAGAAGTGTATATAATTATAAGTAATTCAATTAATTCAACACTCTCGTATCATTGACAACACTAGCGCTATTAAATCGCTTCTGAATCGGTTTCTTTGAGACGCTACTAATTGGTTTAAGACAAGGATAGCATTATCGCAGCACCCTAGAGTGCAACAGGGACGAAAACATTGCGGGAAATATCTTTCTTGCATGTAATTTACGATTCTCCTTTGACGCTTTGCCGTTGACAGTTACTAGTGTTTTCGGCGAATTATACAAAGTTTATTGTCGTCTTA
Organism: Dircenna loreta; assembly: GCA_963555665.1. Taxonomy (NCBI): domain Eukaryota; kingdom Metazoa; phylum Arthropoda; class Insecta; order Lepidoptera; family Nymphalidae; genus Dircenna; species Dircenna loreta. The sequence continues at coordinate 6,342,371 of OY743088.1, read as the reverse complement.
AATATATTGCTACTCTCTTTTGTACCGCCGAGTGGGGGGAGGAGTGGGGGGAGGAACAAAGAGTTCGATGGTTCGTTAAAATTTCTTCAGCTGAAATATGACGTTAAATTTGGACCATTTACTTAATTCTTCAGGTTTATTGATGCGACGGAATTCGTTTAAAATTTTATGAATTAAAGTTGTCGGTGCAAATATATCACGTTATTAATTTAATGTAATATAATAATCAACTTACTAGCGAGTAGTAGCTACTTTGAATATATAAACTAATGAGGAATGCGTTCAACTGAAGTTACGATTAACTTTATCGATACAAACAGGAAATATGTAAAAAAAAAAAACAAAAATAAAATGGGATCGATAAATATTAAATCTAGAAATAACATTCATAAAAATATAAGGTCAGAGCAGTTAAAATTGAAACGGAAGAAAAGTTAAAAAATAAAGCAAATCTGAGTCGAAGTTGCCAAAAGCGGAAAGAGGCGTCGCCGCGCCCGAAATAAAGATCACCTTCAAAGTAGCGAGATTGACTTACAGAGCGTTTACATTTCAAAGAAAACAAATATTTGATATGAGCGATGTTTATTTGTGCGCTGTTTTTATTTTTTATAACTCGCTATTTATCAATAGAGAACAAAGCATCTCGTATAATAAGATATGTGCCTCAAAAGAAACTCAGCGTATGCCTTTATTAAATAATGATGTATCTATGTTGGATTTTAAAGTCGATGGATTTTGAGGTCGATGTCGATGATCTCTCTATTTGTAGGCTACTATTATTTTTAACTCTCTTATATTTATATAGGTAAGTAACTTATCTTATTTCTATTATCTGAAATCAGAATATATCAACAGAACCTAGAAGACATTTCATAATTTCTTAACTCGTCACACCCTGTCTGTAGAATATTGGTAAAACTACGAATGATAATTCTTTTGTTTTAACTCGAATTACGTTAAAAGCGGTTCTTTGATGTCACAAACGACACCATTCCCAGCCCCACGTGCAGGGGTGGGGCTCACCCACCCACCGGCACCCTCACTAATACCATAAATATGTAGCCTTCGTGTGTAACTGTGTGTACTCTGTAAGCTAAGCGTCCGTAAAGAAATAGAGTAAAAAATCTCGCTTTCTCATTGTTGAATTAAATAATAATCCACTAAATACTAAGTACGTACATAATATACCAACACTATATAAATATTATCGATACTCCATAATTTATTTCTAGGCTCCATAGTATATATACGAATATACACCTATATATATATATATATATACCGTAAATAGGTTACTATCTAATAATTTAATTAATATATAAAGGACTTGTGAAATTACAGAAATAAGAGTGATATCCTCTGTACCTACCTACCTACCTACCTACATGTGGGTAGGTACATATTAGTCAGAGGTAAGCTAAGCAATGATTATTTCGGCTCCACCTGAATCAACTTTAACAACGTATCTTGCCAACGTGTCTTTTTCAATAACGTATATTATTTTGAGAATGATATGTTCTGTCTCTGGGTCTCACTAAACAAAGGACAATCTTGTAAATTTTGATAAATATCAATCAGTATTTACATTTTGATAAATATATCAGTAGAATTCTTTCGTTACTTAAGTACGTCGTAAGTTTTGAAGAGTATTGTATAAGTAGTAAAAAAATCACATGACAAGCCCGCTGAGTTTCTTTCGCCAGCTCTTCTCAGGTCAGTGGGAATTAATTTTACGAGCTGGTGGTAGCTTTGACAATGAACAAGTGTTTTGAATAAAACTTGCTTTCAATAAAGATTTTTGATTTGATTTGATTGATTGAGTTCAATTGAGGAAACTGCTTCCATTAACGTTTTCAATCGCTCGTTACGTACCTTCGTCTCTATTTGGCGTCTCAGTACAATCTCCAGAACGGAAGCGCTCGAATCATAAACACAGCGTTCACTTGTAGTAGCGGGTTCATACGCGTCACTCTTATTTATATGCTTACAGAAACGGCGATATCAAACAAAAATCAGATGATGGGTAAATTAACTAATAACCAAAGGAGTTTCTAAAAGAAATTACTTTATATCTATTACATTGACAAACAGTAACATAAGAAATCTATGAAATATTAAACTGTAGTACAAGTAAGTGCTAAACCACCTTATTTCTATCATTTGAAATCGGAATATATCAACAGAACATAGAAGACATTTCACAATTTCTTAATTATATCGGCTATTGAGAAAGAACGGCCAGACTAGGTACGTACTTAAAACCGAGTAAATATATTCATTAATATCAAACATTCATATCTTTAATGAAATCGTATGTTGATTACGTTCTATACGCCATCTTTTAGTTTTTATACATCTATAATACTTAATTTATATTTCAATATTATATATATATATATATACCATATATTTCGCACTTGACTAAAATCATCAACTATCTGTTTTAGTTTATATTAGATATATGTTTTTACAGCAAATTTATTGAAATAGAAAGAGTAAAGAATGCTAACTGTTGTATGATTTTTTTTTAAATTAAATCTTGTAAGACGTGTAGGCGGCATTACTAAGAGAGGAGTCGTGGGCGGGGTGCGGGATCCGCATGGGCACATGTGACCACGGACGTTATAATATTAATGAGCTCATCTTACGGTCAACATTACAAAAAATGAGAAGGACAAGAGAAGGATTTTTTTATAATATATTAGAGTGCATATTAGAACGACGGTAAAGGAATTTTTTAAAATATTTTTAAGACGTAAGAGTTTTTCATTCCATATTTGTATTATATATGACATAAGTATCGTCTTTCTTAAATAATTGATAAACTTAAACATTACACGTATAATTTATTTAACCATTTTTGGGAAAACATAAAATAATGTAAGTATCGTATTACAGATAGACTCACCATTAATCTGTACGAATGTCACCTTCAGACATTTGTTGTTTGACAAAAAACTGACAGCTGTCAAATACAGAAACGATATTTAGTGAACGTGAAGATTTTCAAACATTTTGTTATATATTTTTAGTATTAAGATTCTGTATGATCTAAATAAAACAAGATCCTGTAAAGCATATCTACAGTAAATTAAACATTAAACATTATAGACTAAACTTTGGTGGCCAACAAGCAATGTTTAACAGAAACAGACTTTTTAATTAATTCAAGACAAACAGCGTATCATGCCATACCATTTTCACTAAAATTTAATTAAAAATAATTATAGTAAATAAACTAAGTACATGTAACAGTAAACTTATCACAATCCTAATGTTTCTCTTGTCGTCACTGAGCACTCTACAAAACAATGACAGACATACATCACCGGAGGTGCTAATAACGCGTCGCGCCCACCATCTCTTGCTTTTATTGTGTGTCGGAAAATACTCGAGGCCCGCCTCGGAAATAACTCCAGAGAATTTCCAGAGTAATTCATTGCAGAATTTACGAATACAAATTTGTCAAGCGTGTAGAGTCGTTGTTAGATTGATTTTCTTTTATTACTTAGGTACTAACAGCTTAAATGTCTCTATAAAATCTCTTAAATCCCTCATATAAATTTACTGTACTTTAGAAGTTTACATATGAGTTAATCTATACGCAAATAAAATACTTTATCTTAGAATTTAGATCATAACGTCCTGTTCAATACTCGACAGATTTTCAGGAAAAAACCTGACATAAAAACTGATATAAAAACTAATTAGACTAATCTTTTGGGCCGTAATAAAAAGAAATATCTTTATACAAACAATTAGCTATCTAATACTGTTATAAGACTAGGGTCACTTTGTTTTTTAAGATAGTATTTTTTTTTAAATACCAGAACAACTAATGGTAGCTTTATATTTTTATATATTATTTCGAAATATGTTTATTTATATTTGTATATTTTATATTTGTTTGCGCATCTACAAAGGTCCTTTCCTTTAAGTAGATACAGTACTCCCGCTCTGTACCTGAATTTAGTGTTATTTTTTTATTAATGATTAATCTTTTTTTCATCGAATACAATCTAAAGACAGTTTTTTTTATTACATAATAAGGTAAAAGTTGACATCAACAGACCCTTTTATAATATTATAAAGCCGACGCTGACTGTACTAATCTCATAGTATACAAAGTATACAAAATAAAAATAATTGATTTATCACAATATCAGTATAAATATCTATTTAAAATAATAACTTTCTTTAAGATCTATTGTCTAGTTTCTTATGATTGTTGAGATGGATCTGTGGAGTGACGAATAATTTTAAAATAAGAGATGATGAATGAGAATGAGAATGAAGGATGGTCGATAATTGTGTCGTGTATCGCCACATAATGCGGAAAAAATAAGTAGATGGTTGAGAATGAGAAGAGAGCTACCGGTAGATGGAAATGAAGTTTGAGAAGGATTATATAGCAGAGCAGCAGAAGCAGTCTGTACTGAGATGATGGATGTTAGAAGAGAGAGCAAAAATTGACATATAGCTCCAACACCGAATAATTCTGATAACGGCAGGTATATAATATATTACTTTATTTAAAACGTTACTAATTCCACCCGCTATGAAGAGTTCCACACTATGAGCATAGTGATCTATATACAAATGAATGGTTTATTTTTCATGCACCCTTAGATCCGAATGCGGGTGCTATAGGCAACCCTGGTATGGGCGGAGCGCAGCAGTACGGTGAAGTGAACCAGCTGGGCGGTGTGTTCGTGAACGGACGGCCGCTGCCCAACGCTGTCAGACTGAGGATTGTGGAGCTCGCGCAGCTAGGAATCAGGTAATGCAACTGCACAAAGATGTTGTCTCAAGTTTTCTTCTAAGAGTTTCTGTTCTTCTTCAGGTTATTGAAGTTATCTGGTGTCTTCTTTTAAAAGTTTTCTGTTCTTATTTAGGTTGTTGAAGTTATCCTAGTTTCTATTCTTTATTGTTTTGCTATTAATCTACAAGAGATATCTGTTTTCTAATAGGTATATGTGTATATGTATCAGTTTGAATCATTAGTTATTGTAAAATGAGAAAATTAATTATTTATTACACGATAAAATGTAGTTTTTTCAACCGGCCCTATTAAGAAGGCTTATTATATACTTACATAAATGGCACTATCTGTCCATAGGCCTTGCGACATCAGTCGTCAGCTGCGAGTCTCTCACGGCTGCGTGTCTAAGATCCTGGCGCGTTACCACGAGACCGGCTCCATATTGCCTGGAGCTATCGGCGGCTCCAAGCCCAGAGTCACTACTCCTAAGGTTTGTCTTCTTAATTTAGATTCTATGTAGGGATATTTTGTTCAATGTTTCTACTCCTGTCACTACATTTTATTATTCAAGATGTATTAAAAAGCACGTAAGGAAATTTAATAAAGTAATAAAATATAATATAAAATAAAATTTCTGCCCTAAACATGTTTTGCCCGAAATAATGTATATAATATTAAACTCCCAAACTCACTCCAACCTACTCTACCAGGTGGTGTCCTACATTAAACAGTTAAAAGCGAAAGACCCAGGCATATTCGCGTGGGAGATCAGAGACAGACTCCTGGCAGATGGCGTCTGTGACAAGTACAACGTCCCTTCTGTATCTAGCATCAGCCGGATCCTCAGGAACAAGCTGGGTGGTGCGCTGTACCCTGTGCCACCTCTATATCCCGTCCCACCGCAGAGGTGCTGGCCTCTTCACCAGCCCTACGATTATTATGTATATTTGCAGGTATGAATACAACCTACAAGATTATTTTTTTATAGTTTCCCAGCGTTCCAATTACTAGACAGTTTACCTGATGTTATTTGGTCACCGTCGGTCAAATGCCAACTTTATTTAATTACTCGAGAGGGCGAAGAAGTGATAGGAGACAGGGAAGTGTTGAGGACGGTGCTTCTTACTCTGTCATTTGGCTTACAAAAGGCAAATACAATGGCTTCTTTAAGCCAATCATGCCTGAGATCACCTTAGTCGTATACAAGCTGCAGTCAGATGGCTACTGTCTAGACTGCTTCTTACTAAACGCCTTTCTACGCTTTGTGCTTTTTTTTAAAACACAGAAAAATTTCTGAGGTGAATCATTTGACTATAGCTCGTACGGACTGGCTCGACCAGGGTAGTACCACCCCCTCACAGAAAATCGGCTTGAAGCTACTTCGAAGTCCAAACATTCACACTTGTCCTTCTTTTCCTAATCTTTTATCTCTCCAAATTCTACCATCACTTACAGTCATGTTTGCCGTCAGTTAAAAACCAAAAGGAACAGTAACATACTAGCTATATTGCAGGGTCGGCAGCATGCCGGCGCGCCGCACGGGCTTGCGCATGCGCACGCGGCGCCGGGAGCGCACCACGCGCACGCTCACGCGCTCTGACCCGCGCCCGCCGACACGCACTCGGGGCCCCGGTACTGGGGACCCTGACTCGGTCACGTGTTAAAGCAAGAAACGATCCTTCCAATTATTTGGCGTTTTATTTGGTTCTCGGAAAATCGGATAAGTGTTAACTGACTTTAAAACGAGACGAATTTCGGTTTCGGTGGGCTGACTGAATATTATGATTGAACGAATTCCGAGTCCAATTTATGTTTATTTAATACTAAGTGACGCAAGTGATGTATTTCATTGAATGTTCTAAAATATATAAGCTTACCTGATCAATATTAAACTACTATATTCAGATCAGAATTCACAGACAGATAAATAATATGTAAGTTATACTGTTTAATAACAATTATCTGATAACCGTGACCTTGATAACTGAATTAAAAGCAACGTTTCTCCGAACCTTTACGATGGTCACCGACTTCGGTAGCAACGACACGAGTGCGTGGACGCCAAGACATTTGTAAAGACTTTTACCTAAATATATTAATTATAATATTATTTAAATAGTGATATCAATAGTTAGCGCTGTAAAGATAAACAAGTATTATATTTGTGTATATTCATAGAAATAAGATATTTTAATTTAAGACTTCATGTTGGAGATTGTAATGTGGAAAACGTCGTTGCTTTCGATACCATTGCCTAAATAAACACGGGGATAGTTGAATATTATAAAGGCTTCAAACATTTTCAAAGACACAATATTATTTTCTACAACTATGGTTATATTAAAATCTATTGTTTATTTGTTTGGCAACATTATAGTATAGTTGGTGTGTGTGTGTGTATGTCGGGTGCAATGATGTAAATACTTATTATATATATAAGGTTATTATTAAAGGCGAATATGGGTACTTATTTTAGAAATATCTTGTACATGTAAAACAGACCATTATATGAAGTTTATTTTAATGAAGGTATTTTGGTAAAAATTACACAAAATTTGTTGTATATAATTATACTGAATAGATATATAAATCATATAAATTGGTTTTTATTTTAATTGTATACTCACATAATTTCTGATAACTTATATTTAGAAACTATTATTAGAGAAATTAAAGCCAGTAATGCTCATGGTTTAAATCAGAAAATAAGTCAATTTAAACCACAATGGTAAATTGATTCGAGCTCGCGGCGGCATTGCACTACAATTCCAGCCTCGCGACTTTACAACCGAAAACAATAAACGGATATTGTTCCTACAAATATAAGCTCGACACGAATTACCAATTAAATCCTTGCTTTGTTTCGAATTTAATACCACCTAATCCGAAATTTTACTGTATTAATAACAAATTTTATGACCCGCTGTTTGCGCAGAAAAAGCGCGGGAGCAAAAAACAAAATGGTCGGCTGTTAAAATGTCATCTGAGCCGTCGCCGGTGACGTCATTAACGCGCGCCCAGCGCCCAGCGGCGGCTTTGTTCGCGTATTATATCAACTATTGAACCTGAGAAGGGAATAGTCCCACGTTCTGGGGAGGTCTGCTTTATTAATTTTATTCTAACCTTATGTAGTAAGTACCAGTACCTTTCGTGTTTAAATATGGACATTAAAAAATAATTGGGTGACATTTAATTTGAATTTAATTTGAATAACTCAATTTAAGATGACAGTTATACAGAGAGCATCTGGCTGGGTCAAAAAATAAAAGTCATCTACTTTATAAATAACATTAAAATAATAATACCTAGTAATAAAGTATAGAAATATGATACGACATGTGTTTTTGATGTATCTTATTGAAAAATAAGTAATTATTTAAAGGTAAAGTTAGACAAACAATATTAGAATATAATATATATATTATTTTAATATAAATCTCTGTAGGGTGTATCACCTTATTTTATTTTACCTTAGGTTAGGTAATAATTTATATTTACATTCCCTTTTAGGGCTTGAAATATTTACAATTGAAGTTTTTAATTTAGGTACTGTTCTAGCGTTCAACAATTCTATTATAGACTGAATATACAAATAAATCTTTCCTTTATAGTCTATTTAGTTTTTCATAAATTTATATTGTCCGCGTATTATCATGTCAATTCATTTCCAATAATTTGTGTTAAGATAACTTAAATAACATTTAAATAATAAATACTAGGTAAAATATTTAAAATGTCAAAGTCTGGGCTAAGAACCCATATTTTTCATCCTCACTGGTGACAGTTGATGACAGTGTCGGTTGGTCAGGTCGGGTCTTGTTACAAAGCGCCGGCGCTGGTCGCCGAAAAAAACTATTCGCCATTTAGTTACCTACCAAAGCTAGACAGGCATGTAGCCGACTTGCAGCGTTAAGTTTATTATATTATAGGTTTGTTAAAAAAATCTAGTACTTTTATTACATCTAATCCAGCATCTGATAATTTTTAATATTTCAAATACATACTAAGTATTTCTCGTGACTTCGATTGCACGGGGTCGCTGTAATGTGTTGTGTCATACTGAAAGTAACAAAACTTTTGAGGAACATAATTTCTCTGACAGCTCTCTTCTATAATACAAAAATTGTATAAATGTCAGCATCACTTTCTCAAAATGAAATAGCATAAGACATAATGCTTTGAAAATAACTATATATACTAGGATAGATGTACTAGGATATTTTCCAGGCCAACATAGGCCGGGCCAGGTAAATGTTTAATAACCAAAGCATCAGTACATGAAGGACCCATTCAAAAGCCAAACTATTTGTTGTGTAGATACCACGTTATTTTTTTTTATAATACTCCAGTTATTGTTTTTTTACTTAAACCCTACAAGGTGAAATGGTGTTAAAAACCTTTTGAGTGTGTTCTGTCTCTGCGTTAGACGAAATGTTATTTGATAATAATTTTACTCGTAATATTTACTTCTTGTCCCTTGTCTCTTCTTGAGTCTGGAGGCAATTCATATCCCAAGAGGATTAATTATGTTGCAGTTCTACGCAGTCTATGCAAATTTAAAATACTGTGTAGAATCTATGCTTTTGCGTTCCATCACCAATCCATGTCCTCACCCGTTTCTCACTATTTCTTACTTCGGACACAAGTAGGACAGAAGTTATCAACAAGCCAAAAAATCTTCAACAATCTTCAACAAGCTTCAACAGTCACATGCAACCGTTGTGTGCATTTTTACTTGCCTCATCGCAACACAGACCACCAGTTAGAACCCCGAGGAGACAGTAATGCCCCGGTCACTTTTATGGTCTTCAAAAACTGACAACCAATCCTTCATTGGATTCCTGACTTAAAAAAAAGAAAAAAAAAATTTTTTTCGGGAGAGAGATTTTCGCTGACAGAACCATACCCTCCCCTAGCGAGGCGACGGACGTGTGTGTTGTTCACTCGGCGCCCTAATTGACACCGAGCGGGACCCACTAAAACTCCCCGGTTACCCCTTCATTCCTGACCTGACGTGAGGCAGGTATAGACTTCAAAAATACATATTAGGTCGCTAAATAGAGTGTTCGAGGTGTTACTGGACTTCAGTCTTAGATTCGATAAACATATACAGAACGTAACTAAAAAGTGCTGAGTTACATTTATAAGCAAGAAAGAAATTTTAAAAACAGTTACACTTTTAATGTCCTCTACAATTCTTATGGGACCTCATTTAGAATTCGCTTCTAGTGTTTGAAACCCCAAATATTCTAAAAACTCCAATTATTTTAGAGCAATTAAGTGCATCCAACATACATTTATAAAACGATGGGTTTATAAATTAAACCTAACTTATGCCAATATTCTTATAATTACATGCCTACTTTAATTAATTGTACGCGTTCTTCTGCAACATCTAGAAATACCTTTTCTGTTCTATTCTGTAAAACAATTTATATTCAGAGGATGAACACAGAGTAACGAAAAGAGTTTAAACACAGATTGTCATAAAATAATAAAACAGCTGAAGAAGAACTGAAGGAGTACATGAAAGAAGATACCTATGACAGAGAAGCGAGTTAGATGACGTATGATATAAGAACGTGGAAGAAATGGATTTATTATGGCAACCCTAAATAATGCTTAGGTTGGGGGTGGACTATGAAAGGTTTTGTACTGGTTGACGTTTTTGTATATTTTACTGTGTTTATTTTGCTTAAATGAGGTAAACAATTTCAATTAAGATTTAATTAAGGTGAACCATGTATATATACTACATAGTATTTTTTTATTTTTTTTATTCGTTACAAAAAGTTTGATAAAGGAATGACAAAAGTTGATTGAAGTTTGAATTAAGCTCATGTTAGCTTCTACAGTACAACTCACTCATTTCGTGAATAGAATTAAATTAAAAAAATTAATGTTGATAATATATATTAGATTACGACGCGCGTGACATAGAACTAAATCTGATTTAAAATCGCGATCGAAGAGATTCAAAAATATATAATTCAAGAAACATATAGTTTCAAGATCCGATATCTGTACCTAATAAGATACCAATTTACTGTTTAAATCCGTTAAGTGACAGAGACAATATAATATCACGCACTCTTTCACAAAACATTCAACAATTTTGAATTAATTCGACTGATTCCAGCGAATTCACAAAATTATAACCGCTTTATGCATATTTAGTTATAAATATATGTGTTTAGTAGCGTGTTAAAAGTAGCTCCATCTGGTGTCGTTGTTTCGTTTTTCAAGGGAATATTAATTAATTTAATGGGAATATTGAATTGTCTACATTTTCCAGAGCATCTGAATGGTTTCTTAAAGTTCATTTATAGTAAAGATAAGAATAACTTTTTACCGAAATCTTGGGTTAAATAATACATCTTGTACTTTCAACCTTGTCTAAAATTTGATTAGTCCTTTTAATGGAAACATATATTAAATAAAGAATGATATATAAAACCACTTAAGCAATGAGCAGCTTCTTTATAGTTTTGAGCGAAAACTTGAATATTTTGCTGATATTAGTGCTGTTCCATCATCAAAATATATTTTACCAGTGAAGAGGATACCTCTTTCTGTGCCTATCAGCTGCGAGACAGAAAGCGATGAGACCGTGTCTTCTAACGAGACTATCTTTTATGTTGCTTAGTGGTTTACTTATTGAAAATCAAACACTTTTGACAAGTCACTTTTCCTCGGAACCAGGACCCCGTGCGTGCTTGACTCCTAGCCGATGCGAGGCCCTTAGGCTAACTGCTGACATTGCTTAATGGATAATCTGACACGACATAAAATAGAGTTATATTTAATATTTAGTGTAAATTATCCAATATTGTAATTGGATTAAACAGTCGTAAATATTAAATTGACATTAGATTTTTTAAGGTTTTGTCGATTTAATGATTGCGCGAAAACAGATTAAATTAAGAGAGTTGTGGTTACAGATTATGTTATAGAGGGTGTCACCATGACTCCATGATAGATATCATGGAGATATCATGATAGATATCATGAAAGATATCATGGAGATTATTAAATGATATCATAGCAATAGTTAGACAACTATTGCTATGATATCATTTAATAATCTCCATTAATTACATTATAAAATAATTTCGGAACAGGAAGTTTTAAACGACAATATTAGGTGCTTTAAATTCAACAATTGGTTATAGCTAGACTTTCGTGAACTGTGACTAGTCGGGCACATTCTGATATAATTTAACGTGAATACAACCGAGCTGGAATACATATATATTAATAATAAAAAAATATACAATAATACATATATATATTAAGAATATATAAATTAATAAAACAGCAAAAGAAATAAGAAGAGAATGAGGACTACAAAAGCAACAGAGCTATTTAGATATTGATATTAAAAATGCCGCTATTAAAAAGAAAAAGGCGATTTGGCGAAACAAACCGCTCCATGGACAGTTTCCCAATGTAGTATTAGACAGAATAAATTTACAGACATCGAATTCATTTAAATGGCTCAACCGGTATCTCCGGCATTAGAAGCTTCATTTTTTGCAATACAAGATCAAGCAATAGTTACAAGACAACATGAACGAGACATTATCACAAAAAGGGTTGATGGTAAATGCCGACTTTGTGGAAATAAAGACGAGACGATTCACCATATTATATCAGGCTGTGAACAACTAGCAGGCAAGTACTATACAAGGCGCCACAACAATATTGTCCAAGACGTGTACAGGACTCTAGCAAAGAAACATAATTTTAACGTCAATAAACTATGGTGGCGTACATTTAAACGAACCTAAGGTAATAGAAAATAATGCTGCCAACATAATGTGGGAGATACCGGTACAGACAGACGTACCGATTATACACCAGATTTAATCTACATTGATAACATATAGGAAACAAAACATATCTAATCGATATTTCAGTACAATCCGATTAGAATTTAGGTTCAAAAGAAATAGAAAAGTTATGTATGTACAGTTTATTAAAAAGAATAATAATACTCTCTATTGTACATCAAAAAGAAAAATAAAAACAAAGATATTACAAACAAAAACAATACATAATATACAAAAGTCGGCCTTATAGCTAAAGCAGCGATCTCTGCCAGGCAACCTTGAGGTAGAGATATTCATTTTTTTTTTTGTAGCTTGTAGTAAGTAGAGGGGTTGTATGAGGTAGATAATTTGAGTATTTATATATAATACACTTACATAATAGTAGTACATGGGTACAAAGATACATACATACAAAAATTAACAACAAGAATAACAAAAAGAAAAAAAATAAAGAATAATAATAATAATATTTATGAATAATAAATAAATAAATAAATATATACATATATATATATATATATATACATATATTTATTTATAATCATTTATTTATATATTTATTTAAACGTAAGTTTTGAAGTCTCTCAAGTTTATTCAAATACTCCACTTTCAAATCCAAGTAACACACGTCAGCGTAGTCAAGAATAGGTAAGAGAAGAGATTTGACCGGCAGTATTTTCGTGGGAACCGGAAGGAAATTGCGTAATCTTCAAAGACATTCGATTCTGGCAAAAAAAATTCTACTAACCTCACCTATCTGAGAGATCCAAGATAAATATTGGTCAAAGATTATGCCAAGGTTTTTTACTTTACTGGCGTACGAAACCTGGATACCATTAATATGAACCTTAGGAAGACAGTAGGCCAGTTTATTTTAGATATCAACCTTTGACTACCAATTATAATGACTTGCGTTTTTTTAGAGTTGATATTAAGGCCGTAAGAAATACTCCATTCGTGTATAGTACTAATTTGGCTGTTTAATACGCTGATATTGTAAGAAAGCTCATCTAGTTTTGATTTTTTTTATATTTGCAAGTCATCAGCGTACAGGTGGTAAAGAGAAGAAATATTTTTGCAGACAGTATTAATGAAGGTCGAAAATAGGAGAGGAGACAACACGCCGCCTTGTGGTACACCAGCGTCAAGCAGAGACCATTCAGAGTAAGAGTAAATCGAATATGGAATACGCAAACAAATATAGTCCCGATTATAGTACTTGTAGGTGCAACCAGAATCATAGCAAAAAGTTTAGAAAACTATGTTAAAATTTTAAACAGTATCCATATCAGTATCATACAAAAACAAGCAGCAATAAACACAAACACAATAGTAGTCAAGGTTTTAGAAATGTGATATCTCATCCTTGAAGGTTTCAAGGCGGGGCTTTAATAATACCGGCCTTATTAGTACGTGAGAATAAACGATAATATAATATATAATACCTGTTGTTCATTTTAAAATTCTAAGGATGGGTATTTTGAGTCATTTCAGTCAGCTTTTTCATGCGCCTCTGAAGAACTCTCTTTTACAAGAACAAAAACAAACTTACGTTTTTCATTTTCCAATACGATTATATAATTTTGAAAGAAACGAAATTCCGAACGATCCTTATTTTCTTTTTGTTTGTGTTAAAATCTGTGAAAATGTTAGCAATGGAAGTAGGTATCGATGGATGTCATTTCACTTTTTTAAACTGACAGTAAATAAATTTATATAGAAATCACAACAGACTAAAATATTTTTATTAGTGGCAGTTTCAATTGTACATGTTGTAAACAATCATATAAAGAACCGGAGGGTCTATATTCTATGGCACTAACGACAATACCGTGATCTAGTTATAATCTGCACTCCTAGTATGAGTTTTGACTTCTCGAAACGTTGATAGTTTTCGAGAAGTCACAAAACGAGTTCTTGATTGTGATTTGTTGCAAAATCAAGATCGTTTTATAAATATGAGTTTATCATTTCGATGTGTATCTAATAATTCAATATCTTATCTTATATCTTATAATTATAAATGACATGTAACAAAAAAATTTGCAAACTCATTTAATAAATCTAGATTCTTAGATACTAGATAAAATATTTACACGTAACAAGTGTTTTGTAAAAGAGAATTAGAGTTTAAATAACAGTATTAGTATGTGCTGACATCTATCGAACAATAGCGAAATCAAAGTAGTTAGGTACGTTCATACATTGCCACGTCTCCATTATAAACTATTCAACCAAAGATGTCACTAACGCGAGAAAATACACAGTTAAATAAAGTAAAAGAAAACATTATAAAAGTAACTACCATTGAAATGAACAATCGTTTTCATCAATAAATAATTTGTTATCGTAATTTATAATTATGGCGGTAGGTAACAACAATATACACAGCCGAATCAATAAAAACATCTTAGGACTTTGATAAAGATTAAATTTAAAGCCTGCTTGCGCACGACTCTTCCAGTGCCGTGTGAATTACTGTTAAAGGCAAGCTACTACCAAAAAATATTCTTCTTCTCATAAAAAAATATAATTATGAAATAATTTACAAATCAATGGTCAAACTCAAAGAAGGAGAGCCCACGTTTGAGAAAAAGTCAATTACAAGACTCATTTTTAAGCGTGTAAGATAAAATCTGCAGCCAGGCTTTAAAATTTTCAATTATATATATCTACTGAAGTATTATCCTTTAAAATCAAGAACTACAAAACCAGGAATTGTCAAAAAGATTGGACGATCAACAAGTAGCCAATAAGTGATTAAATAAAAGTCATTAAATATATTGCTGCAAAAAAAACTGCCTCTCCTTAACCATCGTGCACACGGTACTCAAATTTGTTAATTATCAATAAATTATTATCTTTGATATTAGCAATCAGAGAAGCCCTGCGCGGGCGCACGTGAACTGTGACGATCTATAAAGAACCAATTGTTGTTTATTTTTTACCTCCTTAGGGTCATGCAATTTATTAGCTTTGATAAATTTCAAAATAGTACTGGGGCATAACAGTACATATTTTCGTACACAGGATTTGAGGCCAGTCCCATTATACCAGTAACCAATGCCGGTAACTGAGCCAAATAAGGCTGGTATTATCAAAACAACATTTTTAAACTCTTCAACTATTGACGTTGTGAAATAACTTCCAGAGAGTGTAGATCAATTTTGTATTATTTTGTACTTTAATAAATAATTTGTGTTAAGAAGTCGAGTGATCAACAAGGAACACCAATAGAAATTGTAGCGACAGACTTAGCATTAATATTCAATAAGTGTATAGATTGTGGTGTATTTCCTGACCTAATGACACATAGTAAAATAACATTATTATTGTAATCCGACAGTATATTAGACGCAACTAACTAAAGACCAACTATTATTGACTGTTATATATTAACCGTATTTAGTAAAATCTTTGAAAGAATATTCTCAATTAACTAGTTGCAGATGTTAAAAAAAGAACTTTTTAGGCATTTGACTACGTATACGTATAGATAAAAAGCCCTAGATTTGATTACTACATATTTCAATAAAATAATTCAAAAAGAGGACGTGAATAGCAAGCGTTCCCCTGGCTCATTTGTCAGAAAGTTCCAAAAGGTTTTTTATTAGGGCCTTTCTTGTTCCTCATTTACATAAATGACATACCTTACTTTGTGAGAATTAAAAATGGGATAGTATTGATTGTTGAAGAATATTCCCTTATTTAAAAAAAATAGAAAAGAAAATCATTAATGGACGATGTAAACAATACTCTCTAGGATTTTATACCATGGTTAAACCCTTATAAGCTGTTGCTAAAATAAAAAAGACAAAATATATAGGTTTTATTGTCAAAACATTTAGAACCAAACAAAACCGTTGATCTTTGGGGTATGTCAGTTAAATTACTTAGCATTAATATGAATGATATTGCCCCAGAACTTTGCTTAATTTTCAACAAACTTATTGAAACTAGTATGTTCAGATCAGATTTGATGAAATATAATTAATGAGTTCTTTTGTTTCAATGGGGTAAAAGACTAGAACAGGGAAGCTATAAACGTATCGAAGTTTCACCGACCTTATGTTATATCTTTGAAAAAAATATTTATCATGTGAACCATATAGTTTCACCGAAAATAAATCTATAACTGATGCGGGTTGCGGGATGCCATGCTTCTCATACTTCTCATATTCACGATGCATGGGAAAAATCGCAGAATGCAATGCATGAATGCATGTTTTGTGATTAAACATTAACGAATATTACTATACAAAACAGTACCGTGAGGTTAGTGATGCAGTGGATCTTATTGCCTCTTACCTAGATCAAAGATTCCTGATAGTTAATGTAAGCAAATCTAAATTGGCTGGTTCTTATTTAAACATGGGTGTTCCACAAGGATCTCTTCTTGGCCCCTTTTCATTTTTACTGTATATTAATGATATGCCCTTTTTCTCTTCAATGGTTGTTTATTGTCAGTTTACGGACGATCATTTTACGTGATAACGTAATAAGTAAACATTTATGAAAAATAGCATAGTTTTATAAATTGAATTGAATTATTATCACTCAAATAGAATTATTATATAATGCAAACATAATCAATTTTTTTTAATAAATTAAAATTTATACGCCCTCATCGTTTTACTCTATTTATACAAATAAATAAAAAGTTACAATGTACTATTAACAACGTTTATAAATTTGTGATATTTAAGATTGGAGTAAACTGCGTTATTCTGTAAAGGATAAGATTTGAACATTTTTTATTTGTTTGGAATAAGATAATAAAGAGTTGGCTCAGCAAATGGAAACTTAAATAATATTGGAGACAAATGAATAACAAAAGAATACTAACGAAGAAATATAGAAAATAAATTTAAAAATATAATTATAGAAAGAAAATTTATAATAATATAATAAAAAATATTTGTAATTATTTATTTAAGTAGAAGTCTACATTATTACAATATATATGTTTGTGTTATTTTTTGTGTATTGTTAATAAGAGTAGCACAATGTTGTCGTCCTGAAATATATTTTCACTCTGTATCAAACAAAAACAGACATAGACCAGGAGGGTGTGATTGCAAAATACTTTCCAAGATTAAAAAAAAATATTTGTCGTTCATTAGGTCATAAGTTCTCGCTATTTTTTTTTTGTTCCTGGTAGTAAAACACGATGCACTTAAACCAATTTTACAGTAATTAAAATCTATTGAATCTATCTCTTTTCTGATACTAATAGCCAGTGCTGTCAATCCTCAGATTATACAAGTTGGCGCCTTTACCATTAAAAAACAAATACCCTATTTCTCATTAATCACCGCTAACAAAGGCTTGTTCGTAGTCCACAAATGCTAGAAACTCTGATCGTATCGTCGAGCCTTTAAGCGAGAGAGTTGGTGATGAGTCTCGAATATAAATTTTAGGCATATTTCTGCAGTGATATGAGCCTGTCATTTTTAAGAAGGGATTGCTACACTCCTACTTCACGTACAATCGAGAATAATTGCATCAAACAGCTTCTGAAAGAACTTAAGTATACTGGTACAAGCACTGGCTTGAATATATGTGTGCGTGCGTGCTACCTGTTTTCAGAAGTACTGATATACCTTTAGAGTTTATTAGTGGTTTAAGAACCCTTATCTCGTATCAGGCAGGCTGATTTTCTACTTTTGCGTTGAGCCTTATAAAACTTGAACCCAACGTCCTGGGCAACCTCCACCAGCTCATCTTTCAACTCCTCCACCATTGTAAATTCTGCAAGGCGATCAAAGTGGCTTTGTAAAACCAACCAAAAGATCTTAGTATTTTTAATTTGGACGAGATTAGAGCGTAGGGGAGACTTTCATACGGTACCGCTCTAGCTTCCTCTCTATATTCAATGACGCTTTTACAAGACCGTGATCGCTGCCGTGTTTAACCCTGTAGGTCACAGATACGTCATCGGATGTGTACTTGGTGGTCGTGATGATATCCCAGTATGAGCCCGGTGCTCTTATGTTCATCTTATGGTCATTGAGGTGTCATTCTTTAACGTTGCAGAGGGATATCGCATTTTATGAGTCTTCTATCGCATTTATCACAGTGTTCTGGACAGTTTTTCAATGGTTCCTGCCCCCGTCTGACATTATGAACGCTACCGGGTACAATACCAATATCTGCGTGGCGTTCAACTACAGAGCGGTCCTCAAGAAACTGGAAGATAAGGCATTATATACTTACTATTATTTAGATTTTTTTACGGTTAAAATCTTTCGAGCGCTACAAGCGCTCAAAAGAGTTGACACTTCTTTGGACTAGTAGTTCTTCTTCTCTTTAGTACCAGGCGCACTTGAATTCTAATTTGTAGGTACTCATGCAAGGATTATGACTAAGTCTAAAATAGTCAATACTATGACTACCAAATACCAATTGTTTAAATCAGTATCCATGGACTTTCTTCCCGGTTCTTCTCCATTGACCCTTTGGAACCATGTTAATAGTGTCTGACTTTTCATATGTGGAGTGGTATTGTTAGTGTATTAGATTTTTTTTAAAAATATTTTTGACATAAACCGTTCTTTATATTACAACAATGTCAGTGATTGCAATATTAATATTTAACAATTAGCATTATTGTTTAGTTATTTACTAATAATTCTTATATGTTTATTCAAATATCTACAGACCTTAATATCTACTTACCTTTTATTATTTTTACGTGTGTCTGCTGATAGTTAAGTTTGTTACTTACCTATGTTATATTATTTCTGTCTGTGAATGTTTTTATTTAAACAATTGTTTGAGAAAATAAACTTCTTAATCCGCTACATAAATGATAACTTACTAAAAAGTTTTTTCGGTGGTAGACCATAACATCAGGTCGCCGGCAAGGTTACCACCCATCGGGCAAAGCCGTACCGCAAAGCGACTCTGTCGTGTTCCGTTACGTTGCTCGATGAAGCCGTATATGGGAAATGGGTCTGAACAGCTGCGTTGCGTTGGTGAACCGTTTTGTCGTCGAGTTAGTGTTTGTTGTGTCGGGTGCCTAGTCGAGGAGGGTAGCGGGATCCGAAGCGACGGCTTTCCGCTGGCCGCCCGCAGATAGTTGGGGGCCCAAGTAGTGGGTTAGCTCCCCATGAAAGGCTGCCCCGCCAGCTGCGAAAAATCCCAGGGTGGCTCCATCGTGCTGGTTGGCGACCAGATGAGGAGGCCCGATGGCGATCCCTGGGGGGGTTCGGGCGTCCCCGCAGTCTCCAGACTAGCCTCCCGTTGGCACAGCAACATCAATTTCGACGTCGGGTTCGATACGTAGCGCCTCGTTCAACTGCCATTTCCTATCCTATTCACTCCATTTAAATTTTCTATGAAAAGTAAGAAAAAGAAAAGTAAGGTTACTCAGCGGTTGCACTCCTCCTCACTCCTAGTGCACCTCGCTAATATTCGAGGATTGCACTCAAATCTCGAAGCTGTCCATCACCATCTAGAGACAGAGCAGCCGCACTTACTCTTTCTGACGGAGACGCAGATACAATGTCCTTTGAGCACTGCGTACCTTGCTTACCCTGGTTACACGTTAGAGCACAATTTCCGCTCACGTGCCGGGGTTTGTGTGTACACGCGGAACGACCTCTGTATCCAGCGCCTTCGTCACCTTGAAGACCCCACTTTTTCTTCCCTATGGGTTTTGGTAGACACAGGAAACGAAAAAATCCTGGATTCCTGTGTTTACCGTTCGCACAGCGGTGATCAGGAGACAACCAGATTATTTGAGTATCTCAGTGAGGCTGCTGATATGGCTCTGCATCGGTACCCTTCTGCGCAGCTCGTCTTTCTGGGGGACTTTAATGCCTGTCATCAGGACTGGCTGTTCCCGTACCAGAGGACAGACCACGCTGGAAGAGAGGCGCGGAACTTTGCGTTGTCCTTGGACCTCTTTCAGCTGGTGAGGCAAGCGACAAGGGTGCCTGATGTGGAGTCACATACAGCCAACTGCCTGGACCTTCTGCTGACAACTGATCCAGACAGGTATCGTGTAAAGGTTTCCTCCCCCTTGGGAACCTCCGATCACTGTCTGGTGAAATCTGTATTAACTTATTCCCAGCCGGACTTGGACTTCCATGGTGTTAGGCGAATTTGGAAATACAAGTCAGCAGATTGGGATGAGATGCGGCACTTCCTTGCATCTTATCCTTGGCGGCAGGTTTGCTTCTCTTCTGAGGATCCGTCGAGTTGCGCGGATGCTATAACTGATGTGGTACATCAGGCAATGGAGTATTTCATTCCTTTTGCTGATGTACCTATCGGTGGCAAAGCTCGCCCATGGTTCAATGCCGAATGTGGACGTGCTGAAAAGCAAAAACATTTGGCATATGTTACTTGGGTTGATGCTCGAAACCGCAAAGCTCCGGATGTGAGTTCCAAGAAGAGAGCCTTTAACCAAGCTGCTAAGTCCTATAAAAAGGCATTACGTAGGGTTCGTCTCGGTCGTATCGCTAAGGTTGGCGAAAAGCTTTCAGTCCTGCCATCAGGCAGTAGAGCTTTCTGGTCCCTTGCCAAAGCGATCGAGTCGAATTTCTGCGTAACCTCACTGCCACCTCTGCTGAAACCAGATGGATCTCTGGCTCATGGAGCGAAAGAGAAAGCAAATTTATTTGCTTCTCTTTTCGCTAATAATTCTCATCTAGACACTGGCAATGCTACCCTAGCACATCTTCCTCACTGCGGAATTTCTATGCCTGAAATCCGCATCACTAACAAAGAGGTATGGAAAGCATTGTGTCGTCTAGATGTGAATAAAGCCAGTGGTCCGGATGGTATACCAGCCATTCTGCTCAAAACATGTGCAGCTGAGTTGTCTCCTGTATTAACACGTCTATATCGCCTCTCTTTCAGGACTGGAATAGTGCCGAAATCCTGGAAGCTTGCTAACGTGCAGCCAGTGCCCATAAAAGGTAGCCGTGCCGATCCTGCCAATTACAGACCGATTTCAATCACCTCCATACTCTGCAAGATTATGGAGCGTGTATTGAACTCGCGCCTCTTAGCATACCTAGAAGGTAACGATCTCCTCAGTGACCGACAGTACGGGTTTCGCCGAAATAGGTCCACTGGGGACCTTCTAGTTTATGCTACACACATTTTAGGCGAGGCCTTGGAGAAGAATGGAGAAGCGGTCGCCGTCTCTCTAGACGTCTCGAAGGCATTTGACAGGGTCTTGCATGCGGGCCTTTTAAGCAAGCTTTCAGCGTACGGTATATCTCCTGGTCTGATCGGCTGGGTAACGGACTTCCTGAATCTAAGAACTATCCAAGTGGTTGTTGACGGGTGCTCATCGGAGTCCTTAACAATAAATGCCGGAGTTCCTCAGGGGTCCGTTCTTTCTGCAACTCTCTTCCTGCTGCATATTAACGATCTGCTCAAACCCGGTATCTATGGGTATGCAGACGACAGCACAGTGGTGGAAAGATACCTGCCGAGTACTCGGGCCAGTAGAGATCAAGTACAGGCTGAAAGAGAAGCCATGGTGCAGCGTTTGAATGACAAGCTAGAGGCAGTCTCCCTATGGGGCAATGCCAATCTTGTTAAATTCAACGCCACCAAAACGCAGACGTGTTTATTCACTGCTAAAAGGAGCCCTTTCACCTTGGCTCCTACTTTCCTGAATGTATCTTTGGAATACAGTGACCGACTTCAGTTGCTAGGGATAGAGATTTCCTCGAACCTCAACTTTGGTCGGTTCATTGAGTCTAGAGCAAGAGCAGCCGCCAGCAAGCTTGGCGTCCTTGCAAAGGTCCTGCAGTACTTCACACCGGGACAACTTCTTACATTATATAAAGCACAGATCCGGTCGTGTGTGGAGTACTGTGGCCATTTAATGGCTGGTGCCGCAAAATGTCATCTTGCTGCTCTGGACACAATTGAGAGGCGTGCAAAAAGGCTAATTGGCGACCCTGAATTGGTGGAAGCCAATCTTCATAGCCTCGAACATAGACGTAGAGTTGCTAGCCTCTCAGTATTCTATAGGATACATTTTGGTGAGTGTGCGAAGGAATTACATGAACTAATTCCCCCATCCCCCTTCCATCACCGGACGTTCCGACGCACGGCGAGCATCCATCCTTTTGTAGTAGACGCGCATATCCGAACGAAGCGATACGCTTCATCTTTTTTAAATCGGACAGCGAAGGAGTGGAACAGCTTGCCTGCGTCGGTATTTCCGTCCAAGTACAATGTGGGTGTCTTCAAGGCAAGAGTGAATAGGTTTTTACTAAGTTGATGCGCTTTACCACCTACGACTACATTTCCACTTCCCATCAGGTGGAATGTAGTCAAGCGTCAACTTAGTTTAAGTGTAAAAAAAAAAAAAAAAAAAAAAAAGTGGCTTAAATAGTGGTTATTGAGTTAAAATAAAGTTAAAATAAAATTACTTAAGAAAATATATACTGAAAATAGTTTTTCAAAACACAATACCCGTGTATGATATGCATCTTCAAGATATAAGGTAGGTAGGTTTTATTAATAACATTTACGAGGTAGTAAAGGCTAATTTGGGCATTTATACTTTTATATTCTTCATATTACGAAATATATGAAAAAGTTATAAACCAAAAAGTTATATAGGCATCTCGATAGAATTTTTCATAATTTATAATAAGAATATGGGTTTTCTCGGGGTTGATTGGCTGATATGGTTTTTACCATTAGTCTACCTATTGTACTTTTTTTAGACAATGAAGATTAAAGAAATAAATAAAATAAAATATGGTGTGAAACAATAACACTTCAAACTAAGATCTCTTTACTCGATGAAGTTTGATGTTAGAAAATTATAGTATCTACTGCCATCTATTGAACAATAGCAGAAACTGGACGCTTAACGTCGTACCATTTTGAATGATCTAGTGAACAAGAGATGTCACTAAAAAAACATACACTGAAATTGTTTAAATAAACAAATAAACATAAAATATTATTCAACACTATATTTAAAACCAAAAAAGAAAAATACATGTATAAAATGTCTTATTATATGTTATCATAGTAAAAAGTTATCTCTTCTTTAATACGTTCGCCGGTAAATTGTACTCAGTCGTATCAATTAATAACAATATCTTAGATAGTGAAATTTCAAAGCCTTCTTGCACACGACTCTGTTAGTGCCGTGCGAACTATAGTTAAGGGCAAGCTAATGCTTACAAAAAATGTTAAATAATTATCTGACATGCATAATTCTCACATGTTGTAATTAAATGATCCACTGCCCATGTGACGGAAAGTGATAACTGTCTTATATAATTCGACAACCGAATTATATAATCTTATGAAAGCATCTCACAAGTAGACATAACTATTTATAGACGAGTTATAGGCTCTGTGGTTGTAACGGTGACTTCTTTCATGTCACTGGCCGTGGATTTAATCCTTACAATAGTAAGATGTCTGTTAAAAGTATCCTTTAGGTATGTTTGTATTTTTCGTGATAATTTGTGTGTTTCCCGGAATCAAAATATTTCTACAAGTTGACTTCCATAATTCGGCAACACTCAAGTTTCATTCAAGTTCTTTACTTTTGTATGTATTATTTTTCTATAAGCCCCAAATCAGCCTGTGTTTTTTCTCATGCAAATGAGAGATTTTTGCGGATTATATCATGGCTATACATATTTATAGACAATTTCGAATATTCGAATTCGAATTCGATTCTTACCGTGATGCGCCAACAAACAAACAGAAATCAATTAAAAACTATGATTTTAAGTCCTGTGTCGTGTACAATCAATTACTTCATTATCCAAAATATATATTTTTTAGATTTAAAGTCGTTACTATTCCGTAGCCTACTACTAGCCGTTTGGAAATATCCAAACATTTATTTATTTGTTTGTATTACATTTTTTGTATATATAAATAAATAGCTGGAACGCTATTGCTCCTTAACCCTCGTGCACACGACACTTATATTTATTTATTATCAATTATTATCTTCGATACTAGTAATCAGAGAAGCGCTGCTCAAGCGCATGTCCACTGTTACTGTGCCGATCTACGAATTATAGCGATATTTTCCTCAATATTTACGTTTTTTTAAATATGACAAGTATTTAGTTATTATAAAAGGATTATAAAGATAAGAGTTCTTTAAAGAATGTAAAGATGATTTGGTCATATATATATAAAAAAAACACAAGTAAAGTTAAAGTATAATTGCATAGAAAGCGTTTAGATTTAAAAAAATATATTTCAATACTAATAGCATATAAATTCAGTTTAAATTCTCTATAAAAATATCTCTATATAACTGAATTATTTTATTATTTTTTTATATTCCTAACGCTTTAAAAAATATAATCTTAATGTTGTATTTACTCTTAAGCTTCTCATAAAACTACTAATTTTTATTTAATTTTACGTAAATAATATTGTCACTAAGTATTTGTCATTCAAAACATTTTATCCTCCATCGCTGTCCGCCTAATTACCAAATAATCTTTTGTTTTTGTAAAATTTTGTTTCTGATTAGATCAAGTTCGATTGAAACAGGAAAAGAAGCGGTTTATTATAGTTAGAAATTTATCATTATATATATATTCTTATAAGCCTGTGAAAATATTTATATATTAATTTATAGACAAAAAAATGTACAATGAGCGCCATCAACGCTACAGCGCAGTTGATTTAATATTGTCATAATTTTAACTATAATGTTATATAAAGTTTATTAATGAATGGACAGTAGAACATTTTATTAGGAGCCTTGACCTTGAACAGATTTCTTATAGCTGTAATATACAAGATTTATTAGTAATAAGTAATCCATATCAATCATAATTTAGACAATGGAGCATTCAAGTATATTAACAACAAGTTGCTTGTAAATACGGTTATAGTTTTATAAGATTTTAATTTAAAGAAGGCAGTACACAGGGACAGAGTTAAAAGTTAAAGTTACACAATATTCTTCTTAGTCTGGCCATAAATACTGTTACATTTAAAAATATTTTATTAACTGCAAATAACATATATTACTTTTAAAGTATGTTACTTTAGTACATAAATATAGAACAATTAAAAATATATAAAGCTTATTCGAAGTGGTCTCCATTGGCTGCAATACAGTCCTTTAAACGTTGAGGCCAGTTATCAATAGAAGCACGCGCTCTTTCCATGGGAAAATTCTTCACTGCCTATCGTATAGATTGTTTTAGGGACTCCAAATTATCATGGCGTTTAAAGCAAGCTGTACTCTCTAAAATTGACCATAAATCATAAACCAGCGGATTAAGATCGGGACTAGACGACGGCCAGTCTTCAGCTCTGATGAAGTCCGAAACGTTCGCTTCCAACCAAGACTGCTTGGAACGAGCTTTATGACCCGGCGGCGAGTCTTGCTGGAAGGACCGTACTTGGTTATTGAAAATGTTGATGTTAAGGGGCTTAATAATAGCCCGGTACACATATATTTTACTAATACCCAGTGTATGGAGAGTTTTAAAAATTGCATTTGGCTCCATACCTACTTTTTGTAATGGAATCACAGCGATTCGGTTCTCTTTATCACCCCACTCCATTTTAATATCGCAAAATATTGTACAATGTATTGGCGCCAAAATGAGAAAACACAATGAACAATCGTATAAAAATGACAGATTCGAAATTCAAATGTAATATTTTTTTTTATTTTTAAGTTAACAGTATTTAGTCTGGCCGTCTAAGTATATTTTCGACGAGATAAATTATGAATCATCTTTATATTATCATTTTTTAGTAAATGTATAGATATTGATATTCTGATGGATGAAAGTATCCAGTGGCAACTAGAAATCCTAGACGAATAGAGATGGTCCTAGATGCCTCGATTTTAGGATTCTTTTGCAAGTTTTGATAAGATGTTACCGTTAGACTTCATCTAATGTAGTGACCTTGAGGTATACTGATGGATGGATGCTATTGGATCTCCTAGATGAATTGACCTAGCTGCTCCGAGTTTAGACTTATTTTATTAGTTTTGATAAGACTTTATTGTCGGACTTGATGGAGTGACCTGAAGGTATACTGATGGATGAATGCTATTGGATATCCTTCCAGACCTAGATACTCCGAGTTTAGGCTTCTTTTGTTAGCTTTGATAAATTCTTGCTGTTGGACTTGATCATTTGACCTGAAGTTATACTGGTGGATGGATTCTATTAAATTTTTTAGACGAGTTGGACCAAGTACACGGAGTTTAGGCTTGTTTTGATAGTTTTAATAAGGTCTTACTGTCAGACTTGACAGAATGTCCTTGAGGTATATTGATGGATGGATGCTATTGGATCTCCTAGAAGGATTCGACTAGTTGCACCGGGTTTAGATTTGTTCTTTTAAAAACGCAATCGTTTCATACAAGAATACGTAAACAAAAAATGTTTCCGTTTCCTACAAGAATACGTAATAGAAAAACGTTTTTACATATAATAAAACATAATATTTAATATAAAAAAATAAAAAAAAATATATTAAAAGTGTAATATTTGAAAAACCAATAAATTCAAACTATCAAAATTGTTTCATGTAGCCATTATTTCGCGACTATACATGCGTATGTGTGCGTAGTCAAGCTGTGTCAATGTAGGTATGTGATTTGCCACTCATCTGTTTCGTAAACGCGTCCGTACTCAACGTGTATTTCAGTTAATATAGTATTTATTGTAGGTAAGAAGAGTTTAAAGTTCTGTAAATATGAAATATAAACTTTTTCACTTTACAAAAGTTTATTTTTTTTAACTATGGTTATGTCTGCGGTCACTCTTATTATATAAATTGTCCTTTTGTCTATCAAACATTATATTGTCATAGATTTGTTGTGAAGATGTCGTGAGAATACCTATTACTTTGAATTTTTCTTTGTATAAATTCTTTTACTGGATATGATTTATAAACAGAAGGGTGTTTTCTAATAATTAGCAATAGATACCTCCATCATCGTTGTTCTATTTATTGTCGATATACATTTTTAAAAACAAAGGCAAGCAAGCAATTGACTGTTTTATTTAAAAAAATGTAGTCCGTGGACATTTGCAAACATGGTTTTAATTGAAAATGCGGGATAAAGAAGATTGTAAATTCTTGGTGATGTTTTAATATCGACTAACAATCGTAACCAAATGCAAGTATACTTACACCTGGTCCATTAACTACTGCATTAGTATTAAGTGAGTGGGCATCAGTAGAGTTACATAAAAGTAGAGAAAAAATATATGAAATGTATGCTAAAAAGCAATTGAACACCAGTGAAGAGTTTAAAAATAGTGGTAAATTATTCTCCAAATCTTACAAAAACTAATGTAAATTAGCTATATGTATTGATTATATAAGTATAAAAATATATAATAGCAACAATAAAATAAAAACAACTTGGAAAATAATTTATGAAGAAACTTTAAGATCTAAATTTCAAAGTATCGATTTTCAATTAAATATGTAACGTCTGATCTTGAGGTTGCAACTGCTTTTGAAATTTTCTTTACTGGCACTCCAGTTTACTCTTTAAACTTTTCAATTGCTGACGCTCTGACTTTACTTTCGAACATTTTAGATTTAATATTGTATTAATTTTAGTTTTGAAAATGTAGCGCCCAAGAAATAGTGAAAGTTGTTGAAGATATAAACAATGCTTTCTCACCTGTGTATAACTGGTTTAACGCTAATAATCTGTTGCTGATCCATTAAAAGACACAATATATTAAATTTACTTTACTTGTTTTGGGACCACTTATAACTGGAAACTCTTACCAGCTCTCTTCTTTTGTTCTAACCGGCATCTGCCACGAGGAAGTAGAAAATACTTTGATAGCGTTAGAGCATCAGAGAGCACCAGGTTGAGATTGCATTCCTACCCCTTTT
This sequence comes from Dircenna loreta, assembly GCA_963555665.1. Taxonomy (NCBI): domain Eukaryota; kingdom Metazoa; phylum Arthropoda; class Insecta; order Lepidoptera; family Nymphalidae; genus Dircenna; species Dircenna loreta. The sequence goes on along the minus strand of OY743088.1, from coordinate 6,313,919 downwards.
ATAAAAGAATGTAGGAAAATCCCAGTCCCTTTAATCACAGATCTAATCAACCTGTGTCTCAAAACAGGAGTATTCCCATACCTACTTAAGCGATCAATTGTCACGCCCGGGCATATAATAAGGCGGGAGATACCGAAAAGGTCAGCAATTACAGACCTATCTCTGTGTTGATTCTCCGTTTCTAAAATAATTGAAAGGCTACTAAACTCTCGGATAGACAATTATTTGATCAAGTACATCATTTTATCGAACTCTCAATATGGTTTTAGAAAGAGAATGTCAACACAAGATGCGATCTCGGATCTTCATCCCTAATCACGAGGGAAATACACAAAGGCTACAAATGTCTTGTGGCCTTTCTAGACCTCAAAAAAAGCCTACGACACTGTATCAATCCCCACTCTTATTCAAGGGCGACAACGTATTGGTATTCGCGGTACGGCCCTCTCCCTTTTTAGTAGTTACCTTCAGAACAGAAGAAGACCGTAAGAATTGATAATAATCTTAGTGACGAATAAAATATAACATTCGGTGTCCCGCAGGGCAGTTTAATTGGCTCTACACCTTTTTTGATGTATATTAACAATCTCTGCAATCTTCGAAACGCTGGCGCTAAGATACTGTCCTATGCAGACGACACCTTCCTTTTCTTTTCCTTCATGCTGCCTGTTTTCACCTGCTGTTGCTTCCTGCTGCTCACCTTTCCCTAATACGTGTAATTGTCCAACTATCCAAAAAAACAGTCAATACAAATTTCTCGGTAGAATTGTCAATCAGAGGCTAAACTGGTATCCGCATTTAAAATTGACGATAGGTAGAGTAAGAAAGCTCATAAGGGTTTTCAAAGCCGTCATGAGTACTGAGCTTCTGAACAGGATATATATTGCCCTAGCCCAGTCTGTAATTATATATTGCATATCAGTTTGGGGAAGAACAGCTAAATCTCAATTCCTAGATTTGGAAAGATCCTGTTAGAAAGCTGTACATCTTATACATGATTCTAAGATACCAAAAAACTCTACCGCTTGATCACATCAAACTGAACAAAGGACGGGGTAATACTGTGGCTCCTAGATATCCAGCACGTACAGTTTGCCAGCCTATTTATTGTATATAATAAAATAAATCATAAACTTAAAATCTTCCCAATGGACCTCTATGATTGTAAGGTAAGTTTGACAGAGTGGCTTTTTTCCTTCACTATCTTGAAGTTGAAGAAATCTTAAATTGAAAATTAAGCAAGTACAACATCAATACGCTTACAGACAATTACAAAAAATAGCTTCCTTAAGTATTGCACACAAAAAATCTAAAAAAATTAATAAATGACATCTTATCCGAAGATAAATGTGAGTGTGGTACATATGTGTTAAATAATAAGTCTTCATTTCATAAGTGAAAGTATTACATAAATATTTGCAAGTCGTCGTGACGAGAACATTAAAATTGTAATTGCATGAACAGATACGATGTCTTCACAAAATTAATGTTACATTTATTAACATTGCAAGTGATGAATCGGTATCCTTATTGAATATTATTCGTGAATATTATTGAAAATCAGTTTCGTACCAAACATTTTTTCTTTGTTAAGTCAACCACCAGTTCGGAAAAATTATTGACACCGACCCGAGAAAATCAGGCCACAGAAACTCGGCCGGCTTGTCATGTGTATTTTTTAAAGTCATACATAGGTGCTCCTAAATTGCATAAATACTTTACATAAAACACTCTGAATAATTCTTGAAATAGTCTGTCAGCTATCGTTTCACCCACGATGCATCAACCCCTAAATATTCAGAAATAATGTAGAGTCCATTAGAACACAAACATTCCTTTGTTACTTTCTTAAATTTGTTAAACTGATCAGCGGATCGCTAAATAAAAATAAGATAGCTGATGACACTGATGAGACTACGGCCAATTTAGTTTATTTTAGTTATTTTCATAGCATAATGTCGTATGATATCCTACGCTGGGCAGCTGACAGAAATCACCATCGTTCTACAAAAGGGAGCTCTCCGTGCAATTTACAATTTGGGAGATAAGTTAAGCAAATCAATGTATGCCGGTCGTTGATCTGTATACTTTTGAAAATTATAATATATAGGTATCTGCGTAAGTACCCACATTAAAGCACGCTGTGCGCGCATGATATTTTCCCCTTTTCATTTTAAAAACCATAATAACTTCTTACATATTGATTGAAATCATATACAGTCAAGATAAATTTTGTTGAAAAATAAGTGACTGATAAATTATTCATTTGGATAAAGATTAATATAATGTTTATTAAAACGACTTCGCAAATAATTTATTATTTTAAAACTATTTTGATAACTATAAAAATGGTTATAGTGGGTTAATCTTAAAAGCTAGACATATACTGTAGCGGACTTTATTTTAGAACTTTTAAAGTTCAACAATTTTGTAATACATGATTTTTGCATAACTTTCACCGTTTACTCAGCGTTGGGAAGGTTCTAAATTTTGCCGTTTTAGCAACATTTTTATTGCTGCTGCTCCCCTATTTATCTAATGTTAAAGCCTTCATCGAAAAATTGACTATCTTTTACTGAAATAATTTTTCAAATCGGTAAAGTAATTCCTGAGATAAGCGCATTTAAACAAACAAATAAATTCTTCTGCTTTATATATTAGTATAGATTATGGACCCCTCTACGGGTAAAGGCATCCTCCATTTTGCTCCACATTTGTGTTGTGTCTTTTGCTTTGGTGATCCAGTTTTCACCAGCTTTTCTTTTTATTTCTTCTATCCATTTTTCCTCCTCTTAATCTTTTATTTGTTGCCCTTCGTATCCATTTTTCCTTGTCTGTGCTTGCAATATGACCCGCCCGAGGCCATTTTTGTTTTTGAGAATATTCTAAAACTTCTATTATTTTTGTTGTTTTCCTTATTTCTGTATTTCTTTTCCGATGTTGTCTTTGTATGTTTAATAAACTCCTTTCCATCGCTCTTTGCCACAATTGTATTTTGTTTTTGTGTAGTTATTGTAAATCCATGTCTGGCATTAAATAAATATAGAAAATTAATGTTTAGGTTTATTTTTCTTTCTTTATTTTAGAAAAATAAACTTAACATTGCTATACATCTTTATTTTCAAACACTGCAACAAGTATTTGATATTTGTAAAAATGTTAATGTAATTTAGAACGGGTAAGATCTATTATAATATTTGACTTTTTAAACTGGATAAAACAGTCACTCCAAAATACCCAAGGACAGTGCTATAAGCGCATAATTTAAAATTAAACAATGTATCTATTTCATGCATTTTAAAATAAATTATGCCACTAGAGCATTGATGGATAAATGTGATTTCATTAATAGATAATTACATATTCCCCACACGAGCTGCGCACGCGCACTGAATGTATAAATTGTTACTTAATATTTTATTTATTTATATTGTTAATTGCTCTAAGTGATGCCATAGCATAAAATTATATAATACAAAGTTAAAAGTTAAGCACCTAAGTTTGTCAGTAAATAAGAAAGTTGTTATCGTCGAGTATAAAGTGAATTATAATATATATTGAGAATTCATAGAAACAAATACAATTTACATTATTGATATACGGGATATGTAAATGCGAATGTTTTATTTTTCGTTCTGTAAATAGTACATCAAAATGTCTCATTGGCTAATATACTGCTTGTGCAAGACGGCTATTATTTTACGTATCTCAAGAAAGGATTTTTACAAGTGTGTTTATTGCACGGTTGATAAATACAATTACTAGCTAACTTTTTATATGTGAGGTAGAAAAATATCGAACATTTTCTCAGTAGACGTTAACGTTCATACAACTTGTCAATGGTTAAATGTCAGATGTCGAGGACGTAATGCGTTCTCAGTACAGTAAGAGGAGTCAAGCATCTTTTCGACGAGCTATGATTCTTCGTGACTGACTGGACAATGGGAAATTATAATACTAATATACGTATACTATAACATAATACTTAATTACTTAGAAATTTCATAATTTCACCTGCTGGAAACTGTAACCTTTAAATCCTGCACACTGATGTGTGAAAAGTATTTATCCATATAAGGCTAACAATGAGATTGACTGGGTATGCAGAAGAAAGAAAAAAAGGGGGTTTCTTGATAGTTTAATATAATAGAATAAAATATGGCTCAAAATAATATAATCGTAGAATGAGAGAAATGAGAATAATGAAATAAATAGAGTCGAGTGAGAGAGGTAGAATTGAAATCAGATTTTTTTTTAATAATATAAATACATTTAACAATCTGGCCAAACGACTTATAACTCTTTTTTTTTATTTGGTAGAGCCTAGCCTAGGTATAAAAATAACAACAACCGTCATAATTGTTATCTTCAAGTCCAAGGTTGAGGTTTCATTGGTGGTAGCTGTGGTTGTTTTAGTGCTTTATTGATGTATGACACAGTTACGTTTCAATTGATCAGTAATTAATAAAAATATGTTTATCGCTACAAAAGGTCACACAGTTTCTTTAAATAAAGTGAAAAATATATTTCTTTACTGTTTTCCACTTCCTGTCTCCAATGCTGGGTCTTATACAATCACATTCTAAAATATATATGCTTCCTCACGATGCCCTTCACTCACTGGATATATATTCTTACGACATATAAGACATAGAAATTAATAATAAAAATAATAATTGTGAACCAGTCCTACAAATTATTTCATAATACGAGATATGGTTTGATCATTTTATAAGTCTATTTATTGGTCTAGGACTCTAGTAGCTAGAGGCCCCGACTGCTGAACCAAACATCGTGGATTCGATTCCCACGCGGTACAATTCTTTGTGTGACCCACAGATTGTTGTTTCGAGTTTGACTATACTTTGTGTCCGTTATTTAATCTCCCCCCCATTATAGTAATAATATTTGATAAAACTATATTATAAATAGTGTATATCTTTTTAGATCGTGTGATATATAATCTAGTAAGTAGAGTAATTAATAATGATTTTATCAGTAGGTTTAGTGAACATAGAAGCGTGCAAGTCGAGCGTTACATTGAGATTACCAATACTGTACTTAACTATTTCTTTACGGATTATATTTATATTTTGAAGATTATAGATGTCATATTACATTTATAGATAGGAGCTTTATGTGCCACCATTTTATTCAATAATTATCACTCTCTGTGGGTAAAATAATTATAAATTATAATAACCAATTCTTCTCTACTCGTCGGTCTCTTGTGAGACGAGCCACTTCTCCGGTAGAGCCAGCACCTATACACTCACATCTCCTCTCTGAAGAGAACGACGGGAATTCGTTATTATGAGTTGTATATATATATCCAAATAATAAAAATAATGCTAGAATCTAATATTATAATTCAAATGATTTGTTCCTGGGTACTCATAGTAAAGTACTCAGGTCTTCTGATAACCGCACTCTGCTCTCTCCTGCTACTGCTCCCTCAATCTCCCTCCTTCTTTAAATATGCTCTTAGCATATCAACAGGTTTATTATGGAATGTGTTAACACTAGCAGTAAGACAAGCACGCTTTCTGACCCTTTTCAAGAGGTTGGTTGGTTGGTAAAAGACCACTATGTAAGACTTCCTCTCAATCTGCGTCGTTATTTATAGCTACTGATGTTATTTATTTTACAATTATTAATATATTATGTACATATGTGTGTATATTGTATTATATATTATACTTGTATTTGTGTTAGTTATATATTTATTTATTAATATGCATTAATCTGTAATCTTTTTCTCATACTACCGATCCCACCAGAATAAGGTTGTCTGGGACCTGGGTCTGATCTGGTGATCTGGGTCTGGGATAGCGAGAATCTTTATTTTTGTGGTTTACAATATAGTATATTATTATTATCACTATTTCTTTATTCATTTATTAAGTATAATTATAAAAAAAAAACACAAAAATATATAAAAATGGTCATGGTGGCGGAATAAGGCCGACCGACGGTAGTTAAGGCTCTAGAATGAGAAAACGCCTCACAAAGAAGGCCGTCTCAAGCAACACTGCCTTTTCAATCCAATCCAATAGTCAAGCGAGAGTTTTTAAGTCGCTGGTCGAAACTCTTCGCTATTAGGCCTTTGATCGTGGGATGTGTAGGACTTTTCGTGGGATGTATAATGCCATCAAAGATGAACGATGCATACAAAATGGTGTTAATAATTTACGGACTTGGCAATCGAGGGAATCTTAATGGCATAACCCAACTCTAGAAGGTACGTACACTGTTACCGCCTCACAAAAGCTATAAGGAACTTTCTTCAGACGGCCAAAGTATCGTTCCTTTACCAGTTGTTTCAAGGCTCCGTCAACGATGACCATTGCCACTGACTTTACATGACTCTACATCTCTCTAACTCTATCCAATAACTTTACCTCTAACTAACGCATCCACACTACACTCTATATTTATACAAATGCTAAAAGTTTATGTTATTTTTAACAACATGTGTAAATCTGGTCGTTTGGATGCGAACAGCTTCAGATCATCCATATAAAGTAGGAGAGACATTAGTTTCTTCCCTTTATGAAGATGAAAGCCTAATTCTGAATCCTCTGGTAAAGTACTTAGAGGATACTTGGCTAGATAAAACCACGATGAACTTCGCCTTGAAAAATACCCAGCTTGATCCCAGCTCGGTCGATCTTGAAACATGAACTCCGTCAGGATGATAAAGAAATATGTTTCACTGCCTTGTGCATCAATCTCATATAACAGCATTGTCTCAATAAACCGTGTATGTGGTACTGCATCATATTCCTTCTTGTAGTGAATCCAAGCAGCAGACAGACTTTTACGGTTTCGTCATACCTGGTGTCATATAGTCATGTCTATGATAAGTTCTTTAGTAACGCAACTACCTGGCTTCCATTATTATTATGATGGTGAGAAAACGGGGATGTTGTCCCAAAGGTCGCAAGTTTGAGTAGTACTGACCATGTTAATGAATCAAAATAATATTAAACATAGCATGGATAACCGTATCTAAGGATAAAATTAATCGAAAGTGGCTTTTCCGAAACGTTTACTATTTAATTTATGACAAGAAATTGTAACTGAGTTTTGACATAAACTCCCACAAATAATGTCGATAATCTACACGGAAAGTAACTGTGGAAAAAATAAAATATAGTTGAAAAGAACGGCTCAAAACACGGCAGCCAGGTTTGCAGGGCTTCCAACAAGTGCTAGCGACCCACTGATTTTATCAGTGGAGAAGCTGGCGGAACGCTGATACCTACTTGGTAATCTTATAGCTACTGTACTATAAATTGATGAGACTGCATTTGATTGTCCATTCTGTCCAGTTCTGATCAAAGCGCTGTTTCGGGTGAGTTTATTTATTTATTTGCACAAAATTCAGGATGATAATATTTAGATGCAATAAGTAATTATAATAAGTAAAAATTCGTTTCTACCACGTGTTAAACGAGACCGAATATAAAATTATATCTCATTTGGTACCTCGTGTAATGTACTTATGTGAAGAAATTCGATTTTTTACATCGTTGATGTAATGTAAATATAGTTAACTTTTTTGGTAGTTTTTTGACCTTGCAACCCAGCGCAAACTCGACGCTGTCAAAGTAGTAGGGCTTATAGCATGTGTAATAAATGCACTTTTAGGAAATAAATCGGTATAAATATGAAACATATATAAAACCTCAAATTTCAGACGGACAGAATTAAAAAAATAAATATGACGATAATAGCAAATTATCTTCATATTTATTTTAGTATTGATATGTGGGTATTTTTCACTTATCAATTGTAAAAATACAAAGTGACAAAACAATAAGAGATCACACAACTGATATTGGATTGTATCGGGTAGCGCCATTTGTTTTTGTTTTACTATTCAAAATAGTTATACCAAATATTGATTTAAAAACGAAATACTTGTATATTTTAATAATTATATTTAAAAAAACAAATGACACAACTTTCCAAAAATTTTACAAGGGTCTAAAATATCATCAAAAGCAAGCTCTTGTAGATTCGAGAAAGAAAATATAACAGAAAAATTGCAATCATTGTAGTAGTGTTTATAATTAACTACTGGTGTTAGTAATAAAAAAAAAATCAAGAATTTCCTTAAAAAACGTAATACTCAATACTCATATTATTTATCTGATATGAAAATAAGATTAAATTCTCAAGTTCCCACAGCGGTTATTGATTATAAGGAAATAGCTGCAGCGTCTATCGAAGTTTACTTACGTTATTAATTATGTAAATATCGTATCGGTCTTTCTATCATCCATGTGATAAACCAGTTTTATACATGTGTGACGTAATAATATTGCCAATTACAAGCTAGTGTTGACTACAGAGTACTCGCTGCTCTTGTCATTACGGAACGCAAGCGGTCATTTAGCATTCAACAGTCAGCGCTGAGCACTGAGCGCTCAGGAACCACTGTCAGGCGTCAGCATTACAGCGCCGGTGACCGACGACGCACGACGCACGACGCGCCGCGCGTTCCTTGAAAACCGATTCTCGTATATTTATTCGCGTCACTGTTGACATAACTTGACATATTAAGTAACAACTTATCATCTGTGTGTGTTTTGTGTCATTTCCGGTGAGTTATCATATTTTTATATGTATGTTTTTTTGCAGTCCTTGTAATAAAACAGACCACTATAAGAGTATTTTACGAGTCAATTACTATTAAAATGATTGAAGCTAAATTGTTTGTTCTATTATAATGATAAATTACCACAATTTTATCGACTAAAGTCATGTCAGCTACGTCACTGGTAACTTGAATATACACCAATGATTTTTACCAGTTGTTATGTATTTATATAAAGTTTGATTAATTTACAATATACTTTTATTTATTTATTATAATATTAAAAATTTAGATATTATTTATTCAAGATAAAAGTACGTTTGTCTATTGAGCTAAGCCAGATTTAAATTCTACAGTCCTAAATATTATACAGTACAAAACTTTCGTAAACAAAACTTGTAAATATAAACCTGAGTGTACACATGTTGCTTACTAGGTAATAATAGGTAATAATAGGTAATAGCCTCACTAGGTAGAAGTTTATGTCCAATTATAATTTTCTTATATTTTTCATGGCGTTTAAATTAGTTTGTTATTATAATAGCAGTGTTAAGGAAAACTATAAAGTTAAATCATTTAGGAACATACTATATTCAAGGTCCAAACGAAAGAGCTAATTACATTTTTGGACGAAAAAAAAAACAAACATTTCACACTATTAATAAACATTCAATCACAGGAGCTAAACAATGGGCTTACGTAAAATTTCGTAAGATGTAGACGTAACGTAAGTTGACCTTACGAGTAGCGTAATATATCATATAAACTAGGCTACCAGTTAATACAGGCATTAAATAAAAAGATATAATTGCACTGTTCTTATTATAATAATTAAATAGATCCAAGTTAGCAACACACGTGACTTGTTTCGTTCAATAATGGAAGGCTGTAAGGAATTTTTATTGTTTGTTAAATGCATTTTTGTTCAAAATTTTTACTATGACTAAGTTTTAAAAAAAATACTGCTGCGTCGTAGTAGATATCTATTCCTAAATTATATATAAGGACTGATGCACAGATTTCTCATTACACAGGAAAAATGAATTTTTGATGTGTCTCATAAACAGGAAATAAATCACATTCGTTTCTTTATACTACATATAATTATTAAACGCTATTAAAACTTTACTCTGGAAATTCCATACATTACTAACACAATGGTCGGCCAGGTAGAGCCTTTTTGTTTATTTTTATACAAATTTATATTAAATATATACATATTATTCAAATACCACCTGTATCTGTATTTGTAAAAAATATAAACAGCTGTAACTTCAGCTGCAAATTGGTTCTATAGTTTGTTCACTCTGGACAAAATAACAACGGGATGATTTTTGATAACATCTCAGGAGGGGAAGGGGGGGAGGCTGAGATTAATTCATCGCGAACAACTCCTCAAAAACATTCTCAATTTGACTGAAAGGACTATGCGGATTTTTGACAAAATGTATATAGTATTTAGTTTACAATTATTACGAACCACATGTCCGTGCAGATCTGTTAATATGATTATAAATACAGGGCAATGAAAGTCATGATAGAAATAAAAAAACATAACATATTATTTTCTATTAACGTAAGTTTTTTTCAAGATTCTAATAAAATCACGACAATAGAGACATGTTCAAACATCACTTATTTACCATAAACAAGCACTGTAGCTGTCTCTTTCCTACTATTGTAAGACTATAGATCGTAACCCACCACACGTACACTCACACCATGGGTTATTACCAATATTTTTTTCCCAAAAATCAAGGTTGCCGCTCTACAATACTGGTACAAAAATATAAAGTATTTATCATACTATTATGACGTAAGGATTGACAGGACATTTGTTAAATGTATATGCAAGAAATAAAAGGACTTCTTGTTGTAAACGGTGTGATATCAGATGTATCCGGTGAGTGCGAGGAGGGTTATTGTTTTCAATTAGACCAATCACATCGCAATCTACACTTGAATAGCGACACGTATTTGACTGTTGACGGTTTTTTTTTAAATATAGAATTTAATTCATCTTTCATAATGAGAGCTTCTCGATATAACATAAAATTAAAATGATAATTGGTCGAAGTGAAGGTACTCGTTAATTTATAACACGTGTGAAATTTATTAAATATAACCTCATTAAATTTGGGGTCTTAAGATGATTTCTTTAATGACGTAATAAATAATCCAATATCTTCAAAACCAAATAAAACTTTAAATACTCAATTATATATTAATTCGTGTATGATTTTTAAGTTCCTGTTGCTTTAAATATAAATAAATATCTAAAATTAATTAATTTAATTCCAATGTATGTATGTATGTTGTGTTTGGAGCCGCGGGAAGAACCGAACCTCTTATATTTTCCTTATATCGTATTAACTTGTGTTTATTAATATTGTTATTCTTTTCATTGTTAATGATTAATCAATATTGTCATAATAATATATTCAAAATTATTATGTTGACATATTTAGAGTTCGTAGACTTCAGAACAATATATGTCAAACGGTTTATTTTTTTTAATTTTTGAAACAAATTTTAAAACCGAAAACAATTACAATAATCGTAAACTAACCAGTGTTTTGAAAGTCAGCTCTAAAATACAAATGTCACCTGCATACAGTGTTTCGCTATAAGTAAAATACAACTGGACAGAAATTATTGTAAAACTTATTACAATACAATTATAATAATAAAAGCGTTACACTAGAATAAAATCTGCGTACATATATTTAATTAATTAAATAAATTTAAAAGAATAGATCCTTCTTATTTACTCTAAGATATCTATATATCTATATCTATATATCTATATCTATAATTTATATTTATATAGTTATTATAAATATATGATTACGTCACAACTCCAAACCCAGACTTGAGTATTGAGTTTATAGTAATTGGCATTGTACATATTTGAATACAAAATAGTCCCTGCAGGGAGCTCTCGCAGGTCTATATCGTGGGTGCCACCTAGGGTCATCTAGGGCTCGACGGTACCGGTTTAACTTGTTTTTGCGATCCCAGTATTTCCTAGAGGTTTTATTGTGCTCAGCGAAGCAAGTGCCTAACGCTGTTTTAAGAAAAAAAATTACGTTAACGAATCTGGAACAACATTTATGTGTGAGAATTAATATATCATCATCGAATTATTTAAATTTATATTTAAAAGTATCTTCCTTGTGTGCAACGAAGGTGTGCGTGTGTGTGTGTAACTAAGGTGTATGTATGTGTAAGGCCATTTTATAATTCTAATTATTTCCACTATAAGACATTTTTCGATTTTCGATTGATACGAAAATATTTTTATCAAAAATCCTTACGAAATATTACCATTTTATCATTAGTATTCTGAATCCGTGAAAACGCCTTCAATAATCTTACAAGTATTTCGTATTAAAAAAATCAATACGAACATTTATCGAGGCATCTCTTATTTTTTCTATCGGTGAAACGAAGTCGTATTTTCCAATCTCAGATAACAATACGACTGATCATCAATCATCATTTGAACGAGCTGAAATAAACTGAAACGTGAAATATAAGTATTTGTGCTGTTATGACTAGTTTGGTATATATTGGTACAAGTGTCGCGATATCACAAATACGCTACCTACATACATATTCGTACCTAATTTTGGCTGAACAAAACGATAGGAAGCGTGTTATTTGTCGCGTCGCTGGTTATAAGTGAAAACTTGTGAAATGTTCTGAAATTAACACATTAAATTCCACTGTTTTTCGTAAAACCGTAGTTTTGAGGTATTGTACTTTGTTAAAAATACTGTTAAAAAATTAATTCATGTTTTTTATCCGCCATTAGTGAGAGTTAAGGATTCTTTTAGCTCCGTAAACGGGCAACATACTGAGATATACTTGGATATATTCTATTCTAGATAGCATAGGTAACAAAAATGTCAAGCCAGACTTCAAGAATCACTTGTCAGTCAGAGAAGTGGGGTACGGTGTGTGTACAGCCGATAACAGAACCGGCCCGGGCCGTAGAAATTGATAAGAGCTAAATATTTCACAATTCGTATTGCATCGCTTATAATTATTCTTTAAATATGATATCTGTTTTATAATACGTAATTTACATAATGCTAAAGTTACTCTGTTTGTTTGATGTCTTTGTGTTCAGTACTTTATATCTACTGATCTGAAGAATCTTCCGGCAACAGGACAACTGCTAATTAAATTGTTTCGGGTCCATTATCGTAATTATCATTTAAATAAATCCATCATTTAAATTCGTCAAACATCATTTAGATTAAGTCAAAATTCAAACAACATCTAGAATAAATATTTTTATAAACAGAGAGGGAGACTAGAACATCGGGCTATCAGATCAGACTCCTGTATATTCATTCAAGGTACGAAGTGCGTCTATCAGATCAGACTCCTTGTTATTCATTCTTTGTTGAAGTTACGAAGTGCCTTAGGTGTCATTGATAAGATGTAATTTCACTTTTCGGTAAATAATCCAGTTTATTGATCGATTTGTAAGTATTTTGTAACTCGACCTTCGGTGCGCCTGCGCAAGTTATATTTTACAACTACTTTTACGACATTGGCTTATCAAATTGAACTACTTACTAAAATAAATGAAGTGACGTTTTTGAAGAAAACATTTTTATCATATAGTTACGACAATCAAAATAATTATGACCACTAGTTTGTACTAAAATGATCATAAATCCAACAAATTTAAGAAAACATTGATTAAGTTACTCGTCCACCGACCCAACTCCAACACGCCTCAAGATTTATGAGAATATCATTAATACTAGATATTATTTACAACTCGCACTTAACGATATTACAAACTTTCTTCTTGCTGAAAATAAAAATGTTGTATTAAAGTATATTTGAAATGTAATAATAAAGAGAGAATGTTTTTCAATTTTACTATTTAAACGCGTGACTCATTCAGCAACTATGGAAAATTGAAAATATCTACCATGAATAATCTTTTGTTCAACAGCTGTACCTGAAACGAACAACTACTAACAAAATCGAAATGAAAACATGACGCCATCTTCGAGGAATTTAAGATTTAGGATTTGGATCTAGTATCAGATAATTACTGGCAATGTATAATTAGATTTATTATCTCCAATTGACTGTAAATATCATATATAGATAGAGACGTAGATTTAGACGATATAGATATAGATTCAACCTAAATTTCTCACTCCACTGTCAGCCGGATCCCCGCTACAAACATCCGCGAGCGCCCCCTGGCGACGGCGACATTTACTAAATATAATAACACTTCGGATACTATTTCTAAACATTTTGTGTTTTTTGTTTAAGTTTCCTTGACATCCGGCTAAAAGGCGACATTTAGTTAACATTTGTTAAATATGTTTCTTAAGCCCGTCCTCATACCATTATGTTTGACAACGCATTAAAATAAATATAGGTATAATAACAAATCAGGTGGAATGTAGTCAAGCGTCAACTTAGTTTAAATTTTTAAAAAAAAATCTACTACATGGACCGGCTTATCAATCAGATTATCCAGGTTACAAAAGCATTGAATAATTATATAATAATAAAATTATTTGATAAAAAAATAACCTCCCTATTGTAATATTTTACTAACACAGTTGCATTGCTTATAATCTCGACCAAAAACGCGAATATTTTTTATCACGTTATTGAGGTTGATCAAAAAAGTACGGTTGTTTTTTTAAGAAATACAATCAACTACATTGAATTTATATAATAGTTTACTTTAAGTGTACTGTGGTAAATATATATATTTACCCTGTGTATCACTGCTCTTGCTATGAATGTAACGGACGCAGAATTATGAGGATAACGAGATGAGACAAACACTTAACTAATATTAATATATTAATCTTGCTTCATTATATTATTGAACGTATATAGGTAGCAAGAAAACTAAAACAACACAAACCAATATAAGAACCTTAACAAATATATAAAAAAATATAAACAGGCACCGTATTTGTGTATACGCAGGCGGCTCTCGAGAAACAAACCGGTGACGGACGAACAGTTTTATATTTCTGTTGTTCAATCGACACAAATATATACATGTGTGACATAAATATTTTTTGTAGATAAGTAATCTAGTATTCCATAATTGATATCAACACGTGAATATTATTATATTGGCGTAAAAGGTTGTGGTCTCGTCATCACCCGCCGCTGTTTGTGGCCAGCGGATGTTCACGATTGTCTCATTGTAAGTGCAGTTATTATCTCTGGAAAACAACTGCGCCAAATATAGTTATGGCGGGTGACGTGACAGGTAATGCAACGCGGGTTCACCAGTTTTAAATTAACCGGACTGACATTAATTTATATTCAAACATTACACATCATACAAATAAACATTTAACATTTTTATATACATATATAATGTTGGCTGCTACATTAATAAATATAGTTGCAAAAGAATATGTTTAAACAAATACCTGTATATGACAGAGAATCCAAAATTACGATCAGAATGTTATGAGAAAAAATTATATCTATATATATACGCATGAAACTTTGTAAAGACAGCGGTGGATCGAATGTATATATATATATATTCGATCCACCGCTATATATATATATATATATATATATATATATATATATATATATTTCATGCGTTTTCAAAACAGATTCTCAATAGGTACATAGATGATAGGTGTGGGAACGTTAAACCATCCTTCTTAATGGTTATTTAGGATACACACATTTTCCGATTCAATCTCCGGAATGTCTTGAATCTCCGCAGAGATTCATCCGACCTTTCTCTTCATCAACAATAAACAAACAACAGTTTCTTTGGAAGTCTATAAAATAAAAGTCGATTAAAATATACATCAGTTTTGAAATTGGACTTGAATTCAAAAACAACTGCAAGAATAAGTTCTGTCCCACGATAATTTAATAATGCTGATAAAAAATTTAGGAGCATTAAAATTACTAAGTTTTAAATAATAAAATATTTCTAAATTAATTATAACTTAACGTACATACCTACATAAAAACTTTAATCACTAAACTTATTTTCGTATAAGTATCAACACACGCCTGGCGTGTCATCCTTGACACTGCCGCGCGAGCTATTGTTCTTTACGAATATTGTTGATTCATTTCCTGCGATTGCGAAACATTTTAGTACGAATAGTATGTAATGTATGTTAAAATTCAATTTAACTTTGGTACATGCTACTATCGGTACATTGAACTTAACTCTAATGTAAGACTACGTAACATTGACACTAAACTGCATCCAGTGTGAAATAAATCTTAAAATCTTCTCAAATTAGATTGTTCTCTGCGAACACTTAAATTACAAGGCACCACCAAGGTGAGCCACATTTGCGCAGCTAAAATATGTATATGCATCATTTAATAATACAGTACTATCGAGTAATGATTTTGAATTTTAGAGTAAAATGCATAAGGATTAAAAACTACTAAAATCATTAAGATTTTTTAAAACCTAGATAGGTAATATTTTACATAATAGATTATCCTGATATTTTAAATTATTTTTTAATATCACTATTTAATGTTTTTTGAAACAAGATTTAAATATTTCGTCGTAAACTTTAAAATTACTATTATTCGTCGTAAACACACAGAGCACCCAGCGTCCACGTGATTACACAGACGTTGCGCAACCAGCAACAGTGCGGCTGCGGCCCTGCGCGGTGAAAGCAAAATCAAAGCGCGCACAGCTACTAACAATCTCACTCACCTTACATCTTATACTTATAACTCAAGAGCCATATTATATTATAATCAATAAAATTACTAATAAATCTGGGTTGTCCGATTATTTAATTGTCATATTATTAGAACTTCCTATTAATTATTTAATTTATAGAATGAAATATTTATCAATGCGAGCAAGAATAGAATCTTCGAGATGTTTATTTTATTTAAAATTAGAATAAGCTTATTATAAGACATTATCAATATTAAACTATTGTGGTGTTTTTAAAATGTTATTTTGCCAGGTTACAAACAGTGGTTAGGATTTTCGAAGGAAGTCTAATACTCGTAGGTAGATATCGCCTCCGTCCGTATAAAGTCGGTTACAAATAGAATGCTAATTTCATCAAGACGGTCAGTAGCACAGTAGCTCAGTTGGCAAAGCGACAGCACGGTTTCCCAGAGGTCGGAGGTTCCTTTCCTGCCCGTATTGGTTATTTTTTTCAATCAATGCATAGTCTAAATAGTTTAATTACAAAATAATATAGAAGATGACATTAACTAATACAATTAATAATGAATCTTAAATGAAAAGTTTTTCTTAACTGGTCGAATATTATAATTATGAAAAGGCATTTGGTGGAACAGCTTTTAAATGGTGTAAATGTTCAGACTTTAGACAATAATCCTTCAGTTTTACAATACACATTTCTGGCATTTCTCTCATAAACATATGTACCTAATTATATTCTATCTAAGCATTAATCAAGATAATATTTCAGACCCTCTAATAGCAATGGACGGCCACCACAACCACGACCACAACCATGGCCACGACCACGACCACGGCGACGGCTGCCCCCCGGGTCACAAAATGGTGGTGAGTAGAAGTCTATTTCAATGTAGCCGGTTATTACTGTTACGGCGGTATCTATATGAAAGTTTAATACAACAACCGGTATAATAAGCAACGGGGAAGTTTGAGTAACAGCATTTCAAAAGCAACAGCAATAATTTAATAACATTTAATTCAACTTATGCCGGAATCACATACACGGGCGATCTTACAGGTATCGTGCCTAAGAAAATAAAATATAACTCGGACACGTTTATCTGAAAAATACTATAATATTTGTAATGCTACAATACTATCTTTAATTTCTGAAAAGTCAATATCAATTTACTAGTTCTATGATAATTTAATTTAATTTGTAATCACTATGCGAAACATACACCGCGATAGCGCGGACTCTATCAGCCCCGACCGCACTGACCGCGCACCGGCAGATATTAAACTTACTTATATTTTCCCACCAACCGCCAGAGATAAAAAAAACTGATTTATTTGTTTTTGCAAATAAAAAATATTATATTTCGTTTCATTTTTTATATCATAACAATGTTAAATATATTCTACGAAAGTTCATTTATTTAATAGTTTTCTTTACGTGAGCTCTATCATACTAGTATGTGCTTAAATATTAATTATGTAAAATGTTAATATTTATTATGCCGAATTATACAAAAACTTCTCAAGGCTGCGTGCATGTGTGAAATGAGAATTAGTGTGCAAAACTTCTAAATATAAAATAGCACTGTATATAGTGATAGGCAATAGACATCAAGGAATATAACGTATCTTGCTGTGTTGGTTGATACGTGTCGGAACGCGCGTGCTTCCTTCTGTTTTGACACTCGCTGAACCACCGACGCACACGCATCGGCATTTTGCAAAGCGGAGGCCATTACTTTTAACTATTGATTAACTAACACTTATCTTATTAAGAAATAAAATAAAGATTGAATCTAGGTTAGAATAAGCTAACAACAAACAACAAATGAAGTAGGTACATTGTGATTGTTTTCTAAAATGGTGCCTTAAATGTGGTACCTACATGTTAGAATATGCATTAAACTTAAGTCTTAAATAGAATTCGTATTGCCCTTCCTTATATAATAGAGCTCGTCCGTGGGAAAGAGTATAATTCTTCCTTGGTCATGCTAATTTAAAAGAACAAAGGTTATTACTATACCTTTGTTCTTCTAAATCCAGAGTCATATTTATTTCAGTTCCATGCAGGCGTGTGCCAGGAAATTCTTTTCGAGGGTTGGGTGACCAAGACCGCGTTGGAGCTGTTCGGCTCCGCTGTGGCTATCTTCCTCGCCGGCATCCTGTACGAGGGCCTGAAGTACTACCGCGAGGCGCTGCATTCAAAAGCCATCAGCGCCACGGGAGACTCCCAAGTTAACATCACCAAGAACGAGTGTGGGGCGAACGGAGCTTGCGGAGGGACAGCCGTCGTTAAGTAAGATAATTATTATCGATAACTTTGGACTCTCGTTTTATCATTGATCAATAACATTTTATATATCGACCATAAGTGAGGGAAGTTGATTCATTTTATGATCTTTGAAGAACGTGTTTCGCATTCAAAGTAAAGTTAAACATTATTATAATACTCTCCTTATTTCTCTGCTATCTTTTGGTCTTAAAATCTTTCACGAACAGACAACAACGAACAACGCCTCTTTGTATTTATCGATATTTATTATCTCATCTCTTACATAAATGTCATGTAATATATTAACCATACTTATACGCTAACTATGTGTGTGTGTGTGTGGAATATGTTCAAAAGATAACTATTCGTATATCGTTTCTTTCTAAAAACAGCTTTAAAACAGTTTTTTTCTTTCAGGTACTCCATGCTGTCATCAGGTCACGTGGTCCAAACCCTGTTACACGTCATACAATCGTCGGCCTCGTATATCCTCATGCTGGTGTTCATGACATACAACGTCTGGCTGTGCTTGGCGCTTGTGCTTGGTCTTGCCGTTGGCTACTTCTTCTTCGGCTGGCGGAAAAGCAGCGTGGTCGACGTCACCGAACACTGCCAATGACCTTGAATCTAAAACTACTTGGTGTTAGTTATAGTTTTAGTTATCTGTGCCATGTGGCAGATAATTAATGAAAATAACAATAATCTAAACAGATAAACAAACATGAACCGATTAAATAAAAGCTTATTTTGGGGTAAAAACTTATTATTGTAATTAATATAACTTCGTATGGATATAATTTTGCAAACACAATCAACATCGTTCAAAAAGTATGTAGACAACAAAAAAAGACAATATCTTATTTGCAACAAGGTTAATATGAAGCTAGTATGTATATTTTATAAAAAATAACCTTGTATGATTTATGCAGTGAAGCTGTCAGTTGTCAGTAGTAGGTTCGGTTAAGTCGGTGCGCGTAGCAAAAATGTTATTTATGCACTTTATTAATTTTGATTGCATAGTTTTTAAAATCAGGTTGCACTTCTTTTTGTTTTTTTTTTATGTTAATATTGCTATTAAGATAATAATGAGGATAATTTTAATCAACTGTATCTTTCTTATTATATTCTAAAAGCGCCATCTTGTGATGAAAAGCCCGTACTAACTACGGTTGTTATAAATGACAATAGCGAGCTTAAACATCAATTTTATTTAACCTTAAGAAATAATAACGTGCTTAAATGCAAAAACAAATTTCTTACTTTAAATTAAATAAAACTATTTTTATTAAATAAAAATATATAAGGTTTTGTACCTCTTGCGAATAAAGTAAGTATTTTTTTAATCAATAAGATATTTTGGACGGAAGAAGTTTGTTAATCTTGCCTTTTTGTTAATCTTGATAAGTGACAATATAAGTTGTAGGTAAATAATGCATTGTGTACATTCATACTTTTTTTTTATAAATGCTTTATCATTCCTCATGAATCGATAACTCTATATTTACAAAAGTAATACAATCACATCTACTTTATTAGAAATTAATAACACGTATTTTTCATCAACGATTTAACAAAACCAAATTATGCAGTCTCGCAATAATGTTATTAATTCGTGTTTAATTTACGTCAGTTGTGATATTTAAGCTATGTATAGACATTACGAAATTATTATTTTTATATTTAAATAAAAAACGTCTTATATAATTTTCTTTTTATTCCTATTTTTCCGCTTTAACTAAATAAAAACCACGAATCGAACAAAACAAGGAAGGTCCATAAATTAACGAGAATAATATAAATATTGTTATCCACTAATATACATAAAATAATCTTGCAAATCACAAAAACTAATTCAATGAGATTATTTTGACTTTTGTAACAATTATTTATTTTGAAAATTGTTTTAAACACAGTTTTGTTACTGACCTCGTTATAATTTTCAATTAACTTTCTAATTAGTTGACTTATCGACAGAAAGCTATATCTTGTCATCCCGCAGTACCTACCATGAATGAGCAAAGTGACTAATAAGGTCGTATTTCTTTCAACAATGGCGTAATCTCAATCTATTTCCACTTTTAAAAATCAATAATATTGATAATTTACCTAACATGAACATGAATGTATCTAAATAAAATTACTCTTGCTTGAATTCTTCATGTGAGTGACGGAAAATTTCGTATACCGAGTTTATTTCCAGTATCTTTTGCAAAGTAGTTTTGGGTCAGCATTCAATGCTTTTGAAACATTCTCAAGAAATTTGTAGCTAAGTTTGCTTTGTAAACCTCAAAGTAGTCTAACCTATTGAGTATAAAGTATAGAAACCCCAACAGACGGAGCTTCTTAGCATTTCATGGATTCACCGAACGGGTGCCGGGGCAACGCGATGAGCACGCAAGGTGAATCCATTTTTAATAATTATATTTCATATTCAATACCTTATTTAAAAGAAGGTTAAAACAATGGGATCACTAAAGATTCTCAATCATTTTTTGCTATTTACGCCCATGCATAATGGTGAGACTTATTTTATCAGGCGTTTAATAATATTACTATTTAAACATTATTTTATTAGATTTTAAAAATGATATAACTTATTAATTTTTTAGAACCTTACTATAAAAACTGTATTACTTATACTATTATAATATTATCTATATTTTTATGTTATATGAGTATTGGATTGTATAGTGCTAAGTTACAGAACGAAACTACTGCCTCACGTCATGTCATGTCAGTGAAGTGAAATGTGACGGGCGGTCCATGTTTTGCCTTTTGTGTAATACTTGTTGATTTTTATTACTTAAATCGTATTATCAATTAGTGAAATTGTTTGTAACATTGGCCAGATAAATATGCTGTAGTGTTGTGAGTGTACGCTGATTGTAGTCTTCGGTCTTCGCTCTCTGGACGTGATTGTCAGGTAACGGTAAATCACTGACGACGATTACATGTTTTCTTGCGACCAATTTAACATATTCTTAAAATAATCACTTGATGTATTAAATTTATTATTTTCTTTCTTCTTAAATTATTTTCTTCCCCGTTGTAAAATCATTTACTTTACTATTATTCCAACCAAATGTTTGAAACTCCTTCAGACAGAAAAAATGGATGCACGTTGCTATTATATACATATTTTGTTATCCAACGTTAAAACCCATAAGTGCAGTTAACATATAATTTCTGTAGGATACACCTTATTCAAGTTTACATCCTTAACCTTTAAATCACATAGCAATTCATAGGCTTACTCTTTAAAATAACCATTAAGTAAGCAACTAATGGGCTAATGTTGCAATATATAGATTAAACTCTTTAAATCTCTAACTCCTTAATACATTTAATAACTTTGCAAAATTTAATAAATAATTATTCTTTATTATTATATAATGTTTTATTAAAATAGTTACATCTTTTATAATTGTAATATTATCTCCTCTTCTGTTTTGACCTCTTTGCTTTATGCTTTAATTAATTTTACGTTTATTAAAGTTAAAATATTTATTAGTTTGTATAATAATCAATACTCAAACAAATTTATGTAAAACTTCTCATAAATACTTTCCCAAAATTTTAAATGTTGATCGGATATTAGAGTATTACCCATCATCAATCCAAACTCTAAACGTGGAATGTTTTGTAGAATAATCTTTCCTCCAACCTCGTGGGTCTCAACAGGCTGCCAGATCACAGGCACCAATGGTGATGTTAATGGAGTTGGATCGCTGAAAATTTATTAAGACAGGTTCATTTTTAAAATATTTTATTTGAGGAAACATAAGAAATTGTTTCTTGAAGAAAAAACAAGCTTTTCCAATTGGTTTTTGCTCCAGTGATAGAAATATGCACTTTCTTATAGACTCTGTCAGATACATCTAAGTTAAATTGATTGTTATTAATAACACTGAACTCACCCAAGATTAATAAAATTGCTCCATAACCTTGTTAATCTCTGTGCTATAAGTTCGTCGGTATGCAACAAGTTGCCGGAGGTTATAAAAGACAATATTCTTTTATACCCAGCTGTAGCTATTTCCCTATTATTGCTATCTGAATAATGAAACTTCATAAAATATACTGGATTCCTGTTTCTGTTTGTATGATAAGTAGCAGATTTAGTTATGGGATATTCCATAAATATATCATTTGTGTAATCATGGAGGTTTTGAGTAACACCATATGAGTCACTAGCTTCAAAGTAGAACTTCTTTATCATCTTAGTTATTTTGTCCTTAACATTTTTACTGTCAAATATTAAGTTGTTAGGGAGCAAGTGCTCCACATTGTCTGCTATTGGTTTAAATTTCTCCTGATTGTAAGATATTATATCAACTTCCTCTGCATGGGTATAAACTATCATCATTGGAACGTGTTGATATTTGCCACTCTCTAGTATCTCCCGCGGATCTCTATCCAGCAAGCTGTGCAAGTATGGCACAGATTTTTCTATACATGGTAGTAATATTATCGAAATATTTACAAGAATATTTACTGGCACTTTATAGTAATACTCTTTTAATGACTGTAGCGTGAAGTCACCTCTGTGCCCTAAAATCTTGGCCAGGTTATAAGCCAACATTTCAGGGTAACGCGTTATTGCCGATGGAGATAGGACAGAACCAGATTCTAATATGGCTTTGTGGAAGAGATTTCTGGTCAAGTTAGTCATTAAGAGGATTTCTATGGAGACGGCACCAGAACCAGTTCCGTACACGGTGATGTCAGAGGGGTTGCCTCCGAACCTGTCGATGTTTTTATAGATCCAGTAAAGAGCTGCAACCTGATCCTTTATCCCAACATTTCCGAGGACATCTTCTATACCTAGGCATAAAAAGCCAAGTACTCCAATTCGATAGTTGAATGATACGAATACAAACCCTTGCTCCAACAACCTCTGCGGAGCGGTGAATGAACCCCATCTGTAAGTAAAGAGGGATGTAACATTATACGAGTAAATAAATTTGTTTTTTATAGTGGGTAATATCTAAATCCGCGTAAATGTTTTTTTACTATATGATCTAGTATTAACATTGTTTTTTTTTTTAACTTAGAATAATATAGGTCCGAAAACTCGAGAATTGTGTATATATAAAAAAAATAGCTTTATCGGTGAATACAGGTTTCATATGTATAATAATATAGTGTCCCTTTTTTTTAAAGCATGCATCAATAAATAGTCTATCGTTGATAATGACAGCTATTTGATAACACTACCGTTATACTTTAGCGAAGTTTTTTTTTTAATAAAATATCTTGCGAAAAAGCCCTTCAAAATGCTTATATATATTTGTTTAATATTTCAAATAATTATCACTTATATGATCTGAGTTTACAATAATAAATGATTGTGTAAGAAAACAGTTTACCTCTATGTTCGTGTAATATACTTTGGTAACTGTTAGGGACTAATTGGTAATTAACGGGGTATCGCAGTCAAAGTAGTGTCTCATTTCCGTGGTAACAAAACTACCGCTTTCTGTAATGGATTAGTTTTGGAATGGATTTTGTAAAATTCATTAAATGAGTATTTTTGTATTATTTAATTAAATAATACCAATAGTCCGTTATTAAGACTGGGGACCAACATTACCCGCTCTGAAAGCCTCCATCGTGAAGATGTACGACAACCGGTGCAACCTCCGCACCTTCAGGACTGAACACGTTCACCACCAGACAGTTCTCTTCCCCTGACCCGTCTGGTTGCGGACACTTGACACGGTGAGTGGCTTCGAAGATCCCGCTCCATGGGGGTGGTGGTTCTGGAGCCTGGGTCGCGGTTATTGTTTGTGTATGAGCTTTCGAACATTATATGGTAACTACATTTCTTAATGATTCAAAATGCGTTCAGAAAATAACAACAAATTCCTTACAATGGAGCGGTGCTCAATCACTGCAATTAAATAACAACTTAAATATTGGCGATCATTGATTTCGCGTAATCTACAACAATATATCACGACAATACTTATAACAAACAAACACGTACTCAATTAAAACAATCTGTTTATTAAATTAGCAGGTCCAATCTATTCTGGCTCTTTGTAATATACGAAAAATTTTTTATACGTTTGTCAACTAAACTTTAGCTGGCAAAACGAGAAAAAGGCAAACAAGATAGTTTGTGGCGCAGGCGTCGTGTTGACTCTACATCTGCAAAAATGTAGATTTGCACATGCTTTGTGAGCCAAGAGTAATTGGATAGAATACTAGGACGCAGGTGAAGGGAGATTGAGATGCATTCTGGTCTCTCAGTCTTTGCACAAAACGTTGATATTATAGCTACTTTTTGTGGTAAGACCTCAATTGAAGCAGTCCACGGAGAGGCTGCAGTCAAATTATTACAGCCCGGTTCTACCACCTGAGTTTTTTATTTATACTGTTATTTTTTCATCGCTTGTTTTTCAAATTTTTATACATTTTGTTATGGAATCCGTGAACGTATTTTATACGTTTTTTGCGTCACAGCGAAACGAAGAAAAGCGAGATTATTTATTTGTTTTATAGAGGACCCATACGATATCAAGTTTTATTTATATTAATTTAGTTCACCGTAAGCATCCTCCATACAAACGTGAAGTATTTTTTTGAATTGTCATATAATATATTCAGTGATTATTCAGTAATCAAAATTTTTTTCCACTATTTTTTATTAGTAGGTATAAATTGTTTAAACCAATTACCAATATATAACACTACACTTTCACTTCAATTGACTCCCAAGTAGCTGTTAGTTGCCCTACATTTGATACTTCGGTATTGTAACAAATATGTATAAACCATTCCATTTAATTTAATTAAACGGATTGCTAGATAAAATAACAAAGACGTACTCTATTCACTAATCAATGCGATAACTATCTAATAGCTCTTGCAAATTAGATTTGTATTAGTAAATGAAGCAGCTGACCTTAAACCTGTCGTAACTCGTGGGCGGGCGGGCGTAGGGGAGGCCAAGGAAGGCGTAGTGCGGCGGCCGGGGAGCGTAGTACCCCCGCGCCGAGCCCTGCGTCGTCATCACGACCCGATGCCGGGCCAGTGGGATGACGGGAATGCGACCGAAAACCTCGCATGCCAACAGGTGGACTAACAATACAGTTATGCATTCCTGGTACTCAATCATCAAATCAAGTTATATAACAACAATTTATTCGTGCTATCTGGTGAGTTTATTTTCTGGTACTGTAATTTGATTAGGACCGATGTTTCTAAGTTCAAGTCAAAGTTATCAAAACAATATACTATTAACTTAAACATCCACCTGTTTACAACACGTTCCAACGTTGAAATTACAATAACGGTTTTCCAATAACATACGTTTTATTATAGCACTTACATTAAGTTAATTATAATACAATGAAACGAGTTAATATATGTTTATACAGTACAATTTTTATATAGGTTAAATGTATTAGTGTTGATTAATATAGGCATCTAATTTGTGAATTGCGTTTCGAATCAAATAATGTACCAAAAATGGTTAAGTGTCAAAGCAATAATCGCGACGTGAAGAGGTTTCATCTCAAATGCGTTATTTTTATCTACATAGTGGCTGATGTATAAATCATTCCACAATTTGAGACGATCGATGTGCAGACCCCTCTGCATCATTACCCTGGACCCGATAGAAAGCCAAGCCTCGCTGTCTTCTGAACCGTACTCTAAGTTTTCCCATTCCACAATGTCTCCCGAAGGCTTTCTGTAAGAATGATTTTTATATAACATTCTGTTAAACGTGGCACGTGAAAAAAATATATATCTTACTATCTTAAAATAAAAACTTAGCTGACATTTAGTCACTCGTGTAGATTGTATAATTTAATTGGGAGATTGAGACGTCTATGTAATTTTGTATATATGGGTCAAAGCTTTATCTGTTTTTATTACAAATAACAAATTCTAAACTATTTAAAGTAATGAGTAAATAAAACTTCGCATACTTAAAACACGATAAACTTATAAGAAAATAGCATAAAAAAGACAATTATTTACATCACGGCTTATCGAAATGCAGTCAAGAAATAAATATAGAAAGTTATATAAAACAAACAGTTCTAAAGCAAGCGACTTGATCAGAGACAGATCTAATTCTTACCACAGAACTAAAGAATAAAAATCATTAGAATTAAGGAAACTCGAAATTCAAAGAACAGAAAAAACAGAAAAAATAAATAACATCGCGCTTCAAAATGTCTAGTCGTCCTTGAATCAGCACGAGCAACTATTGAAATAGAAGGCTTGGGGTAGAAATAAGGAATTAGGTAAATACATAGGTAATATACATAAAATAATAATAAAAGCCTGGCTCTATTTGGCATTGGTTTCTTGGGTGGAACTTATTTAACTGATCAGATAGAGTTTTAGAAAGAATAGCAATCTCTTATATAAAACTACCTTTGTACAAAGAAAAGTACTAAATGTGATTTATCATCCAAGCCTAGACATCAACCCAAACAGACCAGAGAGTGGACTTTGATTTTAGAATAACCGAATTGAACTCATTATGTCAAAGCACACGAATCTTTTTAAGGATATACCTTAAAGACGAAAATCTTAACACGTCATAAAATAGTTCCAGCAAAATTGACGAAAACAATTTTTACAAAGTAACAAAAAAATATAAACAACAGAGCCCTCATGTATGTGTTGTTTGGATTAAATAACTAAAAACAATTATATGAACCGTTAATAAAAATACTCAGGAATGAACGAAATAATATACTAAAACTATAAAAATAAAAAATCGTTTCTAGCAACATATAACCGTTACTACAGGAACGTAAAACACTAAAAAAACATGAAAAACAGTCAAAGAATACGAAAAATAGCAAAAATGTGAGTTAATGGACAAATAAGTAAAATATAGAAAATGAAAAAAGAAACGAAGTAAAGGAAGGAAAATAAGTCTAAAAAAGAAACTTTACAAAAATAAAGTATGGACGCAACATCTGATTAAACGAAAAGAAAAATCATACTGTAAAGACACGACATACTTTGAGTTGTGTTATACTCAAAATTTAGAACCAGTTGATATAAAAAAAGAAAGAGAACTGTCTCGAATTAAAAATACACGAGACAATAACCGTGCTAATCTACAAGTCGGCTTCTGAAGCAAATTTTCCATCATACATTTTACATACACTTTCATAGGCAGCTCCTTTAGAAATATACGGAATATAAAAAAGAATATTACATTTCTTTATAGTATTAAATAAAACATTCATCACCCAAGTCATTGTCTAGTCAAAATGTACAATCATAATATAACGTTACTTAAATATCTTTACTCAAACAATTAAGCACAGCCAAGATTAGAACGCCTCTTTTCGAAAAGGTGACCCTACTTCTAATATATTTAGCTATTACTTATTTATGGAATGCCCAAGATAACTGGAGCATATGACTTTTTTTTTACCTTAAAACTAAGTTGACACTTGACTGTTTAGTAAAGTTTCAACTTAGTTTTAAGGTACTAATGAAAAATAACTATATTAATTAGAACATTATAAATAAATAAGAAACGTTTACAATAATATGTGCTTTTAATTCAAGCTGCTACTTCTTTAACATACGCTTATGAATCATGCGCATAAATATAACAAGGCCATTGACTGAAAGTCTATCAAAATCGATTTGAAAGAAACGCCAAATCCAGGACGAGGTAAAAAAAAAAGTAATAGAACATGAATAGATTAGACGTAATAAAGTATAAGACTTGGAAATGCTTTAACAGTCTAAAAAGAAATGAAATGGAGGTGGACCGGACACATCCCAAGCCTAAGACTAAATTAGTAACCCACCCTTTCGTTACTAAGCTAATTCAATCAATAATAAAAGAAGCCGAGGTTGACAATTTAAATGATGGGAGGGTGTCCGCCATCGTCATTGTAAAAAACTACAGTAGAAACTTATTATGTAAAAAAAAAAACTATTAAATCTTGAAGAAATTAATAATTACTTACCCAGTTTTGATAAAGTTAATCCATAAATTGGTCATTAGGTCTGTCATAGAATTTAAATCAATGCTATTAGATATTGGAATGGAGTCCGCTTTATCATTGTTAAATATAAACAATAAGGAATCACCCCGCGCAGAGGCATTAAATGGTAATATATGATCTAAGGAAAATTCATAAAAATAGACAAGGGTTCCTCCTTTTGCAAATAATCTTGCGGCTCTTATACCACTATTTAAATATTCACTATCCGAGTAGCAAAGTGATAGTCTATCCATATTATCTTTTGATATTTCATTATTTTTAAAGTATTGATTTTTTACTTGTCGTGAAGCATGTGCTTTTTCGTTATCACTTTCAAACTCAAGATCATCGGGTAATAGCTGGGAGATGTTTTGATTGAGTTTTATGAATTCTTCGGATGTAAGCTGCAACACGTTTTCCATAGCCGCCTGATTAGCTGATCCTGACATATAAGTGAATTCCTTAAACATACCATCTTGCAATAATCGCCAAGGAGATTCTGTTAGAAAACCGTTTTCATGCTCAACACAGGGCCTAAATGTAAGACCTTCACCAGCCCTCATTAGCACTTCTAAATTGGCGTCTAATCCGACCTTGCTTCTTGATAATCTTTCAATAAATAAATTTGCATTATCTAATGGATTTCTGTCTATAGCCCAAGGAGAAAGTGCAGATCCACTTTCAGTAATTGCTTTAGTTATAAATCTGTTAGAATGGTTGGATAATAGCAAGTACTCAACTAATGCCCCTCCAGCTCCGGATCCACTTGCAACGATATTTGTCGAATTTCCACCAAAGGCTTCTATATTATTCATCGTCCAATTTAGTGCTACAGTCAAATCCTTCAGGCCAGCATTACCAGGTGCAGTTTTGTTACGCAAACACAAGAATCCCAATGGGCCTAGTCTGTAATTTGGTAAAACTAAAATAATTCCTTTAGGAACCATGTATTTTGGACCATAAATAAGGGGATCACCGCTACCAGTAACGAAAAAACTATCGTGCACATGAAATAAAACTCCAGCATTCATAGCGTCTTTAGGTGTGAATATCGTCAGAGTGAGGCATTCATTGCTTCCTTCAAATTTATTTTCACTTATTTGGGGACAGCGAGAAGAGTGCTCACTTTTTTTGTGTTCAGATGTCCAAGATGTTGGTGCAGTAGGTTCCTACAAGATAAAACGATACATTAATTATAACAAGGAGTATGATTTTAATACCGTGCCATTTATAATTGACAGTTTTTCTCACCTGAAATGGTCTTTCTGCTTCAAAGGCACCGTATGGTATATCAAAGAACGCTATAATACCAGGCTCAGATTCATAACCACGAACATCACCATGTTCTGTTTTTACTAAAACTGTTTTTATTTCCTTATTTACATCGAATTTGCCAATTTTAGGTTGTGAGCTGTGAATGTCCCAGGATTCAGAAATAGATACAGAATTATCGATAACCCCAACTGCACTGGTGTCGACTCCGGTGAACAAAAACCATAAGCACTTCCACTTCAGCAGCACTAAAATCATATTCTTAGGTTTATGATGGTTAAATCCTATACAGGTCATCGTTTAAATGTTGGCTCTAGAAAATAGGACTGAAACGGATTAAATATGGAAAGAAGGCCACTCATAACTGAAGCTTTGATATTGGATCGATTGGACTAGGTACCATCGTGTACATCGTGTACATTTATTAGACTTTATTTATGTTTATGTAAATGTTTATTATATATGAAAGGCATTTATTTTATTCGTTCATTTTTCGTGTATTTGTTTTTCAAAGAATGGAAACAAAATGTCTTACGTGTGTCCTGACTATCATGGAACAGCCAAGACCACTAAGGTCTAAAAAAGCGATGAAGATTATTAAGAAAAAAATTATAAAGTATTATATAATAAGTGGCAAGAATGTTCTTTTAATTTAAACTAATGGATTAAATTATAATATTACAATAAACTAATATGGAATACGTAGTTTATATATTTTTTTTACATTTAACTACCTTGTTATTTACCATGTTGTTAATAACGATCGAAATTTTTTTCTCTAAATTTGTTTTCAATCATGGACAAAATAAAGGTAACATGTTTCGAACATGGCATAAATAAAAATAATACATTTTATAAAAATAATGTATATAATGATCAGTGATATTAAAATAATGAAATGGGAATACTGATAAGATATATTTACATTTAGGGAATATTGCGACTGCCAATTCCGATGTAAATATTTAGTCTATGGTAGTAGTCATGAAACACGAAAGTTTCAATGCTAATTGGAAGTAACAATCTTTTATTGCAATTGATTTTAAAAATGGTGTTTTCTTTACGACAGTACCCGGGCTTTTTCATTATCAACAATACGCTTCTCTATCAAATGTTATCTAAGCACTCGGCTTTGCGATACGTACGTAGCTTTATTATTTACTTTTTCTGTTTCGCGATTTCGTAATGAAGGTGGTACATTGTTAAACATTGCTACTAGTGTATTTATGTTTTTTATCCGTTCTATTATCGGTACGTCATAACTCTTCTCATAGTTGTAACTTATTACCTATTCACTAAATGTTGAACTTTAATTCTTCAGTTATGCTGTAATATGTGATTTTGTTTCAGGTAAAGACTTTTCTTCACTTAACTAT
This sequence comes from Dircenna loreta, assembly GCA_963555665.1. NCBI lineage: Eukaryota > Metazoa > Arthropoda > Insecta > Lepidoptera > Nymphalidae > Dircenna > Dircenna loreta. The sequence goes on along the minus strand of OY743088.1, from coordinate 6,282,721 downwards.
TGGACGTATCCGGAAATAAGGTGGGTATTCAAAAAAAAATCGTTTATCAAAAAATATTATATAATTCACATTTGTATTAAACATGTAGTATCTTTAGTTAATTATGATTGCCTCTCGTAGTAGAATCTCTCATATATCTCGTCCCACATTTGCATCTCCTTTTTAAATGGGAATTCTATCATCTCCATGTCGATTTTAATGTCCAACATCCGACTATCATAAAGATTGAAAGGCTCCCAAACGATATCCTCCCCAGAAGGGGTTGGGTTTCTGTAGTTATTTATATAAGATAAATTATACAAAAACATAAAATAGAGATACCTATCTATAATATCTGAAAAGTTGCTTCATTTTGGTGTGAGGCTGTAATCTTTATGTAATTGTTACAAAAATGCATTCAATAAATGTATTTTCAGGATAAATATTGAAATATCTGAACTGATAATTTTAATTATGTTCTATTTATAATGTTCAAAAATGGCTATGAACAATGCATTTCGATGAAGCAGTTTACAAATTTGATAGATGATTAGATTAGTACTTACAAATGCTTGACAAAATTTGTCCATAGCGTTACTAAATGTTCCTGAACCACTCCGTCATCTCCATCTAATTTGCGTCCTTTATATGGAAATAAATAAGCTAGCTCATCGGAGTGGGCTGCTCCCGTTTTATCCACACCTAGTTCTTTTTCCACTCCTACATTACCGCTATGAGAAAATTGATAATAGTAGACAGGACTCCTCGCAGTTGCTTGGAGACAAACGCTTTTATGAATATGACTAAGAAAATAGGCATCCCTAAAAATAAATATAATTATAGAAAAGTTGTTTTTGTGGTATTATATTTAGAAACTAAATGTTTCATATTTACCTGTGGTATTCTAAAACTGATTCCATTGACATACTTTCTTCAAAGTACATGTCTTTTACTTTCTTTGCCAATTGAGGTATATCTCTTTTACTCATTTGCAGTTCTATTGGTATCAAAAAATTTAATTTCTTGGACATTTTATGCACAACTTGTACTTCCTTAAGCATTGAAGTAAATATATATGCTTCGTTGTTGGTATATCCAATTAAAACCGGCACACCAACCATCTTCCCATTGGAGAGTAATCCTAAAGGATAATCTGAAAAAAATCTTTCCTCGTTCTTCAAAGGGTTATCTAAACAAATACCGAAAGGTAGGTAGGGAAACTCAAGCTCTTCAGTTTTTGCAGCAAGGTCTACTGGAGCCACCTTTACAAAAATATCTCTAGTTCCGTTATATTTCAACTTCAAAGTTTTTGCGCGTTCCTCAGCATCAAAGTTAAAAGCCCAAGGTGCCAGAACACTTCCACTCTGCATTATTGCACCATGAAACAGTCCTCTCGCCATGGTCGATAACATCAATGATTGCACCATAGCAGCGCCGAAACTTTGTCCAGCGACAATTACTATGTGAGGGTTTCCATTAAAAGCTACAATATTATCTCTAACCCAACGCAAAGCCATCACGACATCTTTTAAACCCGCATTGCCTGGTATTTTATTGTCGTTTGAACATAAAAAACCTATTGCTCCCAATCTGCAAATGTGCTCATTTTAATATGATTCTATTTATTTCTCATACCTAGTCTTAGAAGTTATAATACCTGTGTCGTACTACGACTACAATAATCCCTCGTCCAACTATCATAGTTGGGTCATAATGTCCAACACCACCAGTGATCCAAACTAATACTGGCAGACGCGATCCTGGCGGAACATTCACATCCAGTTGTAAACATTCTTCCACCGGAGAACTGGGTGTACAATGAGCTGCGTAAGATTCTCTGATGTCGGTCCACACTGGAGGTAACCCACCACGCTATCGATTTTTTTTTTTAAATGTTGTTTCATAGAAAAATAAAAACGCCAAAGCAGCTTATATCAAATTACCGTAAAACACATTATGAAATCATACCAAAGTGTGCCCGAAGTGCCCATGCTAGTGGAACTTTTTTCATACGAAAAAAACGACAACACTCTTGAATAGAGATCAATGTTTAAAATTTTCATGTACTACTTTTCGAGTTTGCGGAAACAAACATAAGGAAACATAGTTGTTTATACAAATTTTTACCATGATGGCCGATCGGTTTTTGAGTTATAGAAGAATATACACAGACATGCATAAAAACATAAAAAAATAACAGTCATGAATTCTGAAACTAACATTTACCATTTTTTTTTTAAATAGAATTTAATTACAGACATAAACTACAGGTTCATATAAAAGTATATATTACACATAAACTTTATTGTAATATGCATTTAAACCAATATTAAGTGTAATTTAATATATAACACAACACAATATTTGCGTAACAAACTACCTTATATCTCCCAGCCGCACCACTAACTGATGCATACGGGATACCATTGAAGGAGGTGTACCCTTCTTTCGAGATGCCTCGTATTTTTCCCTGCGCCGTGCTGACTACATTTTGGAAGGATCTATCTATAATTGATATTACAATAATCAATAGTGAAAATATACTCATTTCTTCTTGAACCTTAAATTGGCTTTCTTATCATCAAATTTACCTGGAAACAAAATATAAATTTGTGTTTAGACAGTGACGTCAGCACTTACCCCAAGTTATTACTTAGTGATATTTTTCCGTTGTGCAACAAACCGACAAGTTCTAAAAGCTGTTATCTGTATATCACCGCTTGGCCAACTACGAAATATAACTAGTTTAGGTGATATGGACTATCGCTGAGTGTATTTCATGCACTAATAGCTTTACGTTCGTGCTATATATACGGTGGATGTGCGGAATAGTTCCATTTATATATATCATTTTATTAGTTATTATCAAAGAAATATCATACATAATGTAAATATTCTAACATGTAAAAATTACGTGTGACTTTGTTTGTCAGCTAGGGATTCCTAAACTGCTAGATCGATTTTAATCAAATTTGCACACCGTGTTCAGTTTGATTCAAATTGAAAGATAGTATACTCGTAGTTTATATGTCAATTTACTTATTTATTTGATTGTGAATTACTTGTTTTTTATCTGACAGTCACAATTATCTGTTAATGCCATACGATTCCAACATATGGCGGTATGTGTTGACTGGATTTAGTAAGTATCCAATAGATGGCGCTATGTTAAAAGCGCAAATGTTTCATATAAGTTACATTAAAAAAAAAGAATAACCGACCACGTGTTGAGGCTAAAGTATAAGTTAAATTAATTTTATATTAAACGCAATACTGAAATTTAATAAATATATATAATATTTTATATTCTATTGCACTGTCAATTTACTTAGTGCCAACGTACCTAGCGACTATTAGACCTCAGACTAATGTATACGTTATTATATACTAATATATAAGTGTATTTCTGTTATTATGTTTTCTGTTTGTTTTTTACGCACCCTTATTTTGTTCTCCATTTAATACATGGCTAGCTGGAAGAGAATGCTTGTGGCATTATACTAGCCTTTTCTGGTTTTGTGCAAATAATAAATAAATAAATACGCGACATTGATATGAAAGTAAACATTTAACTTATTTATTATAAATATAAATGAATTTCAGCTTTCAGCACTCCTTTTCAATATAAACTTTAAGTATGGCATGAATTTCATATTTTTATTAAAACTTCAATACTGTTTACGTTCATTCAGTTGATTGAAGAGTGCCTCTAGATATTAAACTACTCCCAGTTCGAAGTTTGTTCATAGATAGGATAAGATAACAAACGAATTTAAATATTATTAATAAAAACTTTTAAATCACACATTAATTCCTTATTTTTATAATTATATTATTTATTACATTTTATAATTCGTAGAACAGACATATTAATGTATTCATACGTTTGAAGAAGAAGCCTCTTATTAAAAAAAAAGTGAACTGTACAGGTGTATGTTACTTTCGAGATGTGAGTCTTGTCTCCTCTATTCTATCATCACCCTGCCATCCAGCGAGCTGGTCCAGTCCGTGTCAATTGTGTGGAGATCGAACAAATGCACTTTTACTGTATTACTGTATTGTTGTCATAACAATGATAATTGATATTGGTAACTGTTAATGAGCGTTATTTATTTGTATTAGAGAGTGTGTCGAGATGATTATCATGTGTGTGTGTGTGTGTGTGTGCGTGTGTGTGTGTGTGTGTGTATGTGTGTGTGTGTGTATGTGTGTGTGTAAGTGATTGGCATCATGCCAATAAAGGATTTTAGTTCTATTAAAACAAATTTGCTCATCTCTCATATAGCTTATTAATTAAATTGTTAAAAGATAAAATGATCTACCCATGCATATATAGGGACATGCCCACCATACCCATATCATGCCCACCATACCCATCATGCCCATAATGACTATCATGCCCACCGCCGAACTACATAATTACATTGTTATAGCATTTACAGTTATGAAAAAAATAAAATAATAATTAATAAAAATATATTAAATTTGAACTATTTCTTAGGACAGATGCTTTATATTTCTATTGATCCACATTATCACAGTAATTTGTCGTCGTAACAGACAATACAGACTTACAGACTTGCCCGCTCCTCTCCATCTATGGAACTGAACACCTAGTCTAACAGAGTGCAATTTATGTCTATTGAAAATTAAAAACTTTGTCTTCGTTTGGAATAACTATTTCTTTTACTAATATACTTTATAATCTGGATTAATGACACGAAACAAACCGTATTCCTTTTTTACTTTTGTTGATTTTAATTTAATATAATTCATGTATGTCTTTGTATCATTTATTTATAAAAAGTAAGTACGCAATAATAGAAACTTATTAAACTTATAAGTGAGTGACACATTTACAAATTCCTTATCTTAGTAATACACGTCTAGTATATCCGTCCACAATAATTACACTTAAAATAAATAAATAAATAAAAAAACAAACAAAATACATAGCACTCAATTTAATGAAATATTTAACAAAACTTCACTTACATATTTCATAAGTACATAGATAGTCAAAACGAATAAATCTTTATTACCTTTATTTAAACATTTAACTATTGTGAACGGATTAAAGTTATGCTTAAACCATTTAAATAAATAAACACACCCACACACTTCACTAACACACTTAACTAACAGAGTCAAGTAACATTTAACTCGTGTTGTTTTGCAAATTATCAAAGAACTGCACCATTTCCTTTTGATCCTTTGTAAGTTCAGTGAAACTGAAAAACATCGGCCTTTCTATATTCTGGTACTGTAGTTCGGGTTCGTCGCCGACCGATGGCCACGAGGTTAACAGACCGCCGTGGCACGTGGGATCACTAGAAAAACCAGTTATTATTACACTAATATTGCTTATAAACCATACAACGTTCTTGGAGTAAGTTAAAACTAGAAATTGTAATATGTAACCTGAAATATCTCAATAAAGAATTACACTCACTTGCAGTATATGAAGTTTCTGACAAACATAGTCATCCAGTCCGTCATCTGTCGGTCGTTACGACTGAGCGGCGTGTAACCTTTCAAACCATCCAAGGCCCTTGCTCTAAAGATGAATGTCATGTCCTCTACATGACCAACGCCTTTGAATTTTAAATTCTTTGTCTCCTTAAACACACTAAAATCAGCTTCGTATGAAAACTCGTATAAGTATACGGGAGCTCCGTTTGCCGATGCCCTGTTCATCGCGAGTTTGATTGCAGGGTATACGAAAAAAGTATCCGAGCAAATGGGTAGATACTCGTCAACAGTTGGCTCGCCATTAAAATAACGTTTTTCTATTCTCTTAGCAGCTGCCAACGCAGTTTGTGGAGGCAATGTGTAAATAGAATTTATTGGTAAAACGGTTAGTGGATTTTCCTTAATCCGAGCTATTATGTCTATGTCTTCAAAGTTTGGTTTGAAAGTCTCGCATTCAGCGTTTGTGAAACCAATTATCAATGGTATGTGACTTCCACATCCATTAGCTATTAGTACTTCCGGATCGTTATCTAAAATCGCTGTAACTCCAGGAAAGACTGATTCTACAACTGGAAGGAAGGCGGTCAGACCAAACTGACTCTGTATCTGTTTGTTAGCATCCATGATACGTTCAATTGGTAGTTGTGTTAGTTGACGGTGAATGTCCACTGGGTCGGTTGAATTAATACCAACCGTTAGTAGAAATAGATTAGCAATGAATTGTGCGTAAATCGGTGAAGGGGTGTAGAAACTGGGTAAGGCCGTTCCACTCATAAGTATTGCTCTGAAAGGTAATACCGTTCAAATTATTATGTCTTGCTTGTTATTTTAAATGAATCAATTATGCAACTAGCGTCGTAAGCCAAACAATCAATGAAGCCTTATAATGACATGTACAGACCTGCTGAACAGTCCTTCAGTTGCCTTTGACAAGGTAAGGAGATGACTACTCGTAGCCCCCGCACTCTGGCCTGCAATTGTCACATTGTTGGGATCTCCTCCAAAAGACCTGGCATTGTCTTGCACCCAGCGCAGCAACGTGACCATGTCCCTCAAACCGTTGTTCCCGGGAATAGACGAGGAGTTTAAAGAGAGGAAGCCGAAAACGTTTAACCTGGAAAATCATTTTGGATCGTTTATTTTTTTTTATGATTTTATTTTTAATTGCATTCCAATGTAATCGACCTCTAATAATTAGACATCTTTATAACAGCTGCCATTTAACATTACGTCTTTATCAGACATAAAAATCTAATATTCAATTATATGGACATTATAGAATTATCTCATAAGTATATCGAATTACTATATAAGTAGTAAATAGCGGTCGCCACATAGCTGGATATTGAATGTAATTCAAAGTTTGACTGTTTAGGAGGGTTTGTACAAAAGGTACGAAGTCTTAATATATATAAATTACTTGTCACTATGTTTGTCCGCAATGGATTCCTAAACTAATTTTAATCAAAATTGCACACCGTGTGCAGTTTGATCCAACTTGAAAAATAGAATTGTTTAAATCTCAATTTATTTATTTTTATGCGATTTATTTACTAATTATATGACAGTTGGAATTATCTTTTAGTTCCATATGATTCTAGCAGATGGCGGTATTAGGGTATTTATTGACTGTATTGAGTAAGTATACAATAGATGGCGCTTTGTTGGAAAGGTTTCATATGACTAAGATAGAATAGGATAACCACGTGTTACTAAAGCTAAAGTAAAAGTAAATCAGACAAATATATAGTTGATAGTGACAGTATGAAAGTAAATATTCCGAATATATAATAGAACTTTAACTATGACAAATCTCATATTTTGATCTTAGTCTAAACTAATTATCATATATAATATTACCACAACTAAATCTTTAAACTCTTCAACTGCTGCCGCTCTGAAATTACTTACGGACAATGTTGATAATTGTTGTATTAATTTCAATTTCGAGAAGGTTAGTGCCCGGGAAATAGTAAAAGCTTTTAAATTGATTAGTGTCAAAAAGACAAATGATCTTTGGGGAGTATCCGTTAACGTACTTCAGCCCCTAATGCCTATTGTTGCGCCATACTTAGCAGTAATATTCAATAACTGTATAGATTGCGGTATATTTCCTGATCTAATGAAACATAGTAAAATAACACCATTATTTAAATCTGGCAGTACATTAGATCCAACTAACTATAGACCAATTTCAGTACTACCCACATTTAGTAAGATCTTTGAGAAAATTATCCTTAGTCAACTAGTAGCTCACTTTAATAAAAATAACATTTTGCATAAACAACAGTTTGGTTTCACTCCCGGTCGCTCAACAACAGATGCTGGTATTGAGTTATTGCTGAATATATTTGGGGCCTGGGAGGAATCACGAGATGCTCTGGGCATTTTCTGTGATTTGTCTAAGGCATTCGACTGTGAACAGCATGAAACTCTAATCCGAAAATTACAGCATTATGGAATTAGGAAAAAAGCCCTTGATTTGATTAGTTCCTATCTTAATGAAAGAATACAAAAAGTAGACGTTAATGGAAAGCGTTCGCCTGGTTCATTTGTCAAAATGGGCGTGCCACAAGGCTCTATTTTGGGGCCTTTCTTATTCCTCATTTACATAAATGACTTGCCTTACTTTGTAAGGGATAAACATGGGATAGTATTGTTTGCTGATGATACATCTCTTATTTTTAAAATGAATAGACAACAATCAGCAATTGACGATGTAAACAATGCTCTCTCAGATGTTGTACAATGGTTTAATGCTAATAATCTTTTGCTGAACGAAAGAAAGACTAAATGTATTAAATTTACTTTATCAAACGTGAAGACCGTCAAAACCATTGTTCAGCTAAAAAATGAGGAATTGGAATTGGTTAATGCTGCTACTTTTTTGGGCATAACCTTGGATGCAAGATTGCAATGGGGCCCTCATATTTCAGATTTGTCGAACAGACTTAGTTCTGCTGCTTACGCGGTTCAAAGAATACGCCGCTTGACTAACGTTGAAACGGCTAGATTAGTTTACTTTAGTTATTTTCACAGTGTCATGTCATATGGTATACTGTTATGGGGTAATGCATCAGATATTGATGCTATATTTGTGCTGCAGAAGAGGGCTGTTCGTGCGATCTATAAGATGAGGCCCCGAGAATCGTTAAGAAATAAATTCAAAGAATTCAAAATTATGACTGTACATAATCAATATATTTATGAGAACCTAATGTATGTACATAAGAATATTAATAACTTCAAAAAAAATTGTGATTTACACAAAATTAATACCAGAAACAAAAATAAACTTGCTGTGCCCACCACTAGGCTCCAAAAAATAGGAAATTCCTTCAAAATTAATTGTATACGTTTTTATAATAAACTCCCAAATGAAGCCTTAAAATTGTCATTAAATAAATTTAAAGTATACATTAAAAGAAATTTGATAAAAAAATCCTATTATAGTGTAAAGGATTATATTAACGACGGTATGGCCTGGGAATAAATTGTATTGTAGCGATAAACTAGTAACCTGCGCAATTTGTTTGACGTTGCTAGTTACTTTTGTTCGATCAACTTGCCGCATCACACCGTTCCCTTAGAAGTCATTACTTGCGGTAGCGTTGGGGGTCGGGTCGCCCTCCCTCCCTCAAATATGGCGAAGGGGGTGATGGCTGACCCTTGCGTTATGCTCGTGAACGGGTGCTGCTTGCGGTGACTGGTCGTGTTGCTGGCAATGGTTCTTGTGTTTTCATTTTTATTTCTTAAATTATTAAGCCTTCTACGTGAATTGATTGCCATGGTTCTAGTTGTTCGTAAATTGCTCATTTTACTTATATTGACATTTGTGAAACAGTGATCACAATAAAAAAAAAAAAAAAACCTGGCTGAGTTTGTTGTGTGGTTCTTCTCAGACCAGGGCGCGTTTGGAACCCTCGTAATTTTAACTTTAAGTTCAGAGGTGTTTTTGCAGAAGGGCTTATTTCGATAAGTATGGTATCAAAATAGGCCCTCCTGACACCTCTATTTGACGTACACAAGTGATCACTGAGAATGATTCAAAGTGGAAAAGATTTAAATAAATAAATAAATAAAATAAATAATATTATAGTGAGGTAGTTTGTATGTCTGTGAGCGTATACTTTATAAAATTATATGTTGAAAGTAATCTTCAAAATTATTTATCCGAATCTAATAATTTCTTAACCAATATTTAGAAATAACTTTCACGATGGATCTAGTTTAAATTACATTATTCCCTTGAAATAATAATAAGGTTATTCGTGGAGAGCAATCTTGGTAATAATTTTGACCAAAATATCTCGAGCGAAAGAGTTTCATACGAATCCTGTATCCCGAAGTCGCCGCGGACGTAGTCGCGGACAACAGCTAGTATATACACATATTATTTAGTACGTCAGGCGACAATCTATTTCTTGCGAGTGTTTGATAGCTGACTGTAATACATTTGACATTGACAGTATGAATGTAAACAAGTATTCGTGCTAATGTGTTTGTGAATATATTATTTTATGGAATTGTAAACATATTACATGTATATATTTGACTGTTTATTTACCCTTTATTGTACCAACACAAAGAAAAATGTTACAAAGGGCGGACTTAATGCTAAATAGCATTATCTGACAGTTAAAGAGTTGCAGAGAGTTAAGAGGCGGTACAATAAAGAAGTAAATTACAGAAAAGATTATAGATTTTAAGAAAGTATCATACACATATATACATACACAAAATAAATATTACGTTCTGAATGAATTCTTAATATAATATAGAACCACGTGAAACGTCCCACCGTTTTCAATAAATTATTATTTAATAAGTAATATAAAGCTGTAACTTATCACTCAAGTGGCTATTTATATCAAATAAGTTACTTTCAGTTGTCTTATTATTTCGTAAATATTTTGTAATGCGTTTAGTAAACAATTACAGATTTGTGCACGTTTTAAACAATTCGTTTACTCGACTTATGTTCACGGTCAACATTTTGTAACTCATTTGCCTTGCTTAGATGAAACAAAACATCTAGCATATTATTTATTTTTAAGCTACTTCTATACAATATTTTATTTCCGCACGCACTCATAAATATAAATGACCTTGTACGATCAAAGCAGTTAAAAAAAACAAATTAATTAGTAAAAACCCCGACACAAAAAACCTCAAAGATATAACGATACGTGATTTCAAAACAGGTTCAAATAATGTCAATGGTAAGACGAGGAAGTCGCTCTTAAATCAATAGTTTTTCTTTAAATCTCTGAAGATTATGTAACTTACGTCGCTATAAAAACGAATCCCTCTCTGATGGGTTAATTTATTATAATCGTACTACCCAGGGTCAGTACTGCTGATATTACTGCAATAGGCCATAAATCTCATGGACGCGTCTGAGTATATATGAGTATATATTAGAAACTTTGCATATATATTTTTTTATATTTTTCACGGTCGTTATTAAAACCTGTTTTCATCGGTCTAAAAGTATTTCATTAATATAAGTAGGCTTTATATCAATCATTTTATAACGTTTTTTTCTTTATTAATTCGTCATTGAAAATATATATTATGTAAGGAAAAATAAATATTAATATAACAACTTAAATCAGTTATTCAATATGTATGTTGTTATTTAGAAAAGTTTACTTTTGTTAAAGAGACGTATCAATCAGAACATCACAGACGACATTCTAATAGTAATAATTTTATGTTTTATAGTTGGTAACTGGTGGTCAGGTCTATTTTGCAATCAAAAATTATTAAAGGTGAATATCTTTTTATTTCCCGACGTTTCGGCCGAATTTCACCAGACGTGGTCACGAAATGACTCAGGATGAAACGTCGGGAAATAAAAAGGTATTTCATCTTTGATAATTTTTTATCGCAAAAGTCGCGAGAATTTAAAAACATTAATTTGTTATTTCTAATACTATGAAACATATATCGATGGTATTATTCATTTCATTTACGGTAAAAAGTGAGCTTTTTATCAAAAGCTTTTTTTTAATCTTTAATTTATATGACAAGTGGTAACTTCTCCATATTTTATTTTAGTAAGAATTCATTATAAATCTATTTACTGTGTTACTTTACTTTCCAAACTAACTAATAAAATATTTACTTTTAAAACACTGACAGCTACTCGATACAAACCTGTAATTAAATGTGATGACGATGACGTCTCTGCGCATGAGGTACTCCGGCCCATGGAGACCAGTCCCACCAGAGCCCATGGCAAAGCCGCCTCCGTGTATAAAGACGAGAACTGGCAGACCGGGGCTTTCTGGCTCTCCATCTAAACCAATTTCGTATGGTGGCTGTAGCTGCCTCACAGGTCTCATTGCCCTGCTCCCCGGAAGAGCATCTAACGGAACGTGGATATTTGCATATATACATGCTTCATTCATGGCTCCGTCGTTCAAGACGCCATAGATGACGTCGTATTGGGGACATATTGGTCCTTCCTTTGTTGCATCGTAGACATCGTCCCATGGCTCCAAGGGCTGTAATTCCTGAAATTTTGAGATAAAGCTTTGCTATTTACCCTGCATATGAATAATATTAAAGGCCTCACAGATATTCTGTTTCTTTCATTTAGTGGAATTTGACATACCTTGAATCTCAACTCTCCTATGGGCTGTTTGGCGTAGGGCACGCCGAGGAAGCTGGCGTAGTGTGTTCGGTTGTTGGCAAGACCCCGTACGCCGCACAGCAAGCCGGCCGTCAAGCTCGCGGTCACCTCGCAGCCCTCAACCTGTCTCACCGGCACCGCCTCAGCTGGAATGTGACAGACGCGTCAATTGTTAATAAATGTCACATAGTGCCCATAAGTTCATATATTATTATCATTCCTATTTTTGATACAAATAAAACAGACAGTGCGAGTGGTTGTCCCAACCTAACGGGCCACTCGGAGCCCGTAGCGTCGTAGCCCGCGCTACGAGATTAGGATGCAGACGTCGTGCAATTGAAACGGTATTTAGAAAGTACGTACTGTAAATGAAACTGCAACTAAACGTGCAGAACGTAATATAATAAATTATTTACCATAATATAGTCCTAGTATTATATTTTTTTATATCTTTTCCAGTCGGCGTATTATCTTAGAAATGTGTTTATAATGAAGATGTTTAAGACTTGATATTTCTGCCTACTTGCAAAAGTGGTTAGTCGTCTATTAAGGTCTGAGGTTACTTCACGGAAAAGACCCCGCCTTGGAATAAATATATTTTGTTAATATAACACTTCAGAATAAATTATAATTCGTTTTAGAGTCGGGAATGTCAATCTGAAGGTCTCGTCCTCTCTCTGTTTTCATAAATATCTATCTCTCTCATATTTTGTAAATAATAAACATAATAATATAATTTATAACCGAACTGTGACGTCGAAGAAGATATGATGAGAGAGAGATATTAGGAATTCGTAAAATGCAATAACATTCGTTTAAATAAAACGAACGTGACAATATCAGCGGACGACGTTTCTTAATAATTGAATTAAATAAATAAAATAATCCTAACGAAGCATTTCTTACACGTTCATTACATCTAGCACAGCACTTATCGAACATAATGACCGATAAGACGACCGATGAACATCATCATCTCTGGTAACAGTATACCTATATTAATTATATATATTCCATTATATTTTGTGTCTGATACAATCATCAAAGATCCATATCTTCAATTTCGTTAATGCGTCATTTAACCGACTTACAAGAACGAGGTTTATGTCAAAGTCATTGTAATATTATTCAAATATAAATATATATTTTTTTTATATCCTTAAATTGTATATGTATTGTGAAATTCATATTATTATATTATATTTATAATGGTTCTTAATTATTAAAAAATAATTCGGTTCTTCTGCTTTTTATTTATATGCGCCATGATATGAAATATTAAAATTATATTTTATATTTTTTACCCATGATCAAATATCGCAAAAAGAACCATACTAAAGAAAAAAAATGTTTTTTCCTATATTTTAAAGCAAACGTAACGTAAGGTAGCGAGTTGCAAAGGTCCGAGTGCAGAGATGCATCATTGGGTCTGCATCTAGACTGAAGGTTGTATTGTTTGTTTGTGGTCCGACTTACCTGCGACTTGGACTTGTTGCCCTCGCACTTTACTTTTTGTGTCTGTTAGGACTTACTTCGGGACCTAGAAGACATCTTATTTTATATGGATATGAGGCGAATTCGCATTATATCTTTTTATAAACACGCCGAGAACAAAGGAAATCGATTTTCGTTTATTATGTGAAACTTAATTCATCAAAAACTTTAATCATATACTATAATGAAAATATTAATTTATTTTTCATTATAACTTATTTATTATTTGCTATTATTATTTCGGAGTTTTTCCTATCTTACAACATCTTGTGTATATTTTAAAACTTTTAAGAAGCAATAATGAATTGAGTGATTCCTATCGGTTTAGATGATTTTATAACAGGCATGGGTTTGTTATTTAAAAATATATAGAATGTCCGAGAAGCTATTCGTATATATTTCACCTGGACTTGACAACGAAAGACAATATCTATCACTTTTACTAACAAAGTTTTATTAACTTTGACAATACGAAATAGACCGGTATTTTTTGTCACAAATTTATTTTTATTATTTTTGTTGCGTAAAATATATAAATCATCCATAAGCCACTATTTAAATAATATATCACAAAGCAGAGCGAGGCGGCACTCACCGTGCAGCAGTAGCAGCACGTGCAGCACTGGCAGCGCGAACTCAGTCACTAAACGCGGCATGGTCGCCACTGACGCTGCCCGCCGTCCACTGCCTTATAAATAACCGCGCTACCCAATACTACACCGAACACTCTTGAGGCTTTTATTACTTCTCAAAATTGGGCAAAACAATTTAGCTGACTGTATGTTTTAAGTTTAGTTTACTAGGTTTAAAATTAATTTCAGTGATTCAAATGTTTCATTCTAAATAAATAAAATATAGACGCATCTTGTTAAGGTTATATGATATGTGTAAATAGTTCAGTTGTTAAATAATCTACATTACCATATATATATAATAGAATGGTCTAATAAGTAAGTGTAGGTTTAACATACAGACCGTACTTCCCCTCCCCCCATCCCCCCACAAAGCACTATAAATGTACCTACTTTGTATAATTTAGCTGTAATGAGAGATTTTTATTTCGTGCTGTTATTTTTTCCTGTAATAAAGAACCGGTACGTAATTAATATTTAATATACATATTTGTAATGTAATTTTCTAAAACTTAATTAATATTCTCTTTGACCATCAACCTTCCAGTCGAAGTACTCTTAAGTTATAGACGGAGTCGTAATCCAGGACATTTTGGATAATTGCATTTATTTTGAATAAACACTTCCAAAAATAAAACTTCTGATCTTCATGATTGCACGGAAAGGTTTTGCTATTTCTAAATGAAATGAATGAATGTCTTTTTACTAATGTCATGTCTCTCGCAGCCCATCAGCTGTTTCTTTACCATAGCTCAAAAGTACGTATGACAGTTAGGTATTGAAGATTGTTCGCTCTCATAGTAACAAAATAATTCAATCGCAGAGATAAAAAAAACTATCAAAATAACATTATTTTACGATATAATCTTCAAATATTTTTTTGATATTTTATCAATTTATCGGTATATAATTTATTTTTACATTTGTCGTTGACGTTTTAAATACTATACGTTACATTATTTTAGTGTTCGCTTTTTCAATTAATTATTGTAACTTTCAACTTTTAAAAATTATTAAATAAATAAATAAAATTATTCGAATAATAATTGCTATATTATTTTATTGTACATAAAAATATATATACAAGATACTCAGGTAATATATCATAATATATCAGCTGATGCGTTGACGAAAAAATATAACCGAACACACGAACGGAGACATCGTTGACGAAAAAATATAACCGAACACACGAACAGCGACGTCGTTGACGAAAAAATATAACCGAACACACCAACGGCGACATCGTTGACGAAAAAATATAACCGAACACACGAACGGAGACATCGTTGACGAAAAAATATAACCGAACACACAAACGGCGACGTCGTTGACGAAAAAATATAACCGAACACACCAACGGCGACATCGTTGACGAAAAAATATAACCGAACACACGAACGGAGACATCGTTGACGAAAAAATATAACTTTTATACTTATTTGACTACTTATCCAATACGAAATACAAACGAAATAGTATTAATACAAAAAACACAAGAAAATGTTATATATTATATAGTATATTCGTTGGTGGAATATACTATATAATATATAACATTTTAATAATAATAATTCGAAGTTGGATCTTTAAAAAATATACATTATTGAATGGAATAGATGTTTACTTACCAAAAGCATTTTATTTTCTAAGTTAACGAACTGACTCGGTACATTCAGTAAATATGTGATATTGTATAATAAATTCTTACTACCCTTTAAACGATATTTAATTATTTATTATGTTCATGTACTCTTTATTTTTTTTTATATTTGCATTGTCTGAAATGTCACTCATTATAAATTTTGCAGATCATAGATACTGAAATAACTTTCTTTTAGATTTATTAAATTGAATGCTCAAATATATTTTTACGACATGTAAAATAAAAATAACAATTTCATACAAATTTTGATCGTCTGTTAAATTATTTTAAATAATCTGTTATTTGTAAAATAAACATATGTTCCATTTTTTAGTTTGTAGTCTTATCTATTTTAGTATCCGTGTGTGTATACACTCCCAAGTGTGCGTTGGTGTGTGTGTATTGATAGTCATTAATAGATTTGTCTTTATAAGGTAAGCTGGATATTTGACCGAAATTAAGACTATCGCCGGCATAATCTGTGCAACGATCCCGTTATCAACCGCCGACCTCGGTATCAGTAACCATACGGAATTGTGCATTTCGTGAAGCGTGATCTGTGAGGTTCAGGGTTGAGATAGCGTCTGTTATGTAAATAATTTGAAATGTTTTGTATTGTTATGCTAACTGCGGCGACATGAACTGTGTGTCGTCTATCTGTCTGTCTGTTGTATAGTGGTAGGACCTGAGAGTCGTATGTTTACTACGGCTCGTATATATCCCCCCTCTCACCGAACTACCTATTATAGTTTCGTTTCGTATTCATTGTACAGCGTGCGGTAGAGCCGGCAGCATCACAATCCTCCCTCGTAATAAGTAAAACCTCTTTTGTTTCAAGGGTCCCGAAATGACGGTCACCACCTACAACCAAATAATTCAGATAGCACACTTTCAGTCACTAAGCACTTGTTGTGTTGATATGAGCTTAAAGACGAAGCTTCTTAGCATTCCATGGATTCACCGTGACATCGCGTTACAGAGGGGTGCAGCTCCTGGGACTTGCGACCCAGGTGTAGGTTTAAGGGGCTCTTTCAAAGGCGCACTAACGCCCAATGGTTACGCTCGTCTCCCTACCCAACCAAATTTGAAACGAACCTAGTAATGCCGCCCTTGAAGTACGTTCTAGAAATTAATTGATGATAGCTCTAGAGAGGCCAAGATCTTTAAGTAGGTTATAGAGAGATTTCGCTGTTATACCTTTCGCTACCACTTTTACCGCGTACAAATTAACTATACACCTATTCCTGGTCAGTTCGTAATACTTGTTTACCTTAAATGTGTATGTGATCTTTGGGGATGTTAGTTTCCCACGGAACAGTGAGTTCCACAAGTATCACGCGCTTTAACTGTCTAAAGTAAAGAAATATGTCTGGTCTGGATGACGAGACAACAATATCCTCAGGAATTCTATTTCTCCTATGTTAGTAGATACTGATTAGCTAGCCAATACATTTATTATCGACATACATTCAGAGAAATATAAATAGGTTGGCTCGGCTGATAAGTCGTTTAAGTTAAACCAAAATATGGTACATATATATAATAAATAGTATAAAATAATAATATTATAACTTATTATTGCATTATTTGGTTGCGTCACGTATTTTTTTTTCCCACAATCAAATGTAGAGCAAGTCTGCAGATAGCAGTATCTGCGCAGGCGCAGGTCATATATATTTTCACAATTATAGCTATCGATAGCAATGCATTCAACCTGTTGACCTGTTATTTATATATTCTCGTATAGGGACAGGTGAAGGCGATCAGATAATATTGTTTATAATTTAATATATTCTACAAAGTTTAGGCGTACTAGTACATAAGTACGAAATGGAAGTTTACAGATGCAATTTCGATTTTATTCGTTAAATATATTAATATTGAACGGTTATCTATATCAAAATAATAGCTTACTTCAAAATGACGCTCCGAAGTGTTCAGTGCTTCTCAAAGATATAAAAAACCAATTGAGATCTTTAAAATATTGGATATATTATATTAGTTGCAGTCTGACATCCAACCCCTGGGTCGAGCTATAACATTAATTAACTTAGCTAATTGAATATATATGAATGACCTCTGACCTCTTTGTTACTACTGCAACTGTAAGTACTGCATGCACGAGGAGGTGCAGATGTTTCGTAGAGAAGTCTGGATTCTTGCCTCTTAATTCCCATTAGTCTACCTCCAGTGAAACCAACCAGTCAGTGACGTTTCATTATTTTTTGTAACCATATTAGAAATGATGAAGAGTAATTTTTGGTAAGCCAGATTGTTTTGACAGCGTGACGGCGTTGCTGAGTCACCGTTTCTTCTAGGTCACAGCCTCCACGTGCAGGAACACGTAACACTTGACTTTGACTTTAGGCTAAATATGTTACTTCAGGCTGTGACGTAAGCGATATAATATCGACAAGAACGGACGGACTTTGGTTTGATTTTTGTTAACACGTGTAAGTAATTATCGTAATAATCTTAACACAAACGTCTTCCATCTTATACGTTATATAAATATAGATGTTGTACTAGTGATGTAACGAATGTCATTTTTTGGACATTCGAATATTCAGTTTTTGTTAAAATTTCAAAGAAGAATTTCTTTTCTTGTTTGTTAACGTTGCATGTTATTTTTTTTTGATTTCATAAATTCTAATGATAATTCAACTGTTAAGTTTCATCGCCCCCAGTAAAGTTATATAAAAAATAATATTAAATGGGAATGTTAAACGAGGTTAAGTTACTTTTTCTTGTGTGAAAAACATATGAAATGAATGTTTTTTACGGTAAGACTATCTATATTATCATCAAATTGTTTTTTTTTTTTAATTCATGTCACCATTTTGTGAATGCGAATACGTGAAAATATGCGAACATACGCGAATGCGAATGCGAATGCTTATTACATCACTATATTGTATACATGCATGCTAATTTATAAATATAACCATAAGGTAGCCAGCCAGCTCTAATCATTCGAGTATAGCTGTAGGACTGGCTCGTCCGTGTGTTATCATAGCATTACTTAGCAATATATATACATATATACTGGGCGATAATCTAATAATCGTCTTTATTGAGACAGAGGCGACATCTATTAGACTTCTTTTGAAAACCCCAAATTAATGCTTCTAACTCTATACATAATGCTAAATTCACCAGGGCTGGTAACGACACGGTAGCTCAAGTGCTGGACCGACGGAGACAGTGTTCCAGAGATCGCATGTTCAAGTCCTGCCCGTCGATTTTTTTAATTAATATTTTTAATTGGTGTTATAATTTCGATATCGAAAAGGGTATCTAATTTTGTGGGTCAGAGTTACTCCTATCTACTATATACATGTCAAAAATTGAAATTACTAAATTTGGATCAAATGTATAGCGCCGTGGTGGAGTCATTAAAATTGTCCTTAAAGGGAGCAGCCGCGTGTTGCTACTAGTTAACGAACAGATTAATTTACATATATACTATATTGTTAAGTAGGTAGATATGAAACCAGTTAAACTAGACATTATGACCCTTACGGAGTCAAGAATCTCAAACTGCCTGGCACGTGTCTGGGGGCCCACTTGACCGGACAAAGAGCCGATACAAAATTATAATAATAGGGTCTTGCTGAAGTTATTGACTGGAGGAACTCGTGAGACTGCGTGGTCAGATCTTTATATGACTATGAATGAGAGTGAATAGGCTTTTACTGAGTTGATGCGCCTTACCACCTACGACTACATTTCCACTTCCCATCAGGTTTAGTCAAGCGACAACTTAGTGTATAAAAAAAAATACTAAAAAAATATGTAGGTAGTTCGAAGAACGAATGGACTGCATCTACTACTGTCTGTATGAGTGACTTGTTCTGACACGGTGCTATTTAGACTCATCAACGAATGAACCTACAGAAAAAACAAACCGGCTGCTAAAAACATTATTCTCAG
The DNA here is from genome assembly GCA_963555665.1 of Dircenna loreta. Lineage (NCBI taxonomy): Eukaryota > Metazoa > Arthropoda > Insecta > Lepidoptera > Nymphalidae > Dircenna > Dircenna loreta. The sequence goes on along the minus strand of OY743088.1, from coordinate 6,262,926 downwards.
TTTATTATTTTTATACTTTTTGCAGCAGTTTTTGTAGAGACATTAATTAAAATAGATAAATTTCTGTATGTCTTTGTTCACACTCGAGCCTATGACTCGTATGGCGTGTAGTTGTATTGGATAACACTGCCTTTCATTAAATTTTACATTACATTAATATGTTTATACTTAGTCTGGCCATAAATACTGTTACACTTAAAAATAAAAAAATATTACATTTGAATTTCGAATCTGTCATTTTTATACGATTGTTCATTGTGTTTTCTCATATTGGCGCCAATACATTGTACAATATTTTGCGATATTAAAATGGAGTGGAGTGATAAAGAGAACCGAATCGCTGTGATTGCATTACAAAAAGTAGGTATGGAGCCAAATGCAATTTTTAAAACTCTCCATACACTTGGTATTAGTAAAATGTTTGTGTACCGGGCTACTAATAGGTACAATAAGACTTCCTCTGTTTGTGACAGAAAAAGACCTGGCCGTCCACGTAGTGTTTTTTACAATTTTATATACCTTCTAGATATTTATATATACCTTCTCGATCGTCCAACTTCTGATATATATATATATATATATATATTTATCAGTTATATCCTAACAATCAATTATACAATATAGCATGGAAAATAATAAACGATACAGACAGGTTTGAACCTGCGACGTCTGGGAAACCGTCCCGTGACCCTGCCATTCGAGCTTCCCCGCTACCCGCTTAATGAATTTCGCACTCTATTTATAATAATTGAATTCATCGTGACGCACGTTTATTAGGCTTCTTTGAAATATCCTAACCAATGTTTCTAAGTGCAGAAAGAATATGGAAAGATACCAAAAAGGAAACCAATGTTTGAATTAGTTTTTATAAACATAAAGGTAATATTTGTGTTGTGAGAAAGATCAAAGAAGGAAAATATAATAATTAGGACTTCTGCTTAAGAGAGCTTTTTAAGTACTGAAGAAATATAAGAGAAGTCTTATCAGAAAGGAACCAATCTCAATGGTCAGAGGACGTTCCGTTATCATCTGTGCCATGTGTTACATCTGCCTCACCCACGAGGATAAATAAATTAGAGCGAAAGAGATAATAGAGCTAAAAATATATATAAAACATATAATATTGACGACAAAATTCAACTGCTTTAATTTGTGTATATTTACCAAGCATTTGCTCTCAGATGTAACAAATTATGAATTAATTGTGATATCTCGACCTCAGGTCTCAAAGATGGCTCCAGATTTTAGTATTTTCTTTTAAATAAAATACTATTTACTAATAGAATTGCTAAATAATAATAATACTTTATTCCAGACCAAAGATTCATGTAATGTCAGTATGAGTTTAACCTATTATATTTTATTTATAACTAACAATTTTATTGTTTAATTTTGAATACAACTTCAATACTTAGGTATCAATTTGGCACAAACATACAAACACCTACACTGTACCTTGTCGAACATCCCTCTCCGCACAGTGTCTTTTGGTCATCTCATCGGTCTCTAAGAGACAATCTGTGATTAATTAACCGAGGTATTTAAAACTGTTTTGTCATTTGCTGAATTGCTCCTAGAATTGTGAAAGCTGGAATATATATGGGACAGTTATAGCGCATCATATATACCAATTACATACTCGAGGTCGCATTCTATATCAAACTACGTTTTTCACAAAATGACACAAGCCACACACACACACACACACACACACACACACACACACACACACACACACACACACTACATAGATGTCCCAGGTGTATACAGGATTCCTTGTGATTGCGGTAAATATTACGCAGGGATAACTTACCGAAACATCAATACCAGAATTTCATGAACATATACGAAGTTATAAAAATGAGGAACGCACCGATTTAGTACCGCGTAAAGTATTACAGGGATAGTGGTTGGGTGTTACCTATCATCAGCATGGTTACATCAGCTAGTCCAGTGGTTACACAATCAATTACAGCGACGAGTGACGTAGAGCTTCACTAGACCTCCGAAGACACTACAAATTCCCCGGAACCTCCACCTTCGCTTAGAGACCTAGCTATACTCCGAAGTTATAAAAAGGAAGTACTTCGACAATATTCAAAACTTATCGGTCAAATAAAAAGATATAATGATGACTACATCCGGTTAATATATATATATATTAGTAAAATCGATTAATTGATTTTATATCACATTGGATCTAAATGGTTAACGTTTTATCGAATAAAAGCGAACAAATGTATTATTATACTGTCATTATAAATAAAATAATTTGTTTCGCTATAAATAATTAACTACGCATTTATAAAAATATAGGTTTTTATGATATGTCTGTTAAAAATATACTAATTTCAAGAATGTTGAATATTCAGTATGTTAATAACCAGCTTAGTTTTTATAAAACGTGTTCAATTAACATATAATTATTATACAACCTACCCGGCCCCGTTTATTATTTATTACCATTGAATAATTGTATGAAGTTTCCCTTTCGGAAATAACTTACCTGTGCTAATAGAGCCCTCTACCGTACCTCAATTTAATCAAATCAAATGATATTGACGTACACGAGGCAATTAGTCTATTTTATTCATTTGTATTTTTTTTTTAATTTTTAATTCATTTTTTATTATAAAAATAAACTTGTATTAAACAATATCGTAGATGAGATTTTTATATGGTATTAACCTAATGCCAAATCTGTTACAAAATCTCTGCGTTAGCATTTTGGCATAAAGTTTCACCTTACTCTATAAGCAGGTTTGCGCGTTTACCACTAAGAAAACCCCTTTGTCGTATCGCCGCTCTTCGGAAGCACACCCTTCAACGCCTCGCCAAGTATCAATATAGTGGGCCTCGACATTTCGAGCGACTGTCAGTTTCGTGGTATCTGGAGAGCAAGGCTAAACTTGCCTCGATGAAATTGGGTGTAATCAATAGAGCGAGGCAGTATTTCAATCCTGGCCAAAGACTTGCGCGCTATAAGGCGAAGGTCCGACCTCATATGGAATACTGCTCTCATCTCTGATCCGGCTCACTCCAATATCAGCTTCTACCTTTTGACCGAGGTAGAGGTTTTGAGAACGGTTCAGATTGTCGGGGACCCAGTGCTCTGTGAACGGCTGGATTCTTTGGCATTGCGTAGAGACGTGGCTTCTTTGTGCATCTTGAAGGGAGTGCTCCGAAGAACTTTATGATCTGATGCCCGCCGCTGAATTTCACCACCGCACAGCACGACAATACAATACCTTCCTTACCACCTGGATGCGTGGCGATCCTCTACTGTGCGATTTTCAAGAATATTTTTTCAACCTACCTCCAAGGCCGGCAACGTTCTTGTGAGTCCTGAGATGTTGCAATAGTTCGTGAGCGGCGGTGATCACTTCACACCTGTGATCTGCATGCTCGTTTCCCCTCCTATACCTATACCATAACCTAACCTAAATATAGTAAATATATAATAAAAACACTTCACGTGTTCATTGGTCGAAAATTACTGGTAGGACAGTTAAAGGCTATGTTTTATAAATGACTGAGAACTGGAATAAAAGTCTTTTAAGCAATTTTAATGACGTTCTGAAACATGTATTCCACCCACATGTGCTTTCAGCATAACATCCGTTGTAACGTGGACCACCTCACCGTGGACAGGCTTTAATAGAATAACTGATGAAGCTTGTTTTTTTTGACAGCTCGAAGATTGATCAGTTTAGTGATGTCCAACAGATTCTCGACTGTGATACAATTCCAATTATAAATTTATAATATTATAATTAATGGAATTAGGTACCAACGTAAACGTTATAATAAGTAATGTAATAAAAATAACTGATAACGATACATTTTTGTTTGCATTTTGTTTATAACCTTTTTTTTATTTTATTTTTTTATATATATATATACACATTTGTATTACATACAAAAATTGCCAAACTGTTCTGTTTGACACTGTATATCTATACTGGCAACATCAACCCACAAGAGTTTTGAAGACTTTTTCATCCCTTTATCATGAACCTTGCACTGCACCGGTTAAAAAAAAATATCGCAGTTTAAAACAATTGAAATATTTATTAGCTTCTGTCTCATTCTTCATCAAACAAAACATATATGTCATTTTGTAAAGACCTCGTACCTAGTACCTATGTATTTGAAATGGAATATTAGTTGAAGCCTATTTTCTATAAAGCCGCTGACATCGCTGAACTCGTATTTCTAGAAGTGTCATTATACATATATACGTCATACCACGAACTCATATTTTAATATAAATATGTCATTTGCTAAGCAACTAAAAACACTCCGAGAAGTCAACACTAACTACGCATGTCTGTAACGCCAGCGCCACGCCCACGACGCTCACTTCCTGCTGGATGGCGGGTTATCGGTAATAGCAACACGTGTACACTCGTTTGTTTACTAGATGTGACTGCAAAATGCAAACACACGCCGATAAACCGATTCGAACCGCTTTAAAAACATACCAGGTAGACTTTTTTAATAACTCAATGAAACACAGTAGAATCCGTTTATTATGACTCCGCTTATATTGACCAACCGCCTATTATGACGTGACTACACTACGAACTTTTGTTTTCATATAAAATTCTTTATAAAAAAGTCGGATATAATGACTTCTCTAGTGACATGTCGCTTATTATGACCCATTTTTAATAAAGTATGTCCGGTTATAATGACCGACACAGTACTTTACATTACAAGTACCAAAAGTGACGGCGAAGAGGAAGTCGAGGAAGAACCTTTACCTACCGCAGAAGAGGCATTAAAAGCTGCTGAATTATTATCCCGATTTGTTAACAGCAGTATTGAAAACTATAATTTGACCATGGCGATGTCTTCTATACACAATAGTATTAGAGATTACTTTTACAATAAAATGAATAACCAAAAACAGACCAAAATTACAGATTATATTCATTAAAAAATACACTTGTATGTGTATAATGTGTACGTAATAAACGTGCAATTTTGATTTCATTACTTACATATGTACTATGTTTTTCTATTAAAATACATACATACATATTCACGCAAAAATGGTTTTTTTTTCACAAAATGCTTTGTATGGCGTCCGCTTATTATGACGTGTTTGTCGGTTCACTTCGATGACATTATAAACGTATTCCAGTGTATACGAAAAATATATACAATACGTATTCATGTTTTCTAGGAGTAAGCTTTCAGTCAGAGAATTCATTATTTAAAACTTGTCTTATTTTATTCGTCATTTCTTTTTTAAACAAACTAGAACATAGACACCCATATAATAGCATATTTATTAATATACAAACATATTATAAGTAATGTAAGTAAAAAAATATTAAAATGTTTTAATAAAGCATCTTACACACAAACCTACACTTGTGAGTACATACACACTATCGACGTCAGCGTCCTTAAAAAAGACAAGCACTGTTGTGATATAATATCTTAATCGCATAAACTGATAAATTGTATTGATTGATAAATTTTTGAAAATAATTAAAATCTCATAATTATGTAAAATGTAAACGGTATGGAATCAATTAATACATTTTAAGTATTATTACGATGTAAGTCAATGTATGTCAATGTCGTAAATCTATAACATATGTTTGGTTTTGTCCCCACAGCAAGACTCAAGCAAGACTCGCAAGACTATAGCTGTTATTTTACATGTTTCTTGTCAGTTGTGACCGAGTTGTTTATTTGATATTTATAAAACATTCAACTGTACACGTGTCCATTATCTTCGTAGTAAAGCTGTTATAATCATTTATTTAATAAACGTCACAAGGACTGTTGATTATATCTCCTCATATCTCTTATATCTCCATTCTATATATATTGAGTGCTGATGCATCTCATTACTAAAATGAATGAACTAATAATATTGAAGTGTCAAATTGAACGAACCCTATTAGAACGGGGTCGTGCCTTTTCTATTGCATAAAAAATAATATGAGGCTTCTTATATATTGGTGGAGTAAATAATATAATGTTGCTTACATACTACAAAGTTCAATTGTTCAATATAATCGTTTTTATCGAATATATATATATATAATTATTAATGTATATATACAAGTTTTTTATAAAATTTAATAAGAAAGACTAAACATCTATTTCTTAAGTATATTTTTTTTAATAGCAATTTTTAAACTAGAATGTATTATAATTAGTTAAATATTAATTTTTGTTTGAATATTTAATTTTATAATAATAATATGACTTGACTTAGAGTGTTGGAACTGGATACATAGTGGAAATATTGTATTTAATATTTAGTATAAATGACCTCTCGATGACCTCAGAGCGGTTCACGGAGCTATAGGTATAGGATAAAATACATAATACAATCTAAAGTACACTATTTGACCTTGAGAGATAGCTGATAGACGTCTCCACCAATCAGAGAACAGCACTAACTCACTAACAGCCATTACACTATGCGATGCTACTTAGATCAGTACAGATAGATTGGCTCAGATCATATAATACATTTCGGCCATTATTTGGCTTTAAAAATGATTGGTACGTGTAACCATTTGTTAGTGCTTTTTCATCGAAAATATATTCATTACATTTTCGTTGAAATTCTGGCGTGATAATTACATTTCTTTGTAAGGCTTCTAAAAGAACTAACAGGAACTGAAAAATATAAAAATATTCAAGATAATATTTGTAGAAATGAAGGTGGAGATAGTGGAAAAAACTCTTTTTTTTTCGTATAATTATATTTAGAAAGAACGGATAACATTAGGATGAGGCCAGACACAGGTCGACGACATCAGGACACGGTGACGTCGTGACGTGGTGACGTGGTGATGTGGCGGCGCGTGTATTGAAATGTTTTAGATAATGATAATTAAAAAAGTATAAATAAGCCAAAATACAATATTCATATACTTATATGGTAGTAACGCCGAATGACTAAATGAAACCCCGCGACCGTCCCTGACTGAGCGCCGACCCGCCGGTGTTAAGTGGCAGAGCTAATGTTCCGTCTTATGTCATCCAACACCAAGACATACATGCATACATACATGCTTACATACCGAAATCATAATAAAGAACTACGTATAAAATGAAAATCTTGTATTAAATTATATTCACCTCTATACGCTTAGTACTTTTAACTCCCTCACTTATAATATATAATTATAGTGTTTTCGATAAGTTTAAAAAGCAAATAGCTTATCAACCGGTCACGTCAATATTGTGATTAATGCAGCGGCGATAATCTCTCAACCCCAGCCTTGTTTTGGAGACCGTTTCATATGCAGGGACCGCCCGTGCTCGGTGCACGCGTCCTGGAGGACTGCGCCCTCTGGATCATTCATATAAAGGCAATTAGCTAAATTCATTATTAAATCCAACCAGAGCATGTCATGATGCATTTCGTTTAATAATATTAATATATCCTAGCTTCACTTGGCCATATATTTATACTAATGTAATATAATCAAACTGTGGCTGACATTTATAATAAAGACATCTATTATCCAAAAATATTGTTAATAAAATAATATAACACCAGTGCGGTAGATTGGAAATTGGAATGAATTGTGCAGTATCGAAATTTTAAAAGTACTTTTTAAGATTAAATTACTCTTACGAAGCCTACAACGACTTCAACACCTTATACGCAGAACACAGTCAAGACGCAACGAATACTTTGTAAGAACTTCGTCGGGAAAAATTTTGAAAAATGCTATGTTCAAAAACCGAATATAAAGCAACATTTGAACTTAATATTAAAACTGTAGCAATTTCAATAGGCATTCCTCTAAGATTTTGAAAAAAAATTACTGACAGTTACTTAACTCAAGTCACTCAGTCAAGTTCAACCTGGTGGTTGAACTTGGCTGATGATACAATAGATAATGGGGCGAGATTCAACATCTTCCGACGTTATCCTCTTCAACTATATCGTCTAACAACTGTCCGGTTCCGCTTCTCGCCATGGACGATGAGCGAAATTTCCGATACACCACTACGGTGAATTGTTTTGCCAAATACATATTCTTGAATTCAACATTGCTATATATTTTCTTTTCAAATTAAGATGTTAAACGTTTAAGTCACAAACTGGTTACCCCTCCTTTTTCCACTCTTCTTCTGAGCCCCTCCATTCCTTCCTTCCCCAATGGTGGTATCGCAACCTCAACTCATCTCTCACTCACTCTCTATCATCGCATTTTACCTTCCGCTCGTATACAATCCAAAAAAATAAGATCAACCTTCCCTTTTTTTCAAAAATGGAGTTATATTATGACTTACATATCAAATAATCAAACTTCAAGAATACAATACAACAGCTTTAACTGTTGATAATCTAGCAAAACACAATTTGGTATATAATTTGTTTGTAATCATTAATCGCAACATATTTTATCATACTGTTTTAAAATGACCTTGTAAGATTATAGGAGAGAGCCGAATCCGGGTCAATCTTCGTTGATATAAAAAAAAAAACACTTTCTCTTAGTGACTATTGTTAATGTTTCACAAATCGACAAAACATATTTTGAGTATAGATTTTTATAAATACTACGTTATTATCAATTGTATTCAATCGTCATGTAATTATAATAATTAAAGCTGAAATGTAAATCTACATACAAATCTGAAATTTATTTTTGATTAATTTCTATCTTGCAAAGAACTTTAATTTTGTGTAATTTTTTAATGTTTAATTTATAAGGATGAATGCAACTGCTACCATAAGTTATTGATGATGAACGTAAAGCTAACTCGAGTTGCGAATATTCAAGATCTCCTCTTTATCGTTTTCCCAAAATGGAATGCACGTCAACTTCAACCACCTTCTATGTCAAACATTGAAAAGCAACTTATTAAAGAAGATAAACTCAACTTCGATAGCTGGCATGTTATATAGTAAGTTCATCGGTGATAATTCGTGTGCGCAGGCGGCAGGCGCCATGGAGGACGAGGTGACGTTCCTGTTCCAGCTGGGCGTGACTCGCGACGCCGTCAGCGCGCCCGCGCCACGCCTCACTCTCGCGCTGCTCAAGGAGCTCGCCGTCAAGTTCGTGCACGAGAAGGTAAGGCGCTACATCTTTATATGTATATTCTAAAATATAAATAGTTCAAGTCGTATAAACATATACGGATTAGAGTAATTTATGCTACACTTCGAAATCATTCGTCAGATCCCGGACAACGGGCTGAACCGTCTGTCGGACCGTATCTTGCTGTTCCGACACGACTACTGCTCTCCTAACGTGCTGCAGCTCATCAATTCCGCCTCCGACGTTACCGACGAGACCCTGGTCGAGATCGTGCTCACCGCCAACCGTGAGTCGCAGCGGGCAAAATTAGTGTTATATAAATAAATAAAATTTGTATTTGCGTATTTATATTACCCCGTGTCCGTTAATACATATGAAGTTCTCTTTCTAGCCCTCCTGTGCTCGGGCGAGGAACCCGTCCCTGGGCCGCGCCCGCACGCCCTCGCTGTGCACTCTTATAAGGCACCTACCTTTTGCGACTTCTGCGGGGAGATGCTATTCGGACTGGTCCGTCAGGGACTCAAATGCGAAGGTACATCATATTCAAAATTCAAAACCCCATTTGAGCCATAAGCATCTCTATACAAGTGCCATTGCTTCAGGATGCGGGCTCAACTACCACAAGCGTTGCGCGGTCAAGGTCCCCTCGAACTGCGCGTCCCCTGCGGCTGGGGCCCCCCCGGCGGCAGGGACTCGGCGCGCTTCGGGGGCCCCCCGCAGCCCCTCGCGCTCTACGCACAGCGCTTCGCATTCGCAGCCCTCACACGACGACTCGCTGGTAAGGCGCCTCGCCCAACTCGTCACCGGCAACAACTCGTAGAATCCATACATATATACATAATAACATATATACTGCTATTGATTTCGGGACCATTCTCAATAAAATGACGATTTTGAAATACTTTTATTAATTTGATAATATATTAGCACAAAAATAACAATGACATTCCGATATAAAGATCTTTTACAATTCTTGAAATAATCGAATATCTGTCACATTTACATGACAGAATTTAAGCTAGTATTTTGTTTAATATTTTTTATTTTTTTCTAATATAAAGTGTAGATTATAAATTTTAATATAACAAATTCTATACATATAAATGATATAACCTTGATGTTTTTTTGTTACCAAAGTTGGTAGTTTGTTTATTATGAATAACATTTTAAATACTTGCACGTTCATTGTACGAATTATTTTTAAGAATACTGTGTTTAACCATACCGGGTGGTGGGTAGCATTGGACTTGTATTTTTTTTATTATACTTAATAAATTTTATTTTATTATATTTGAGTTTTATTTTATCCTTTGGCACCCATCACCCAATGCTTCACAAAATGAAGACGATATATATTTTCGAAAAATCGATTACACTAGACTCGACTAGTGTACGTTGCGATTAGATTTACGATAAGAATCCGAGTCAAATAGTTAAATAAAACAAAAAGACTTACGTACTTACTATTAAAGTAATTAATTTTAAACTTAAAAAATATGTTAAGCTCTTAAAAGCCGAAAATAGCTCAGGCTGAAGTCAAAATGGATTAAAAAAGATAAGTGCAAGCTCGTGGCCGGCCCATTACGGCCCACCCTCCCACAGACGGCCCCTCGCCGTGTTTCGTCTTGGAGCGCCCCCCCGGGTATCCCGCACACCTTCCAGCTGCACACCTACACCAGACCCACCGTGTGCCGCCTCTGCAAGAAACTGCTGCGGGGTCTGTTCAAGCAAGGCCTGCAGTGCGGAGACTGCCACTACAACGCGCACCGGAAGTGCCTGCCCTTCGTGCCCAAGGATTGCGGGGGAGAGATCCGAGATCATCAAGGTCCGGACGCGAAAGCTTAATTTGATAAGCATCTATCGAGTGTCAATAATGTAAGTCAACCTGCAGGCGACAAGGAGGACAGCATTAGCACCAGCAGCGAGCTGTCGGAGCCCCGCGCCGTCGACGACGATTCCGACGACAACGAGCCCGCACACGGCAACGCGGACGTAAGCACACGCACTCCCACTTATATAATGAATAGTATTAATCTCGCAATCTTAGTGGTGCTAGTTTTTCGTTATATGAAACTTTCATTTGCAACTTTGCCTTGACTGTAAAAATATATCTCTAGATTCATTATTAAAACACTGTAGGTCTAAGTAAAAGTCGAAGTCAAAATTCAAATAGTTTATTTCTAATAGACGTAATTCATTTTAAACTAATAACGCGAATAGACAATACCTTGGAAGTATTTACAGTTTAGCTTTGCTAACGCTAATTGTGAGATCTACAAGTTTGTTAGCAAGCTGGTTAACACCAGCCCTTCCTGTCGTTAATATACTTTTGAGTTTTTTTAATCCGATAGGTCGGAGATGAATTGAGAAACAAAAACCGATTCAGGAAAAACAATGATTATAAGATACGACGCACGTCATTACAGAACACGCTACGCGAGTGCGAGGAGGAGCCGCAGCGTGACGTCATCCCGGAGCACTCCGCCAGCCGGCCCAGCAGGTGAGCTTCACCCCCCAAACGTAACGGCACACGAGGCCAAGGTCGCGGAGTACTTGAGACCCAATTATTGATTTCATGAATCAACCTTTTTTTCCCCACAGTTCGTCATCCTCTCCGAGCGCCAACATCCCTTTGATGCGCATCGTGCAGTCCGTGAAACACACCAAGCGACGCGATGGACAGTGGCTGAAGGAGGGCTGGCTTGTGCACTTCACCAACAAGGACAAAACTGTAATTAACTGTACACAACTACACTGACTGTATACAACAACAAAAAAAAACCTCAAAAAAAATCTAATCTCATACGTGTCTTCCAGATCAAGCGTCACTACTGGCGGCTGGACAGCGAGTCCGTGACGCTGTTCACGTCGGAGCAGGGGAGCAAGTACTACAAGGAGATCCCACTCAACGAGATACTGGCCGTGGACAGCGCGCGGCGGCCTCAGGCCGGTGAGGGGCGGGAGAGGATCTAGAGCTATAACTTTTAAAACACTCCTTACGTTTTTAGTAAACTCTCTTCTTTTTATTATAAGCTTTGTTAAAAATATATTTAATAGAAAAGTCAATTTTTGTAAATAGTTTAGTAAGTGAGTGAAATATCTTATGAATTATTTATATATCCGATATTCACAGTAATGCAAATTTTCAGATGTGATGCATTGTTTCGAGATGCGCACCGCGAACGTGGACTATCTCGTGGGGGTCGACCCCGCGTGGCAGGGCTCTGGGGCTCCGCTGCCACCGCCTGACTCCGGCGTAGGTGCCTACCTCGCGCGCTCCTGGGAGACGGCGCTTCGCCAGGCCCTCATGCCGCACACCCGCTCCGGTACGCACACACACACCTTCGCTTGAAACTTCAAGCTCGTGCGCGTGTCTAATGTCCCAGTGTGTGTGTCCCAGCGGAGGCGGGTGGCACGGCGAGCGCGGGCGAGGGCGGGGGTGGAGCGGGCGGCGCGGGGGGCGAGCGCGCCCCTGAGATGGCGCAGCTGTACCAGATCCACCCGGGGGAGGTGCTCGGCTCGGGGCAGTTCGGCATCGTGTATGGTGGTCTGCACCGAGACACGCACAGACCCGTCGCCATCAAGGTGACCGAACAAACGTGCGATCGTTCAAATGATTTAACTTTACATCGCTCTGTCGGTTCATGTGATACGTTCATTATTTATTTTTTTATGATTGATGATGACGTTAGAAAAAACATTGCATACGCGACCGTTACGATTTCAGGTGATCGACAAGCTCCGGTTCCCGACCAAGCAAGAGGCTCAACTGAAGAACGAGGTAGCCATTCTGCAGAACCTCTCACATCCCGGAGTGGTGAACCTGGAACGGATGTTCGAGACCCCGGAGCGGATCTTCGTCGTTATGGAGAAGCTCAAGGGAGATATGCTGGAGATGATCCTGTCACATGAGAAGGGGCGCCTCACCGAGAGAATCACTAAGTTTCTGGTGGCTCAGGTGGGCTATAAGTTTTTAAGAAAAGTTTAATAAAAAATCTCTAGTACTGCTTTCGCGAAGTAAAAAAAATTAGATTTTTTAATTTATAAAAAGAAGTGCAATGCAATGCAATTTAATTGCTAAAGAGCTGAGCATTTATAAACATTTTTTCTTGAAATCCCCAGATCCTGGTAGCGCTGAAGCATCTCCACGAAAAAAACATCGTACATTGCGACCTAAAGCCCGAGAACGTGCTTCTGTCGTCCCACGAGAACTTCCCTCAGGTCAAGTTATGCGACTTCGGGTTCGCTAGAATCATAGGAGAGAAATCTTTCCGACGATCCGTCGTCGGTACGCCTGCGTATCTTGGTAAGTAGTTAGTGAGTGATTTAGTAAACAGTTATTTGACATATAAATCAAATATACTGAAATATTAATCTTCGAACGTTCGTTTTCTATCCGACTCAGCGCCGGAAGTGCTCCGCAACAAGGGTTACAATCGCTCGCTAGACATGTGGTCGGTGGGCGTCATCGTGTACGTGTCTCTGTCGGGCACCTTCCCCTTCAACGAGGACGAGGACATCCACGAGCAGATCCAAAACGCGGCTTTCATGTACCCGCCCGCGCCCTGGAGGGACATCTCACCCCAGGGTACCGCCGCTTCACTTCTTTGTAACACAATTATCCTAAGACGTCTAATCTCATGCACTATAAGCACTATATATAAGCTACACTTTGATTTCGGATCATATCTCGGAGCCCGGAGTATATAAAAACCCTAATAGATCCCAACTCGATTCCCAGCGATCGACCTCATCAACAACCTGCTGCAAGTGAAGCAACGCAAGCGCCTGTCCGTGGACAAGTGTGCGGCGCACGTGTGGCTGCAGACGAGCGAAGCTTGGAGGGACCTTCGCGCACTGGAGGAGCGCGTCGGCAGCCGCTACCTCACGCACCCCAGCGACGACGAGCGCCTCGACCGCCGCGAGCGCTGACCGTGCGTACCCGTCCCGCTCACCGCTCTCTCTCGCTCCCTCACACTGCCCCAGCACCCAGCGACGACGAGCGCCTCGACCGCCGCGAGCGCTGACCGTGCGTACCCGTCCCGCTCACCGCTCTCTCTCGCTCCCTCACACTGCCCCAGCACCCAGCGACGACGAGCGCCTCGACCGCCGCGAGCGCTGACCGTGCGTACCCGTCCCGCTCACCGCTCTCTCTCGCTCCCTCACACTGCCCCAGCACCCAGCGACGACGAGCGCCTCGACCGCCGCGAGCGCTGACCGTGCGTACCCGTCCCGCTCACCGCTCTCTCTCGCTCCCTCACACTGCCCCAGCACCCAGCGACGACGAGCGCCTCGACCGCCGCGAGCGCTGACCGTGCGTACCCGTCCCGCTCACCCCGCCCTCTCGCTCCCTCGCACTGCCCCGCACTCCGGCCACGTGTGTGTCGTATGTTCAGCCCCCTCGTGTGCCCACAGGGAGGCGGGCGCGGCCGATGCCAGTCCGCTCCTGCGGGGCTGCGTGCGTCTGCGCTGGCGGCGGCTCGTCAACGTCCGCTGACGTTTTTAGCCGATTTTATCCGACGCCGGCCGACGCTCACCGACGCCAGCCGACGCCCTCCGACCCGATCTGGAACTCGCCCACACTCGCCGTTACGCTTGCAATTTACGAGAAGAGACTGTTAGTGCAGCTGTTAATGGTACTTAGTAAATTATATTTAACGATGATATATTTATATAAACGTGTAAATGATGTCTGTGATGAGTCTCTCGGTGTGTTCTCACCTGTTAGTTGAACGTATTATAAGTACTTAGAGCTCATTAGACCCCGCTGTGGAGTCAAGTGGTGCAGTGACCAATAGTACACACGAGGACATTATTGCCTCAGATGTGAAATGTTATTAGTTTTTGTTCGGAGACAATTAGATAGTAGTCAATAATTATTTGATGTTTATAAATACAAGAACTAGTTTAAGAAGTGACAGCTATCATTCGCGGTTTTTAAATCACTAATCATATATTTCCCTGTCGAGTAATAAATAAATAATAGTAAATGTTTTATAAAACAGCAACAATATATATGTACTATTTGCTATTTATCAAAATATAAATATTACGTATTCTGTCTCAGCGCAGTTGTTGGATACATTTTTCAGTTATGGGAGTCAGTTACATTAAATGTTAAATGTGTAATCAATTATTTAATATAATAAGGACAAATAATATTATATACTGACAGTTTACCCTGTGGTAATAATTAAGTCATAGAAATACAAGCTATCTATCCCTCTCTTACACATGTATATTGCATACACTCTAGAATATTAGAAAGAGATAGATATAAGTTGTGATGCTAATATTGCGTACTAATGAAAGATAATTAGATTAAGATTTAAAAAAGCATTGCTCTTTATTTAATATTTTTTTACAAGATGGTTTTTTTATTGTAACAAGTTGAATCTTCGTCTATTTATTACATTCCTATTTTGAAGGTTGCTATTATTTATAAGTTCTAATAAGAGATTATATAAAACTCTTAATATACCCACTGGGTGTAATGCCAACGAGGTGCCCAAAATTATACACGAATATTACAATTTATTTACGGACGTAAATCACAAATCTTTTTATTTATAAAATAAAATGTAAAGAATATTATATATAAGATTAATAAAACTCATAATAATAATGTAATTTTTAAAATTGTAATAAAAAGAAGGCCTAAATGAAATAATTGTATATTAATTTAAATATCAACTGTTGACTTAATCAATAAGTTTTGTAACTTTTTATTTATATATATTATCTAAGGTATGGGTGTAGGCTAGTTAAAGGAGTCTAAAATCCTCACGTCAGAATTAATTCGTAAGACAATTTTATTAAAAGGTTTTCTTTTATATTAGAGGTACATTTTTACACATTATCCCTGAATAAATTAAAAGTTTTTACCAATGTCCTTGTAAAAAACGCAATTTTTATATATTTGATTTTATTAATTAATCACTGGACTAAAGTTATGTATTTTCATTTGAGACTTAATTTAAAAACAACATTAAAGTACAATAGGTATATAGTACATAATTTACGAACACTAATAATCTTAGACTCCTAGATTACCTCCTGGTAGGGAGACTCCAAGACGGCCTAAACTTACCGTAAGTGTATTGAATAAGTAATTAGAGTAAGACATATACCTTCCGATGATAATTGTCAGTGCCAACCATCACCATCACCATCACCGCCACCAGAACCACAATCACAACCACAACCACCACCACAGCGTGACGAACTGTCGTCGACCACTTATTTTGCGATGTGGCGTGTGGCGCGTCATTTAAATTAATTAGATAATAAAGTCCCGGCCTTCAGTAGTTTATTTATTATATATCTGTGATTTATATAATTTTTATTATCATTTACAATGCAAACTTCCATTTACTGTGATTCTTGAAATTATTTTTTTATTTTTTATATCTTTTTAATTATTGTTTTACTCAGTAATTATTATTTTATAATAAAAACATTGTTGTCCGAGGGCGTTTTGGTTTTATTTATCTTCCGTAAGTTCCTAAAAGTTCTGAGTGTAGGTAGGTACTTTCTATATAATTGAATGTATAATTGATTTTAATAATAAATATAGAATTCTATATTTATTAAAATAAAAAGGAGCTTTACATGGCTATACATGTTTTTAGATATTTTCAAACTAGAACAGACTTGTTAAAAACACACGCTCCGAAACAAAACCGTTACTCAAATGGTGACAGTTTATCGCGTGTGTGACGCGAGACCGACCCACCGGGCGTGTAATGGCAGCAGCAGGGCTGGCAGCCGCTGGTTACATTTGAATTATATTATGTAGCAATAACTGTGTTCGGCAACTTGCATACTGATGCAGACGAACCTTGAAACATTTTTTTTATTTGTAATTAGATTCTAATCAAAAGATTTAGTTAATTCATGTTTCTTACTTCGAAAATTAAGGAACTCCGTCGACTCAAATTTCATCCTCCTTTTAAACATCTTTGATCATCTTATACTAACCTACATACGTCCTACTATAGGTACAGTATACTAGTGTAGCCAACACAATTTATAATTATAAAAGAAAATTATATATTATAAAGTATTCTTATAGATAATTATATCATAGTAGGTAGTCCAATCTTGGTAGGCAGGATTTTCTTTGTATACAACATCAAATAATATACAACCCTATTCCAACAAATATCTTCTTGAACTTTATAAAACGGCATTACAGATACACCAGTCATGGCAACGAGAACGTTCACACAATCATTGTATTATAATATGTTCATATTAGTTTTCCTCTTGCTTGCTCGGAGTGGATGCGACTGGGTGGAAATATCGCAGAACCACTACCGAAAAGAAACACCGAGACAAGAAACCGTTAACATTAATGAAACTACCGAGGCTGTAATCGTTTACCGGAATAGTTCATTACTTGACAAACATTGGAAGAAAGGTGTTATAGATAGAGTGCCTAGCGTCGCCAATATTAGAAGAGTACACGTACCCAGTGTGAAAACGACCTCATTGCAAACAGAAAAAAATATATTCACCAAACAAGCTAGTATTCATAACGCCCCGGACGGAAGATATAATTCGGTCATAGCAAAACCTAATATACTTCCCAAATCTAACGAAGAAGAAATACCAATACACCATAGTGAAAGGATTGAAGTACCTTATCATATTAACCGTGGTAGTTCATACGAGAGAAATTCAGAACCCTTAACCTTTCACAAAGCTCATTTTGAAAACACCAATAAATTAAGCAGAATTGAATCTATCAACGAAGGCTATGTTACAAATGTTAAAAAAGAGAATTTGAATCAAGACATTGGATCAGTTAAACGAACATATTTAAAAGGTTCTGAAAATAACGGTATTATAACTACAGAGCGAACGCCGCAAACAGAATATCAAGATGAAAAAAAAGTTGACTTTAATAATGCAGAACTGACTGGAGTTATCAAGGAACAGTCATTGCCAAAAGATTCTCAATTAAAAAGATTTTCTAATATCGTGAGACCGATTGTCCAATCGTTACCAATTAATAATCCAAATATGGAAAAAAAGGAATCCTTAATCAAAAGAACAGAAATAGATCCGGAAGATGAAACAAGTGGAACCCACAGAACTCATTTAGTAAATCAAAACGAAAGTTCAAAAAATAAAGAAAGTATTGAATATGAAAGTAACGAGAAAGCTTCAATAAGTAATTCTGACGGAATGTCAAACAAGACGAAAGCAAGTACAATAAACACTATGTGGAAACTCATAAGAGTGGTTACAGATTCAATTTACAGAAATACTAAAAAAAGTTTTAAAAGCAAAATCAACTACTTGGAGGGATTGAAATCCAATATATTATCAAACATAGGTAATCAATTTGAAAAACTTGAGTTTTGGCACTATTGTTTAAATTATATAGCGGTACATATCTCGTTGTTGACATATATTTTATTAGAAAAACCTTAGCAAAATATGTTGAAACCAAAAAGAAAATCAATATGGTTAAGCCGGTAAAGTTATTTAACAGAGCACCAAATAGAACGAACATGGCCGGACGACGCCCGCTCGTCCCGCCGCGCCCGCGATGCTGCCGGGCGCGGCCACGTCGAGTTCCCGTCGTCGGAGAGCGCTCTCATGTCCATATCTTTCCTAACATTCGCTGTCTTTCTCATCAAGTTAGTCTTGGTAAGTTTTTGATTTAATTTTAGGACGTAACTCAATTTTATCCAACAAAATTTAGCGTTTAACCCTGGCAAGAGATGATGATGACCCAATGAGAGTAGGGTAATAAAAATATGACCATTATTACTTTACGAGGCCGCTAGATTTTCAATCCACACTCATAAGTTCTTCAAAAAAATAATAAAATATTAGATTTAAAAATGTCTGTCTAGGCTGACTGCCATTTTTGTTTTGGCGTCATAAAAATCTGTTACGGATACCCGCCAGCCAAGAAGGTAATGGCCGGAGGGTTATGTGGGTAAAACCAACGGTTACCCTCATCGCCATAGTGGGACGCCACGAGATCGCTTTCGCACTCAACACCGAGATGTCCCGGCGGAACAAGATTTTCCCTAATTGATATCGGATTGTTGTTTCAGCAAGTAATCCACACTTACAAAAACAAAACGATGATGGTGACGCCAGCAGTGGTAACGGCGATGGGACGAGCTGCTGCTGCGATCAAATCCAATCAACATTGACATCTCTATTTTCACACTAATATAATATTCAAAAATTCCCCTTCATCAAGATAAAAAAATTTAGAAATATAAAAAAAAAATGTTATTACCGTATTATAACTTATCTTTCGTATGCATACTTAAAAAATATGTGTATGTATAATTATTGCTGTATAGACATGAAATGTATCCCTTTATTTATGTATGTCAATTATTCTTTTGTAACATTTTCATGTGTAAATTTTAAAACAATACTTAAATAAATAATAAAGATGTTACTCAAGTGTCATTTTGTTTCTATTTCCATATATTGTCATTTCCAGTCATCCGCAACAGAATCAGATTAATAACAAGTAACAGCTATTAATAACTTATTTAGAACTTTTATGTATTTAAGATCTTCTAATTAGTGTTATTCTGTTAAGGATAGGACTTTGATTTGTTGTCATAATAAACAGGATCCACTCCGTTCCGGTCATCGGTCATAGACAAGTCCATCCTGCTGCCTTTTTTCCAAAAAGATTCCGGAGTTGTAGGCGCGATCACGGTACCCCGCCAGTTTACGTACTTGCACATGCGTCGCTGACGGAGGGCTTAGGAACCGGCGTCCCGCGGAACCCTTATCTTAACAGCTGAACGTAGTTCAGCCGTGTATCTCAGTAGATGTATATGTTATAATGAACAATGGAACCCATATTAACTTTTCGCCTTAATTAAAAAATATATCAAATATTATAGCTTTTAATATTAATAAAACGATTTTCCATCACTTCACACATATTCCACGATATCAGGCCTAGTTTAGGTACATTTTTCTTGTATTAATTGATATATATATCAGTAAAAAAAAATACCTTGTGTAAGAAAACATACTCATTTACAATCCTGTAAGGAACAAAATTATCAATACTTTATAAAATATCTTAAAAATTAATAATATAATTACTATTTTTTTTCACGTCTTTGTAGTTGCCACATGAGTCTTAAATTACTGGAATAAGATTTATTTTACTTGTATTTTAGTTGATTCTTTATAACAAATATTTCTCAAATTCAAAAGGACTGTGGACCGACTGAGGTGGCAGTCGGTTGGCGGTCTTGAGTGGTCCTGCATTTCTTTTAGGCAAAATTTCTGTTGATAAAGATCGCTGTACGAATACAAAATATAACTTGATACTTTACAGTTTATACAATATTCTGTTTTGTCGACTAGGTAAATAATAAAACATTTTTATATTTCCATTATATTTTTTGTAAATATATTGTTTTGCTACAAGTACGTAAGGATTATTATCAATCAGTAGTGACGTGATTGGCGTGACCTAATATACTTGTGGATGGATGCTACTGAATCTCCTAGATAAATAAAGCTAGGTGCTACGAGCTTAGGCTTGTTTTGTCAGTTCTGATAAGATCTTACCGTCGGGCTTGATTGGATGACCTTGAGGTATACTGATGGATGGATGCTATTGGATCTCCTAGATGAATAGAACTAGGTGCTCCGTGTTTAGACTTATTTTGTTACTTCTGATGAGATCTTACCATCGGACTTGATGGAGAAACCTTAAGGTATACTGATGGATGAATGCTATTGGATTTCTTAGAAGAGTTGGACTAACTACACCGAGTTTAGGCTTGTCTTGTTAGTTTTAATAAGATCTTACCACCAGACTTGACATAATGTCTTTGAGGTATACGGATGGGTGGATGCTATTGGATCTTCTCGAAAGATTCGACTAGGTGCACCGAGTTTAGATTTTTTTTTTTAAACGAAAAACCTATTCGTTTCCTACAAGCATACGTAAACGAAAAACATTACCGTTTCGTACAGGAATACGTAAACGAAAAACATTTCCATTTCGTAATTACTATCAACAAAAACTATTGGATCAAAACTACCAACAAAAACTATCGGATCTTTCGGAATTACTATCAACAAAGCATAAGTACAATCGTTGCAAGTGTGTGGATTAAATTTGGAGAATCCAAGCGTCTCTCTCTTCTTCTCACATGGGCAGCTCTATGTGGCCGGCTCACACGTCGGAAAACTTTTGATTCGTTCGTTTAGAAACCACCACCAGATAGAAAGACAACAAATATTGTGTGTCCCTCAGCACTTAAATAACTATCTAATTGAAACGAAACGCTGCAATTTCACAATTTTATCGAAAATAACAAAATCAATAAAATGACTTAAAATGAATTGAATATTTGTGTAATGTACTTCCTTCAAATTTATTTTAGACGGTGGCGTGGTTGCATAGCAAGGTGGCTTTTTACCCGTAAAAACTCACAACTACCCCCTTCCCGACCTCAGATTTTAGATCGCCCGTAAATTATTTTTCCTTTTATTTTTGTTATATAGAAAATATAACAATCCTTTTCCAATGGGTTCCATTTTGTTACTATTTTTTTTACCGTTTTCAAAGGTCTATAATTAAAGCCTTTAATTAGATTACAGTCATATGTCTTTTGTAGACTCGCGCAACACTATTTCAAGACTCAAATACCATCCATGGTCATGAATAAAATTTATTAAAAAAAAAAAAAAAAACTCAAATACCAACTGTCACTGTCAAGTATTTTACTACATATAGTTTACACATTTGAAATGCAACATTTGACTATTTTAGAAAGACAAACATTTTTAGTATTTTATGAAGGATGAACACCGACACCGTACAAATTTTTGTGATGAATGGTGCCACTACTTCCGATGAGTTAGACAAACTTGAATTAAAATGCGACGACGATATTCAAGTGAATCATGACAGTATGTTTGTTTTCATTTTATTTCTATTTCATAAAGAAGTTGGAACTGGCTACGATTGTTATAGATATTGAGATTATCTTAATATGAATAATATATGTATATCCTATTTCGCTATATTATTTTAAATATAATAGTATGTTATAATGTAAATAATATAAACGTATGTATTAGATGTGGAGAAAATTACTAACATCTGCCGAATATGTGCTACGGTCACGGATCTAGTGATTCCTGTATTCCATGGAGAAGGACTTCAGAATAACTTAGTTGATAAAATTAACGAACATTTACCAATTAAGGTATTTAACTTTGATATTTTTTTACTTTTGATCTTAAATAAACATTTTCCATATAAGAAATTAATACATCAACAGGTATCAGAACAAGATGTACTTCCTCGAGTTGTGTGCTATCAGTGCTCCAGTACGTTACTAGCATGGCATGAACTGGTACAGTGCTGTCGCCAAGCAGACCGTGCACTCCGCCATAGTGCAGCTACTAACAGTTGGCATAATGTGAGTGGTGACTCTTATCATACTGATTTTATTATAAAATGGTTAATAATGTAATTTGTTTTTCTCAGGACAAGAGTACAAATGAAGATTTAAATTTAGCAGAAAGAAAAACAAATGCAAAGTAAGTTTACATATTAATTAAATGCATGACCGTGGCCAAAGTAAATATCATTGCTAGCATACTATTTCAGGTCTTTGAGCTTATTTACAGAAACAGTAAAAAGTGTGTTGATGGAATATTGTGAGATGCTCAATATTAATGAAGAAAACTCAGATCTTGGATATGTATGTCAAGAATGTGTTTCACAACCCCTTTCAAATTCTGTTGAAAATCTGTCACAGCATCTCCGGTCAGCACACTGTGCATTGAATACAAAGAGTTCAATTGAATATTTCATAAAACAAAATATAACTATTGAAGAAAAACTACTTCTTGAAGAAGCTTGTGACCAAGATTCAGTAAAGAGTCAGACCGATAATAAAATACCCAATTATTTTTGCCCTTTTTGTGAGAGTTCTTTTTCATCACCCACCAGACTAATTTTTCATTTGAATACACATGTCGAAGTCTGCATTGACGATGGGGTGTTCTGTTGTGAACAACTATATAATGACAAAATATCATTTGTTAGTCACTTACAATCACATCACGTCAATAAAGTCACAGAAGCGGCATTTTCCTGCAAGAGTTGCGGACGAATCGCAGTCGACCTTGCAGAGTTACAGAAACATATAAATAAGATGCATCCCGAAGAACGAGATAAATATGAAAAAGGGAAAACTATACCGAGTCTCAAATGTCAGAAATTCATTCCGGCCGTGTGTCCGGAATGCAACAAAACGTTCTCCAACAAGTACAACATGCTCGTACACATGAAAAATCACTTCGGTGAAACCAGCAAATTCGCATGCGACAGATGTAACAAATCGTACAAGAGCCACGGCAGTCTTCTGGCGCACCGCCGGGTGGCGCACGAGGGGCGCCTGCGGTTCGTGTGCAGCGCGTGTGGAGAGAGGTTTCCTAGCCGCGGCGCCCGTGACGTGCACGCCCGCCTGCACTCCGGCGCCCGGCCCTTCGCGTGCTCCACCTGCGGGAAGGCCTATCGTGCCAAAAACACTCTCGACCGACACTTGGAGATGCATTTCAATATAAGAAAATATGCCTGTCATTTTTGTGATAAAAAGTTCCGAAAGAGCACGCATCTCAAATATCACTTGCGCACGCACGAGAAGAAGTCTTGAATAATCGGCGTTGTTTGTTGCAGATGGACGCCGTCCCGGGAGTCCGACCGCTCGGAGCGGCGGGAGTTTAACTCAAAAATATGTTTTCCAAAATATTTTACCGAGAGCGAATTCCCCGAATCGCATATCCGAGACGGTCCGGCCTCCGACGAGGACGACAGACCCCTGGCGTCCCTCGTAGCCAAAAGATCGTCGAAAACTTACCGAAATCTTTTTAAAGCACTAAAAAATTTTCGAAATCATTTCGTAAAAGATCACGAGAATCGAAGTCGACACTCGGACTTCTCGGACTCAAGCGATTCCGAAGTGGAAAAGTGCGTCCCCGATTCGGACCCGAATCGGTTCGACGATCTAACAGACGGCAACATGAGGAAGGACAAGATGGACGAGGAGACGCGTCTCGAGCTCGGTCAGGTTCAGACGAAAGTCAACGGAAAAGTGTACTTCACCTGCAAGATCTGCGACAAGAGACTGAGCTCGACGCACACCTACATCTTCCACAAGCGCATCCACACGGGTGAGCGGCCGTGCGTGTGCCACGTGTGCGGCAAGCAGTTCCGGGCGCCTACCGGCCTGCGGCGCCACCTCACAGAGACACACGAGCGGGCGCGGCGCCCAGCCTGTTTGGCCTGCCACAAGAGCTTCGCTAATTCGCAGAACCTCAAGCAGCACGCACGCATCCACACGGGCGAGCGCCCCTTCGAGTGCGCGCACTGCGGCAAGCGCTTCACACAGAGCGGCTCGTTGCACGCGCACCTTAAGACTCACGGTGCGCTGTTCCCGCACGCGTGCGCCGATTGCGGCGCTGGCTTCCGGCTACGCTCCGGCCTGGCGCGCCATCGCCTCAAGCACACGGGCGAGCGCCCGCACGCCTGCACCCTCTGCGGGAAGGGCTTCCGGCAGAAGCACGAGCTCAACGGCCACGCGCTCACTCACTCTGACGCCAAGCCGCACGAGTGCGCTGTCTGCGGCACCGCCTTCCGACAGCGACGGGCACTCAGGCATCACCACAAACGACACCACGAGAATGAACCGACGGAGGGGACGCACGTCTACAACGACGCGTTGAATTATATCTTGGCCCCTTAAGTCCATATAAGATCGAGCCGGCGAATTGCCACTCACTCGCATCGTCAATTTACCTTTCAGTTTAGTGACGCGCGAGACGCGAGCGGAGATCGAGACGGGGCGCGGGCCCGCCGAGGAGGGCGGAGCCCGCGGCGAGGAGTCGAGTGTGACCGTAAGACACGATGGCGCGGAGGACATCCGGCCGGCGCGTCGCCACCGCTGCGCCGCGTGCTCGCGCTCTTTCGCGGACGCCGGCAACTTGGCGCGGCACGTGCGCGCGCTGCACGCCGGCCGCCGTCCGCACGCCTGCGCACTCTGTCGCCGCGCCTTCACGCGCAAGCAACACCTGGATGAGCACGTGCGATCGCACTCGGAGCGTCGCGACTACGTGTGCGACGCGTGCGGAAAGGCGTCCAAGACGAGCGCTGGGCTGCGCGCCCACCGCCTCGTCCACTCAGAGGGGTTCTCGTTCGCGTGTGCGGCGTGCGGCTCCGCATTCAAGACTCGACGCCAGCTGAGCGCTCACGCGTCAGTGCACACGGGCGAGCGCCCCCACGCGTGCCCGTGCGGCGCCGCCTTCCGTCTACGTGCGCAGCTCACGCGCCACGCGCGCACGCACGAGCGGGCGGCCCGGAGGACCACCGCTGACTGATCGACTCTGTTGCAGGTCGCCGGGAGCGGCGAGGAAACGTGCGTGCGGGTATTTTGATACCGTGTGCCCCGATGATATATCTATAAGGGATCGCCCGAAAACCGTTCACGATGACGAATATTTTCGATGCCGAGTGAGCGTCGACGGAGGAGACTACACCAAAGTTGAGGAAATAAAGAATAGAAAGATCGCACGAAATCACTTAAACGACGGTCTGACGAGGAATAGAAAATATAAATCGACACGGAGCGGTGCATCCGAGCCGACAACGACGGACGACGTCGGTGCGATAGTCGACCGCGACGCGGACGATGAGGAAGTACATTGTGAATTTTCCGAACAGAGTAGCGTTGAAGAATTTGGTCCACTACCGGAATCCGTTTTCGAAGCGATCGAGGATTCGCAGGAGTATCGAGAGGTAGATCACAACATGGACGAAAACGAAACGGCGACTAACGATAACATTATATTAGATGTGAACGATCACCGCGCCCCGTCACCGACGGAGGAAGGTGCCGGATTTCATCGGTCCGAAGCCGCCGCCGCCGCGAGTGGAGTCGTTATGAAGGATAGCAAAACTGGCAAAACTCGAAAGTGTCCGAAATGCGACAAAGTCTACTCCGCCTCGTCGAGCTACTTCTATCACCTAAAGCATTCCCACAACTCAACTAAAGAATACGAGTGCGACGTGTGCGGAAAGAGGTTCGGGTCCAAGGCTAGTCTGTCCGCGCACGCCTCCATCCACACCGGGGACCTCCGCCACGCCTGCGCGCGCTGCGGCAGGAAGTTCCGCACTGCGGCCGGCCTCTACATACACGAGCAGACGCACTCCGGCGTCAAAAGCCACGGCTGCTCCGAGTGCGAGCGCTCGTTTCGCTGGCGCACGCACCTGCGGCGCCACGAGCGGCGCCACCGCGGCGAGCGTCCGCACGCCTGCGCCACGTGCGCCCGCGCCTTCAGCGAGCGCGCCGACCTGCTGCGGCACGCGCGCACGCACTCCGCCGCGCGCCTCGCCTGCCCGCGCTGCCCCGACACCTTCGCGCAGCCGCGCTACCTGCGGGTACACATCCGCAACAAGCACCCCGGGGCCTCTCCCGCCGACGAAAACAAATAAAAACTTTCAACATTTTATTGATTTATTTTATTGGATACACTTAATGCATTCGTTAACGAAGTTGGATTGATTACGATATAAGAATCGGGACGCGTACCTTGTTGCGTATAAAGTCCCCGGTGTCAAAAAAATATTATAATTACACCATACACTTACGAAGATTACATAAAATATGATAAAACATTTTCTATCTCAAATTAAAAATAATTTAAATAGAGATCTTTACATACGATGAACGATCATTATAATACGGCTAGTGCTACATAAATAGATACAATTCTGTACAGATTATCCACTAATATATCACATTCATAACAATTTAATTAAAAAATATATATATTTATTATACAATCTCAAATGGTGCCCTTTTGAGGAATATTGGCTGACTATAAATTTTACTGGAACTTAATTAGCCAGTTAAAATATCTTCTATTGTACTAATCGAGGACACTGGAGGCTCAAGATACACTCTTTAACAACTGTAAGTAAAGTAGCTATTAGACCTGGCACATGTGTCGTTCTAACCTAACGTTTCGTTTCAATTGTCGTGGGTAGGGCTAACTTTCCTTTTAATATCATATATTATAAATGAGTAATATTATTTTTATATTACATTTTTGGCAAATCAAAGTAACTATTCTAAATCTAACAATAAAATTTCAATATGCATCGAATGGAAAGGCAAAAGAATGCCAAACAAAATATATTAATAGCCAACCTTGAATGCACATTAGTCAGAGAATTTTGATGTGTTCTCTTTTGTGAAACCCTCGAGTTACATATCTCTGCCAATACCACGGAGCACAATATATTATACAAGATTGTACTAAAATGAATCTTCATTCACCAAACCAATCTGAATTAACAATTCAACACAATTTGTTATCACATGAATATAACATTGCATGTAGCTTAGATTATAGTAATAATTTAAAAAGTAAACGACAACTCATTAGGGTCATGTTCCATCTCTCATTTTAATATTCCTAATCGGCCCTCACTCCCTGGCGAGCACGGGCGTGAGCGGTGGCGTGGAGCCCTCGTTGACGAGGCGCTGTCGCTCCCGGTACATGGACACCTGTATGTTCTGCAGCTGGTGGTAGCGGCACAGTTTAAGCGTAGAGAACACCGCCAGGCCCACCCAAGTGGCAAATGCCCCCCATGCGCCGAACTACAAATACACGAAACTTATAATAACAGTAATTCAATTTCAAACAATTCACTCTGCATAAAAAGTTCTTACCTGTGCCGTCCCAAGCTCTATATAGAAGCCGTGAGTGGAAATTTTATCTTTCTTATCTATGTCCTGACCGGTTGCGTCCTCACAACTGAAATATTAGAAATATGAATATCATAAGAAATAACATGTAGAAGATATAATAATAACACAACAGACCTGGGGAATCTCTCCACAATGTTCTGGCACCAGGTGATGAAGCCCAGCGTGACCAGCGAGGCGGCGGACACGGCCAGCGCGCACAGCACGGCGCACGCTACGGCCTCCAGGAAAGCGGACAGGAACGAGCTGTCCGTGCCGCGGTACATGAACATGGATAGCCTGTGGGCCAAGTAGATGCTGTTAGTTATTGGTTCTTATTTCTTACGAGATTTAAAGTGACAGATTCTCAGATTGTTATGGTGGCTGTTATTCTAATCTAATGTATTATTTATTTATTTTTCAATTGTCTGTATTTATAACTAACAAAGTAAAATTATTTAAATCAAGACAAATTTGTGCTGTAACATCAAAAGCTAATATGACATATGTATGTCCTCTACAATGGATCTAGAATCTAGATGTTCTTTTATAGATTCAGTTATCATGTGATGGTTAACTTAAAGATTTCTCAATACAAAAATTATTTCAGAATTTCAGAAATGAGTGGGTGACCATAGGCTACTTTTGTATTCCATTAGCATTGAGGTGGCGCACTCATGAAGTCAGCATGATTGGTCTCCAGCCTTATTAAAATTCTATCTAAATGCATTCCAAATGACTTTCCCAGATCAAAGTAATTTAGTAAGATGGGGTAAAGCTACCGAAAAGTCTTGCAATATCTGTGGGGAAGCAGTAGGAACGGCTAAACACTTGTTGGTAGGGTGTAGGGTGCTATGGGAAAAAGGTCAATACTCGCGGCGGCATGATAAAGTATTGGAAATCATACGTGAAGCGGTTAGTCTTTCAGTAGCTAGATTTCTACACCAAAAGATTCATAGAGTTCGTTGAAGAAGGCTCGTCTAAAAAAACAAAACAAAAACCTCACTCTATCATGGAGGTGGCTCGCGATTGGACTATAATGATGGATACGTATGAGAGACAGTATAGAATTCCTGAGGATATTGTTGTCTCGTCATCCAGACCGGACATATTCCTGTACTCTAGACAGTTAAAGCGCGTGATACTTGTGGAGCTTACTGTTCCGTGGGAAACTAACATCCCCAAAGATCACACAATTAAAGTAAACAAGTATTACGAACTGACCAACGAGCTGACCAGGAATAGGTATATAGTTAATTTGTACGCGGTAGAAGTGGGAGCGAGAGGTATAACAGTGAAATCTCTCTATAACCTACTTAAAGATCTTGGCCTTTCTAGAACTATCATCAGTAAATTTCTAGAACGAACTTCAAAGGCGGCATAGGTAGGTTCGTTCCAAATTTGGTTAGGTAGGGAGAGGAGCGCAACCAGTTGATGGTGAGCGTGAATGCGCATTTTAAAGGGGCCCCTTAAACCTACACTTCGGTCGCAAGTCCCAGGAGCTGTTTGCACTCCTCTCCCTGCAATGCGATGGGCCCGGCACCCACACGGTGAATCCATGGAATGCTACGAAGCTTCGTCTCATGCCAAATTATAACTGTTTATTACTATTTAATTTTCTTTCAGAATGTTCACTTTTTATTTATTAATTTATTCAACTAATTATTTAGATATGGAAATAAGAAAAATATATAAAAATAAATTAGTTAATTAAAAAACTGAATATTAACATATTTTATAATTTCATTTACATTGTTAAACCACTTTGTGTTATGCATAATTATCTATTATTAGGCTTTACATATGAACACTGTGGTGGGAAAACTTTAAATGTTGCTGAAATAAATCAGAGACAACTAACCAACACTCTAATGAATTGGTGGCATAGCTGTAAATAAAAGCCATCCATTGTCTTAAGAGGTACACACCTTGATGCCTTAGCACTGAGCTTGAGAAATAGTGTTTTCAATAGAAAACAAACAAAACAACACATCCACATATAGTTGTGAGACTTATTCTAGATTAAGACTAAGAGAAAAAAAATGTTGTGCTCTGGGAGCCAGTACTTTGTAGAATATATAATAGAGTAAACTACTAAGACTAACCTGTATATCTGCACGCAACACACAATGAACATGAGCACACCCACTCCTATAACATAGCTGCAGTATGCCCGAGAACCCCATGCTACAAGCAACTGTCCATCCTCTTCCTGCCAAGTGCCCTTGGAGAATAGCAGGCAATGGCCACTAATAGATCAAACTAATGTTAAACTCAAGTATCATGATACAATTATAACGACATAGAAAATAATATATGATCACATACTTCCTACTCCAAACTCATATTGCAGTTTCATACCTTTTTATTAAAATTGAATCATTTAAAAATGAAATGTTTAAAACTTTAGAACTCCATACAATTAGAGTCCGTGAATGGAAACAATACATGATATGGTAATAGTGCTTATTGACTCAAAATGACTTGTAAGTAATCAATATGTTGATAGTACTTTTCAAACGCCAAATAATAACGTTTTACAAGATACCTACTTAAATTCATCCTGATGCATGCTCATGGGTACAATAATACATAGTGACAGAATAAGACCGATCACGTATCCTGCTATTTGGCTTAGGAGCAACACGTTAATCAGCGCCATGGCAGCTAAATCTCACAAAACAAACAAAGAATAATATTGCGTGTAAAATGATGTAAATAATGACAGATATAGCCTATTTATGCTTATTTTATCGTCTGTTGATAAAATCATTGCCTAGGTCCCGACAACACAAAAACAAAGTCGCAAATTGCTATTTGTTGACTTTGAGTAATGAGTAAGGACTTGAGTTGAGTTATGACATTAGCTCCAACATAGTACAGTTCTGAAATTAAAATACTCAAAACACCGATATGTTTTTTTCCGTTTTTTTAAGGTTACTGAAACTGAAATTTTAATAATTCGAATTCTCTCAATATTCTCAGTCATTTTCTTATAAAATTTGGGAAATTAATAAATTTTAAAATGCCATTTGATAATGACGTTTGACGTTTCCTATGCAATTGAATATGACATAGCAGTTTACTGTCAATTTTTAAGAAATTTGTCGTCGATGATGTGTTTCGGTCATCGAAATAAAAAATAAATTAAGATTTATTATGTCGATGTGTTTAGACTGAACTATTTTTACAAGGAACATGAATTTTAATGCTTCAAGGAACGGTAAGTTATCCTTCTACCGTATGTCTGATAATAGGTTGTAGCAAGTTGAAATTTTTTCTTGGACTCATTCGTAAAAATATTGCATTAAAACTATGTAAAGCTATTGATTATAATACTCCATAATAAATCCTAAACAGTGAAGTAAAGTTATATTTTCTTGGACCATTTAATTAGCTTATACTTATTCATACTACTTATACTCACCATTCTGAAACTAAATGTCTCAACAAATACTTTTTTTAAACTGGTTCACTATTTATTTGAATATAGTGTTTATTATTTATTATTAATTGAGTAACATTAAAGTTACAAAGGTTATTTATACTACGTAATCCTTGGTAAACCCATGCCTAGTGTTAATGTTTTATAGATTATTATTAATAAAACTATTATAGCTATAAACTTTGTGAAATGTAATTAAGTCTTAAATTGTATGTAATAACAGTTCCATTTACTACAATATTTCTTTAACTTGATACACAGTCGGTCAAGCAGGAGGGCCTCGCAAGGCAAAGCGGGTGAGTGATGTGTCAGCCATGGGGGCTCCTTCCGCTGGTTCAGCATTCAGCCCGGCCCCAGCATACAATCAAAGTTATGAGCCTGCAGCACCCTCTTCAGTATACCAACAGGGGATTCAGGTTGAACCAGGCCATGAGTTTGCAACCTCCGAGCCTGCTGGTAGTAAGTTGCATTGTTATCTATTATATTGAAATTTATTTCGAATATTTGCTTATGCAAATAATATTTTCTAGAGTCATCTATCATCTTAGTATATATAGTACTTTTTGGGGTGTTACTTTCATAAAATATTTCTAGTTATGTAACATGGACAATTGCAGAGGCAGACCATGTGGTTACAATATTTAAATTTAAAATACATCTAGAATAAAATACTCATTGACATGGATAGGAAACTGTGACCTCGTGGAAACCATCCTGTTGCTTTGCTAATTGAATTACGGTCTTCCTACCTACTTTGATTTGATTTAAATGTAACATTCTATATTCTATAATAATCTTTATCAGGATGGAGGTGACTTCTATTAGGTTACTTTCGTAAATCCTAAACAATGTTTGTAAATTTGCAGTATATAATAAGAATAAAAAGAGGCCACAGCCAGATTAATGTTCTAATTGTCCATAAACTAAAATGTGCTATTTTTAAACATACTCGTAGAAAATTTTTTTTGTTTATATTTAAACTTTCGTGAACCATCACTATTATATATATGTATATTTAGCCAGCTGTATTCGCGGGAAATTATCGGACTCATGAGCTCGAAGCATGGCGGACTCGCGGCGTGAACGCCCTGAGTAAGAACTCCGAATGGGTTTGAAACTAGTCGGGTACATTCCGATATAATTTCACGTAAATACAGCCGGGTAAATATATATAATAGAACTCCAATCATCGGTTTATAGCTGATTAATTTAATTACTATAATGACTCGTTTCGTAGATTTTGGCTACATGGCTGGATACCCGGGAGCACCCATTCCCACGCCGACTCAGATGGGCTCCATGTTGCAACAGCCGATCGTACAGGTACAGCGTTTAACCAAAATTATAAGAATTCCCCACCATCACTGCGACCGTCACCCCATCCAGCGGAGGTGACATAAACTCTTTTACTAAATGTCTTACATATATTCAATACTAGTCACAATCCAAAACAAATCTTCTGAAGTATATGGCTAAGTACAGTCGCCACTGTCGCTACGTGTCCAGGACATGGCGCTGCAGTACGGGTCGCAGCTAGCGGCGGAGGGCCGCGCGGCCGTGTCCCGTGAGCTGGGACGGTTCGTGGCCGTGTCGCGATTGCGGTACTACTTCGCCGTCGACACGCGCTACGTGCTGAGGAAGTTGCTGCTCATCATGTTCCCATTCACTCATAAGGTCACCTGAAGAAAAATAACTTGCGTCGGAAGGGCCGATATCAACAAATTTTACAGACGTTAAATGTATTTAAACTGAAAAATTCTATATAGAGTAAGATCTATTTCCGGTCCATAACTTTTGCCCGTAACTTTGTCTCTTTTCTTTTCCCCACCTGTTCAGACTCAAATGTAAACCATCTATAATTTTTTTTAGTCTTATTGTAATTTTTGTCAAACCGATTTTTTATTTTTCTCAAGAAAATGAGAAGATTTTAGGACGTGAAAGGCATATATATATATATATATATATATATATATTATCTCAAATAGTAAACACAAAATAAATTGTATTGTAATTAGATCAAATCACTTTTTATGTTTTCTCGTGAAAATATATATACATATGTATATTTATAACAATAGAAAGTACCTGTCCCTTGTGTTAACGAGTCGATAACATATTAACATATACATAAATATTCCTCCCGAAGCTTTGCGTGATGCGTCATCACATACAGACGGGTCGATAGTAATACTTCCGTCGCTTCGATAAAGATACCTCGTATCGGTTTTCCTTCAATAGGGTAACGTACAGATATCGGCCCGTTACATGTTCTTTTACACGTGTAGATCAATTAAAAGCCGCATCCACAGGAGTGGATGGTGAAATACGACCAGGAGACGCCGGTGCAGCCGCGCTACGACGTCAACGCCCCCGATCTCTACCTGCCCGCCATGGGCTACGTCACCTACGTGCTGCTGGCCGGCTTCATGCTGGGTACGAAGCCCTCCACGTCTCGCCCAAACGTACGCCTAGGATGGGACTCACTACCACTAACAAGCGGTCTTAACTTCGATTCCAGGTCTCCAGCATCGATTCTCACCGGAACAGATCAGCATTCAAGCCTCGAGTGCTCTGGCGTACATCATCTTCGAGATGGTCCTGTATCTGGTCACGCTGTACGTCACCAACACTACGACTGCCCTCAAGACTCTGGACCTCTTGGCCTTCTCGGGCTACAAGTATAGCACGATGATCGTCAGTCTGCTGGGAGCCTTGACCGTCAGCAGCACCGGCTACTACTGCTGCCTGGTGTATAGCAGCTGTGCTCTATCTTACTTTTTAGTGAGTGTTGTTAATTGTTGGATTGGAAACGGCTCTTGTATTAGTGTGAAATATTGTGAGAATTATTAATATTTTACGAGTTGGTGTGGCTGAGGATTGCGAAGGTCGTTATATTTTAATACAATTAAGTATAAGAGTGTGTTAAATCGCGACTCATATAAATGTGCATAAAAAGCTTTCCACCTCGGCCGTGTCACGTTCTATTGAGTGCGACGTTCCCGTTTGTACTGCAGGTGAAGACCCTCCGCCTGCAGCTCCTGTCCGGTCCCCGCGAGCCCGAGGCGGCGCCCTACAACTACGGCTACGGCGCTCCCGACCCGTACGCGGGCGGCTGGTCCAAGTCCTCCAACGGCGGCACCAAGCGCCGTCTATACTTCCTCCTGTTCGTGGCGCTGACTCAGCCGTTGCTATCGTGGTGGCTCACCCACCACTTGCTGCCGTCGCCCGCAGCCCCCGTGCCGCTCGGGGCTCCGCACCGATAGCGAACTCTTCATGTGATACAATAAATAACAGATATTTGGCATTGTTATTTTTATAGTGGATATAGAAGAGAGGTTCAACGAAAGCATATTATTTCATTAGTTGAATTGTCTCCCATTTAAACTTGATTTCCTTTTAGTCACTGTTTTTTCAATCTGTGAAGTTTTTTGAAGTATGACCAGAATTTGTTTTTAAAGGTTATTTGATGGAAATTTAAAAAAATATTTAAATTTATATTTCCGAAGAATTGTGTGGATCTGAAGTTTGAGTGACATACCTTTAAGTTCCTTTATGTAAATAAAAATAAATTGAGTGGATTCAGGCAGGATTTTACATCTCTATCACTGAAGTAAGTAGTGGTATTTTTACAAGTAAAATAAAATATGCAAAATGTTTATAATTTTATCTGTGATTAAGTATGATATACAACATTTTCTCAAATCACTTGTAAGCAAAGATGCAGGAAGTAAACAAAAATATATAAATTAAACATAACACTTTTGGTGTGTCATATATAGAAACCTGCCAATATAAATAAAACAAATGTTTGGAGACTGGTTTACTCTATCTTTTTATATGAAAACTTAAGGAATAACTACTAGAATTAATGTGAATAAACTAAAAAGCATTTGAACACAAAAACATTATTTCATTTACATCCATTAACTATATACATAGTTCACAAAACTTAATATACACATATTTACATTTTTACAGAAAATATAACCTAGCTGTTATTCTAGTTACTGTAGTTTAGGAATTTGTATCATATTCCTATGTATTTTCGTTATTTGACTTTACAAATATCTAGGAGACGATTATTTACTACTAATACTAAATAGTTTGTTATCATTATTAAAAGTAAGGGCCTATTGGGAACGTGAAACGTAATCAGTCTTTCATTTAAACCATTTTTATAAGTAGGTTTGCTAAAACATATTTATAAGTAAGAAAACGTCTTCCCTACTTACTACCCTTTGAGACGCTTGCAAAACTTGCTTCCCTTACAAACGAAAACACTCTTAGCTCGATCTTTATAACTATATTTTCTCAGCTGATGTTGTATGCTATTCAGTTGCTACAGGGGCACAGCTAGACAAATTAGATCGTTGATCGGTAGAAATTATGTATTCCTTTCATATACAGCCTGCGTAAATTTGATCATAACATATATTCGAATACCGACGTCAGCTAAAGCTCAACTGGCACCATATTCGCCTTCGCCGATATATGCATTTGCTAATAACTCTATTCTAAATAACTCTGCACCGACTTATTTACGTCAACATTTTAGTTTATCAACACCCACTCATAGAATCTCATTACTGTACACCAAGCAGCACAATTGTGCAACCCAATATTCAGTAGTCAATAGTCAATACTTCGTGCTCTATGCTCCCTCAATTTTTTAATAACAATAGGGCATTATTATTTTTTTTAATGTAGATCAAACAAACACTATCTCTTATGATCTATGTTATTATATACATTTTTATATTTATTTATTTGTATTTATTTAATTATATGTGTTTTTATTTACAACATTTAATATTTTCATTTTTCATCATTATTGGTGTTACTCAAGCTTGATAATGTTAACTTATTTTAAAGAAACTGTTTTAAACTCATTTTAAAGAGATGAGTTTACTTTCATTTTATAGTTAACTGTAAGAGATCACTCTTAAGAGATAAGTTATCCAATGAACAAAATATGTTTTAAGTGCTTGTTTTAAAAAAACTGAAAATAAGTTATTTCAAGAGTCAATGGAGCTTATGGCGCCTACACGTTCATTTATAAAAATGAGTGGGGCCACCAAATGGATAATTTAACAGAGCAGCGCCTACGTGGACTAATTTAAAGTAATCTGAAATAAGCTACAAAATATGACCTCTTTATTATTATTTAGCTACACTGAACCGCCCGCCACTGCGCTAGTTGTGCGAGGGAGACAGAGCGCGCCGCACCTTGACCCACATAGCTGTTACATACACGAGCTACACAGCAC
This sequence comes from Dircenna loreta, assembly GCA_963555665.1. Classification (NCBI taxonomy): domain Eukaryota; kingdom Metazoa; phylum Arthropoda; class Insecta; order Lepidoptera; family Nymphalidae; genus Dircenna; species Dircenna loreta. Next base: position 6,226,400 of record OY743088.1, on the reverse strand, counting down.
GGACCTAGATAAAAAAATCGCGCCAACTTTTGAACAATTTAAATTTAGAAAATTCTTGATAAACTAAATTCAAAATAATACATAATCTCATCGAAAAATTTATTTATTGCATTATTGCTATTACTATATATTGAATTATGTTTAGTTAATATTTAAATATGTATCCTCGCGGCTGAAAACATCAACACATACAAATTATGATAATATTTAAAACAAGAAGTCGGTGACGTATTGGCGCAAAAACTAGTTTCTGTGGTGTGAAGTTAGTTTCGAATGCTCATTGGTTGAGCGCCGGAACGACCTTGCCCGTTTTTTTTCATAGTGATGTGTATCATACAAAATGATTATATAATGGATTCAAATTTATTAAACTTATCAAATTAAAAAAACCTATACTTTTTATTTACTATTTGTACATATTTTCTTATCTTTTGAGATAAATAATTTATTATTAAAATTGAAAATGTGTTTAAAAAAACAGTCAAAAGACAAATTTTGATTAATGTTCCAAATTTTCCAAAATGTTTATAAACAAATAGCCGTGTTAACCTTTTTTGAATAAATATATAATGAAAAATAAATCAATGTGGACAGGGATTCGAATCCGCAACCTCTAGGAAAACGTCCCGTAGTTCTGCCATTTGAGTGCTACCGTATTGCAACAATAAGGTATTAGCGATGCGATGGCTCAATTTTTGTTGAACATGTTTATTCTATAATATATGAATAGAACATGTAGTTCTATAATATATCTTTTTAATTTTTTGTAATTTTTTCCTCAGTTTTTACTTAAAACATTTTTACATTTACAACAGCATTTACTTAAAACATTTTATTTATTTGTCGGTTTACATTTAAACTAAATTACTTTTACATCACTAGTGTAATCAGCTGGTCGCTGTCAAAATACAGGAGTGCCAACGTTACCAAGTAACTTCTGCGGATAAGTTCACTCCGAGTATGCGCCATACACAACAGCCGCAGAGCAGTATCGACAAACGTTCACATTACATTTAGACGTAATAACTATAGTGTCACTTCTCTTCTTATATTTTAGTAATTAGACCATTCAAAATTTAAATTTTCCTTGTTTCAGTAGTTTAAGTGTTAAGTGTATTTGATGATAAATTAATAATGTATAGTGCCGCTACTGTATACGCATTTTAAAGCAATTACGTAATGGGAATTATGCTAGAGAAGTTTATAGTATTGCCCTGAAATTCAACATGGCCGCTGACACAGGAATGGATACTTGCCCTAGTCCGGAAATCACGGACTCTAGAAAACGACCCCTGGATGGCGATTCAGAAAATGGGGACGTCAAGAGGTCACATTTTAGCTCAGGTAAGTGCCTGTGTACCTGCAATGTGTTCTTTATTTTTACTTGATTGCGTATTTGGCAAGTAAAGTTTAACATTGACATAGCGAGCCGACCCTGCAACTTATACATACCTATACGGTCACCAACAAGATTCTTATCAGAATGTTACGCCGCTGTTATCAGTTTGACCTATTTAATGATAAAAATATAGCGATTAAAATTGATACTACTAAAAATGTAGTTAAATGAGTTAGATATAAGTAAATAAGTTTATCATTGTAGCGATAAGTCCAACGACGACCGAAGATCGTTATTCTCGATGATAAATGATTTATGTTATGAAAAAAATAAGGTCCCCATCCATCAGGCATCGATAAGCTGATTCTATTGTTGGTGATATTTTTATTAATGAACATGAATGCAATGTTAAAAGTGAGTCGTTATTTTTTAGTTCAAGACTTGGTGACGGCCTTGCCACTGGCTAACGGCCATGGCAATATAACGTCTCATTTCGGTGAGTCGTCACAGTAATTAAGATCGCTCCTCATCGGCTTTGTGGTTTTGGTGGCGCGCATGCCTCACGCGCGCACACGCTCACACTCTCCCACCTTGCTGATGCTCACTGCTGCCCTCAACCCTGGTGGCACTCCCTCTATAATGGTAGAGTTCAATGCTGCTTGATGATAGTCATGTAAAAGAATTAGACCAGTATTGTGGTTGTAATAAATAGTGTGACAGTGAGTAATCAGCAAACTGAGCTGGCATAGACATTAGTGTTTACCGTCAATTTCCATTGCACAGTAAACATTGCCTCTATGTTGTGAGCCTGTACTTAGTCTCACACTGACCCACTCATGGCTTAGTTGTTGCATTGTCGGTGTGATCATCACCTAATGTACAGACCTCTGACATTACTGTATTACTATTAGGATCACCCAGTCTTCTTGAAATTTTATTTCACATCTGACGATGCTTTTATTTGCTTTATTTATTATTTGAGAGTCATTCTACTAACCTTATTGGAAGATTAACATTATTTTCATCAAAATTTAGATTGGCACTTCCATTTATCATGTGTTAGTAGTAAGTATATTGAGTAATTATTGTTGGTATGTGTGAAGGTGGCTTAGGAGATGATGGGAAGGTCATTGTCGGAAGAATCTTTAAGATATTTTGATTTCTTTTGCCTTGTTCATAGAGTTGTGTTTGGTTTATCGCTGGTTTTAATAATACCAAGGTTGATGGATGTGTTGTCAAAATGTTAGACTTAGAATGTATTAGTTGTGTAACAAGGACTTCAAAAGTGTCTTTTAATTTATTTAAGATCAATTTAAATATATTCTTTTTTTTGAACAGAAATAAAAGTGGAAGCTTATGATTTTTGAAGTGAATTTGTTAGTTTTTTCCCAATAATTTATCTTGTGTAATGGTTTTTGTATTACATAAATAATATTTTAATATTTAATCTTTTATCTGATTTATTATTGATGTCAACCTCTAAATTATAAAAAGTCACTCACTTTTTACTTTTTTATTAAAAACAATATTTGATTAACAAAGTAAACCACAAATATTTTCAAGACATTTATTTATTTTTTTATAATAATAAATCATTATACAATAAAATTTATATATTGATGAAAAATTAGTACTAAACAAAAAAATACATGTTCTTAAAATAGCTGAATCCATTTTAACTAAGAACATTCCTTGTCATATAAGTTTAAAAACACAAAATGGCACATTGTAATATATACATATTGTACTGTTTATGAAGACAGACACAAGTAAAGGCATTAATCTTATAACAATGTATTGCTTACTATTTTTCACAAAAATACATAATAATATTTGAATTAAATGACGGGAATTCATCTAACTAGAGCAATAATAGCTGAGTGATAAGAAACAATTAAGTAATTGTCTGTATGTATTTTGTAATGGATTTATGGATAACAGCTGATATTAAATAAATCATTAGTGATATTTGGAGACAGTTAACTAACGAGCTTACCTAATATACGTATGCCGCCTTTATAAACCTTTCTCTTACAATAATATGACGTTTGTTATTTTTTCCTTGCCATCGTTTGTTGGATAGAGTATGAAAATACAATATGCAAGAAGTTTTTCGTCCTTTTTATCTAAAGGTGAAATTATTAAAAGCAAAAATCGTAAAGAAAGTCACTGGACAAGTAATAATAGTTCAAATGTAATTGTTTTCGACATCAAAGCAAAAAGGCAGTTGACACGGGTTTAATATTTACTCCACAGCGATTAACTTAAAACGACCCTTACAAGAGGTCAACGATATTCATAAGAGGTCCACGATGCTGAACATTTTAAAAAAGATTTTAATAAAATTTTGATTTTGCTGCAAATACGTAATCAAACATTAATTTAGTGATTTTAAATATTAATTCCATTTGTGATTTGTTATAAATTTTTATATTTTAGTTGCTTTTAAATTTTTATTCTTGAATTTTGTCTAACGACGATACATTTTGAAAAATATTGTAATGTACATAAATCCGACTACGTCTTGTTATTTTTTTCGGTAATCACGGTACCTATATATGAAACTTAAAAAAAAAAAAAGAAAATTTACAAAGTTGAAGCCATTTAAAAGTTTGAAAAGATTGCTTGAGCTGGAACACAAAAGCTGTCTAAATAGGTCGCCAATCCAAACCAACTCGAATACTTAGTTTGAAATGGGACTATATAGGTATACATAAATATATATTCTTACATTCCAAAAAAAGCTGGGAGCTATTTTCGCTGAATAATTAGCTCTATATAGGACTTCAACCGACAAACAGATGGATAAAGATCTATTGACAAAGCCAGCGAAAGTGTTTATAATGTCAAAGTGTTTGAGGACAAGCGTTGCACGTATAGAAACTAATTTTATTAATACATAATAGATGTTTAAACGGCGTAGCTGTTTCACGGTATAGGGGAATTTATTGCGTTACTTATACTCGTATATGAGAGAACAATTAGACAATAATACAACCTATAAATATAACTACGAACTGTTATGTAACGCTGTTGTCTGTCTGTTGATGTCATCACGTCGATACCTAGGATAAATTTTTTTAATAATTATTAAATGCTTATATTATGCGAAATATTATTTTCTCAAGTTTTATCAGCTGATATCATTGCGACTCGCTTATCTGAAGATAGGAGGGCATTATAAAGCAATTTACCCTTATCTAGAGTTTATCAGCGCTCTGCTACAATGCCGAATGCTTGATTTTATATCTATTTGATACTTCCTGTAAATAATATTGTTATACGAATTAAGATTACAGCGTATCGTCTTTTATTAACGAGAAAGGTTCATCACTTTCAACCCCAGCTATGTCATAGCTGTTGATGTACGATGGACCTAACATTATAAACACAAGAGAGCCTAACAAATTTATAACCTGCTGCGAAAATAAAGCACGTGCTACTTAGACCTTAACAATATTTTAGATAGATAAAATAATTCAGACGACACGACATTGTTATAATAACTGAACATTATATTTAAAATAGGATCAAAGTCTACGAGAACAATTAAATAAAACGTTCAAAAGTGAAATCACAAAACATGTGTCGATACCAACCTAACGCGACCAATATATTACAAAGAACTAATCGCTTTCCGATACCCACTTGATATACAACGCGTCGCCTGCTACGAACAATGTTACACCAAACTGGTCTTTACAACTAACGAATTAAGATATATTATTGAATATATTATTTAATGAATTGCGACGGTTTCGCAAGCGGAGGTAATAATAAGTATGCATTATTAATACAATTGTCACAATATGATGGAAGTCATGAATAATAAATTACCATATTGTTTATATTAAGGAAATATTTGTAACACGAATGCAGTACGCTTGTTGTACGTCGTACGTTTCCATTTATTTATATATGAATACGATTTAGACGATAAGAAATATAAACAGAGGCGTAGAGGTCAAACCATTACATGTATACATATATATTAGTTTTATTTTCATCATAGCTAGAATATTAATTAAGAAATGTAATCTTATATTAGGTATACACTTTACCGTGTCACGAAGAATGAGATCCATTAATTAACCTTCACGCCGTGAATCTAAATACGTCAACGGTTTATAGAAAACAGAAAGAAACATACGTGAAATTCCATTATTGTTTTTTCACAAACAACTCTTGAAGCAAAGAGGCTCTTCCAATTAGAATGAGAGCTGCATGCGCCAGATTTAGCTAGAAATACTCTCAGTTGTTACATTTTATATATATTAATATTTGAATAATAAGATGAAACAGTTAATCTCGAAGATAAATGATTTTATTAATTTCTGACGAGATCAAATATTAATATATTTTTTTATAGTATGTATATATTAAGACCTTTTTTGTTTTGAAATAAAAAAAAGAACGTTGTTACACTCCTTTACTAACTAAAATTGTATAAATAAAGACTAAAACAACGAATTTTCCTTCAAAGACTTCAAAGGTAAGAGACGATTGTTGCTTCTGTTTGAAAGTTGAGAGGCCGCTGTTTCAAACGAAACTTTTTATAAATACTAAAAGTACTTTTTTCAATGTTATATGGCTCAATTGTCTCCCATCCTTGTGTTTTTTTGTTGTATCCACACTAAATTTTTGATGGAATTGAAATCAAATTTATATTCATCTTTCCAGCGACGTTACTATACGTGTTTATTATTTATTTTATTAAATATAGCGCTGTAACCTCCAACTTCAACGTCTATACGTTATAATACAATTGTAACAAGGCTAAAACTGTATAATAAAAACATTAGAAAATAATCATAATTAGAGTAAACAAACATTTTAAATAATATTTCACGATTTCATGATAAATGTTAGAAATAAAAGTAAAGTTTTATAAATAACTATAAGAGCAGTGTAATCCTGACAAAGTTGATTTAAATTCAACGGCAGTAGGATCGGCAGTGATCGGATGCTTTCGTTTTTATGAGCACTCGCCGCAGTCGGTTACGTAATCAATTTCGCTAGATCTACATCTAGATATGAAATGGGTATTGTTTGAGCGTGATTTTGGCACCGGTCGTCTTATATTCGAAGGTACCTAGTGCGATAAGTGACATATTTGGCAAGGTTGGCTTTGGCAACGTTTTTCTATGCACTTGAATTGGATTAACCGTATTATGGAACGACTCTGCCATGTTGTGTAATGTGTTTAAGACAGTGCTCTTGATTTCTTGCGACTTCATAATACTGTAGAATCATGTTAGTAGAGCAAATTGAAGAATGCATCACACTTGGTTTAACCTCTTCTCCGTTATGCTTAGTCTGTATATTCTATTGGCACTTTGCGTGGACAAATAAGGGAAGTAATTTAGATCAAATTAACCGAACCCTTTAATGCAAAACAAACTTTCCCTGGACATTAAAACGGATGGTACTAAAGTAAACGCACAACAATTAGTGCCGGCGACGAGTACACCGCCCGAACATTTGCAAGTTTTGTTGGTTTAGGCGTCTGCACCTTCAGGACTGTTTACTCAGCGTTCTAGTCAAACACCTAACACGCCAGAGTGCTTCGAATACAGTTAACCTGAAATCACTAGTACCTTGTTAACGTGTCCCAAAAGAACGTTACGAAAAGATTAATAGCCTATTTGATATTTAAAATTTTGTTTTTTTTTTATTTTTCAGTTGGATAGTTAAAAAGACATACATCAGTTGACGTATATTAGATATTATATCATCAATCACAGTGTAGTTGGAATAGCATCCAGATATACTGCATTGCGGTGAAGTTTTTGGGTCTCATACGTGATCGTGACTTGTGCTTTCATAACGTCGATAACTTGCTATGATAACTGGTACGTCGGAGCTATCGTGCATGAGCCATTTTGAAATTCACCAAAAAATAAAGCTCTCCCTCCCAGCTCTACGTTTCAATATCTCTCAAGTATTATTGTCTAGAATTTGTTTTTATTATTTGATTATTTATGAACTAATCAATATTTTTGGTACATTATTCAAATTAGTTTGTATATGCATACAGTAGAATAGGCGACATCTGCTAACGTGACCTGGTTATAATTTGAGCATAATGCTGAGGCCTCCCGCAAAACTGTGGAACTCTATTGTGTCAACGTAATGGTCCCCCGGAGGGAATGATTTAGTGTCGTGTAACAAAAGAAAATGCGAAATTCTGGGTCACAATTTAAAAATTGAAGATGAAATAGCCATTCTATTGAAAAGTATCAACTACAGACGTTTTTGACGTTTTTAATAATTCAAGAGAACTAAACTGAAAGAAAGAACCCCTTGTTCGTTTCGAATCTGAGGAACATAGCTTCCATTGTTTGTTTGTTTGTTTGAATTGTTTCAATAAACTTTTTAATTTTTAAAGGATTCTTTCGTGAAACGAAATGTGTCTGGGTAAACTTTAGCAACGCGAGCCTCGGGGCGTTTGTGAGAGGCGCTGACTTGTTTAGATTTACGTATTCCCTTTAAAGTTTCTGTATTTTATCAACTTTAAAGAGTCATGATATTTAAATTTGGGCCTCTATTTTAATTAAATTATTTCTGTATTTATACGTAATAACACAGTATATTATTCTTTCATAAACTTATCATTTAATTCGTATTGATTAAGTTGTTTACATTACAGCATATTTATAATCAGAAGCTGTACGTTTGTTTGAGACTTGTTATTAGATTATTTTTTTGTTCTTTAAAATATTTAAATTATATTAATTGTTATTTTAAATCGGGTCTGTATTCATTATTCAGTTAGCAACGACCAAACAGATGACTGTCGCCCGTAGACGGTGTCAGCGCAGGCCCGTATGAACAGTTTATCAATACATACAACAAAATGCCAATTTGAATATATATTTCGCATACAGATGCTTATATCTCTCAGCCCTTTTTTTTTTTTATTTGGAAAAATCCGTTACGGATACCCCTGCCCAAGAAGATGATGACCGGGTGATAATGTGGGACTACCCGGCAGCATAGACGACGCTGCCATTTTTAAGGCTACCCACTAAAAAACCAACGGTTACCCTTTTTGTGGAACGCCACGGGATCGCTTTCGCGCTCACCGTGAATATCTCTCAGCCCTGATATTCTTCTATCAACGTCTATTAAACAAGATGATGATATTGACCCACAGGATACCGTCCATCGAATGAATAGTCTGGGTACCTGCTATTGACATGTAATTAAAGAATTAACCGCGAAAAACAACTTTGACTTACGAACTACCCACTTTGACTCGTATATTATATAAAATATTATATACTTTAATGACGTCAATCATACATAATGAGAAATTAATATTGTGTCGTCACTGCATTGCTTTATGAATGCAATGCTTTTGCTTTGAGTGCGCTTTAAATAGTTAAAGCGTAAATAATAACAGATATAAATTGCAGATTCGTATGTATGTATAAATAAAATATAATTTTTAGCAGATCACTTTTATGCAGTATGCTTTACATGTTTTAAATGTGTTTTGAACGTCGCAATAAAACACACTTGACAAGATTGTTATCAAACAATAACAAGTATACATATATTTTATATTAAGTAATTGATATATTAAAGTAAAAATATATATATATAACGCTTTTGAAATATGTACATATTTTCCGGGCAGTAGGCGACAGTAGGCGAGGCGTGCACGAGACCCGTGCCAAGGCGTGGTGCACTGCGGCGACCTGCAGCTTTACTAATCAATATGGAAGACACTTAATACTTTAACATTTCATTTAATATATTCCAGTTCTTATATTATTTAAGTTATTACTTAATATAATAAAATTAATATATTTTTTTTAGTTTAATTATAGATAAAATATACTCTGTTAGAAGAATAGTTTATTTTTTAATTATTATTCCCATTAGGTACCGTACATAGGGTATCGGAGTCCCAGTGACAAATGGTGCTGGCACCGCACTGCGGCACTATCAAATGACGGGTCAATCGTAACTGGTTATATATTATTATAATTATGATCCTTAAATTAAAACTAGTAATAATGCAATGAATTCATTATTAAACGTACGTCTTTTATTACGAGCCTTCGTGCGAATCACAACAGATTGCTTATGACCTATATCGACTAGTGGGCCGAGCTGGACCGGGCTGGGCCGGAGGTCACGATCAAAAATATACTAAAAGCATAAACCTTAACAGTAACCGCTGTCCTTAATTCGTATGCGGGCTGGCTCCACCGGTGCAGACCTAGTCCCAGAGACAGTCCTGTAGTTGCTAGTATGGCTGGATAGTACTACAAATAAATTGACTGCTGGATATAAAATAATATTAACTATTGCCACAGACTTTATTTTACACAAACAAAATTTTTATAACCGCCCGATGGGCAAAATGCGTACATAGGTATCACTACAAGTGAAAAAAATTAACCACGTGACGATAACCTAACCCCCCCTCCCCCTGACCGAGCGCGGTATTTTCAAGAAGTCCCCTCCCCCAAATGGGTCACGTAGTATGGATACGTTCCCTAACAGTGGCACAATTTACTTTTTACTCTTCTATGTAATCGACCGCTGATCTCGACAGATGAGACGAGACAATGACCGCTTTATTTGTTTTGTACATTTTTTAATACATTCCTGGCATCTGCCAAGGAATAGGTAGTAATATAAATATAAACCATGTGAAAAACGCTCGAGCCATAAGGCCGTTACAGACAAACGGGCCTCGTAATATTATAACCACTTTAATTATTATTATTATTTTAGCAAATGTAAGATTAAACGATATTATTATCAGACATAAAACATAATTCCATTAAAATATCAATTTTTCGTAATATGTCTTTGTGTACTTTGACCTGACAGCGCTTACATAATATAGAAACAAAAATGCGGCTCCTAGTATTCATACAATGTGTTAATGCAGTGTGTACATAGCCTTAGGTGGGCACGACAATGACTTATTCGATTTTGTATAATTGAGGATGACGTCATAATTTGAATATAGCGGTGACTTGGTGAGTAGGGCTTTTATGAATCAGCTGAAAGCAAAGCGTGCGTCCGCTGGATACTGATAAGGAACTTATTTACTTAAACCAACAAGGCCGATACATGTATACACATTTATGTATTTCTAATGTAATGTTCATCCAGGACATGATGTAACTTGTTTCGCAAAATTGTTTTGTTTTCGTACTGAAATGTACTTATATCGTTGTTTCGGATTGTGTACGTTCCTTGTAAATGGAAAGCAAATAGTTCGGAACGGAACAAACAGCCCGCAGTCTAATATTGAACAGGGAATACAAAACAACCTTAATCTTGAGCAATGTTTCAGATATTATGAAAATTACGTGAGGTAAACTTTATCTACTGCAATGTCGCCTCTCAGCTCAACCACTGATCTAGGAAGTTAGTAATTCGATGCGTCTCTCTAATAAAATGGCTAAATTGTAAAGAATCGCCAGGTCAGCGTTATTAACAAAAGCGTGGCCCATATAAAGACACGTGAGATATTGTCTGCATGAAGCTTGAGTGTAGAGCTCTCGAGAGATGAATGGCAAGATAGAGACGATTCCGCACTTGACTTTGACGACCCGTTTGAGGCTTTCGATTCGATGGGTTACATCATCGTCAGAGACCGCATTACAGAAATATACACACAAAAGATTTTGGAGCTGACTAACAATTATAGTACCTACAAGTGTTATAAAGTTGCATTCACTGGCCTTTGAATTAACAAAATAAATGTAACATTTCATTTCTAACAAAAGGAATTAATTTTAAAATATGATTTAATTCTCGAAAAACAAAAACAGAACGTCTAAAATATATTCATATATTATAAATATTTTAAATTCATATATATATGGGTCATAAAAAATAGATTTAGCAATTTATTTATAAATGCAAATAATGACGAAATACTATATCTATCTAAATTGACTTATCAATTTATCTACGCCAGGTTTGGAGATAATAAAATTTCAAAAGATATCCTTCTTTTTTTTTTAAAACGATTCATCATGATGTATTCGCGTCAGCCTGTGTGCAGTATTGACCTTCCATATTGAAGCCATCGATTATTTAATGATAGCCGCTAACACCGACGACGTCCGTGCATCTATGCATGCATTAGCCTCCGCAGTTAACACATTAATTACCGTCAAAGATAACCAGTCATTGTTTAATGTAAATTCGATCATAAAATAGATTTTCTATGTCTATCAGTGAGCGGTCTTCGAAAAAATACAAGACATTTATTTCAATGCAATAAGCAATCTTAATTTTCTTATAATAGTACAGTATACTGTTTAATGGAATTATTAATTTATTACACGTTCTATTTACCAAAAAAAAAAAAACGGAGAATTAATATTTAATTACAAGATTTCTGTGGTAATAAAACGGACCTAATATATCATACGATTAGCGAAGAGGTCTTAGTTTAAACAACTATCCAGTAATTAAAAAAACAAATTATATAAAACCTCATTTCGATTATCGGATATTCTGTATACAAAATCAGACAGGACCTTTTATAATTGGTTATAAAAGTGACTATTAAAAGAAAACATGCTGACGGAAATATCTAAGGGGACGTGCAGGTGTAGGACGCGGTTCATTTGAATTGAGGTCGGATGGCACGCGGCGGGACGCTCGTCCTTGTTACACACCCATGTATACTCTATTGGGTCAACATTATTTGCATCAGTCGCAGGAAGATGAGCCTAGGAGAGAACGTTATAAATATATATATGTGTATAGAAATATATATATATATGTATAGGTAAAAATTGCGGAATTTTCAAATGGTATGGTAATGTTTTGGGTTCATTTTCATAATTAAAGCTTTCCCTGCAGTTGCAATAAATAAAAGGATAATATAAATGTTGATGCCTGAGCAAAACATTCAGTTATATAATATTTCGGTGAAACGTTTGTTCTGTTCCTCAAAGCCAACAAAAATCCCTAAAGGCATAGCCGCCATTTGTAACGTAAACAGTCATTGTGTATCTCGCGTACATTAATGTTGAAATCACAACTAGTTTGTTTTAGAACGTTCTTTGTAAGCGTGGATAAAGGAAAAACTTATTAAACTTCATTGATTAATGATTTATATTCCACGTCAATAAATAATACATTAAAGAACTTTACATACAATATAATCCAAAACTTCAATTTAAACGATAAAATTACAAGCTATACATACGCAAACAATTCCTTTATAATTAAAACGTAAAGTAAAATTTATAAAATGATGTAGTGATTAATATTTTAATTATATTTCATCAAACTTAAGTTTGAATTAATGACTGTAGTTAAAAATTTATATATGCGTACTGTTATTATTTTTAAAACAACTATTGGCGATGCTTAATTGTAGGTTGGGAAATTAACAACTTCCTTATTCAGCACTAAAACCATTTTTACCCAAATTATCGTAATTATTATTTATTTTTCTGATAAATCTTGTTGTGAACTATACCTAGTCTTGCCATAAATATTGTAATAAAGAAGAATATAACATTTATTACTTTTACAGTATGTTAGTTTAGTATATAAACATAAAACAATTATAAATATATAAAGCTTATTCGAAGTGGTCTCCATTGGCTGCAATACAGTCCTTTAAACGTTGAGGCCAGTTATCAATAGAAGCACTCTTTCCATGGGAAAATTCTTCACTGCCAATCATATAGATTGTTTTACGGACTCCAAATTATCATGGCGTTATAAATCATAATCCAGCGGATTAAGATCGGGACTAGACGACGGCCAGTCTAAAGCTCTGATGAAGTCCGAAACATTCGCTTCCAACCAAGACAGCTTGGAACGATCTTTATGACCCGGCGCCAAGTCTTGCTGGAAAGAAAATACTTGGTTATTGAACATGGTGATGTTAAGGGACCTAACTGTTAACCATTCTCAAGAATGGTATCTTGATGTTCTTGTATCTTGATGTTTTGATACATTTTACACAAAAATATGGCTCAGTCACTCCTTCATAGCTTACACCCCACCAAACCATCACTGAATTCGGATAATGTCCACGTTGCACTCTGTCGACTAATCGGGAAGCTTCCTTAGAGCTTTGAGCATAAATACTGTCATTTTGTTTGTTCCAATGTTCAATTGTAAAAAAAATCTCGTCCGTAAACAAAAATTTTCTGTGACCTCTCTTGGCGTACCGCTCCAGTAGTTGTTTCGATTTTACCACACTATTCTTCTTTAATTTATCAGTTAAGAAATGACCAGTGCGTCTCTTGTAGGCTGCAAGTCCTAAGTCATCTTTTAAAATACGCGACATGGTTCTAGGTGCTATGTTCATTTTCCGAGATAAAATCTTTTGTTTTCGGACAGGATTTCTTAGAATTCTTTCCCTTACTGCTTTCACCACCTTTTTCGTATGAACACTACGTGGACGGCCAGATCTTTTTCTGTCACAAACTTAGGAAGTCTTATTGTACCTATTAGTAGCCCGGTACACAAACATTTTACTAATACCAAGTGTATGGAGTGTTTTAAAAATTGCATTTGGCTCCATACCCACTTTGTGTAATGGAATCACAGCGATTCGGTTCTCTTTATCATCCCACTCCATTTTAATATCGCAAAATATTGTACAATGTATTGGCGCCAAAATGAGAAAACACAAGGAACAATCGTATAAAAATGACAGATTCGAAATTCAAATGTAATATTTTTTTTTGTTTTTAAGTGTAATTTATGGCCAGACTAAGTATCTATATATGTATATATTATATACTATACATACGAGTGCGTGCGAGTACGCAGTCGGTATCCAACTGTGACTGAAGTTTCTGCTTATGGCTATCGTATTATGTTGAATTGTGTTTTTATTTAACTCGGTTTCTTTATTTTATACATAAACATTAAATATTTTAACTGATTGTTAGAATCTTTTCGTAATCGATAAGTCGACTGCCTTCTCAAATCGATTCAAGATTCTTGTTATTGCCACAGTATCGATTGTGGAAGTCTTCGGCTTTGTCTCGAAGGTTGTTTCTTGTATGTAGTAGTATACTATATATTTTACATATATGTATATAGGTCGGTGTGTAGTGGTGTGTCGTCGTCGTGTGTGTGCATGACGATAATTAAGTTATTTTGCAACAATTGCATCTAAATGTTTGTCAAAATCATTGCTAATTATAATCATCGCCTAATTGGTATTTTTGTTATTTAGATGTGTTTATTCTTTAATAGTTCTTTCTGTAAATAGAATTTACTGTTATATATAAAATTCGCCATCATATTAATAAACACATTTGTCTCCAGACATCTTGATTATCGATTCTTGATTCTCTTGTCTCAGCTTAAATTTAAACGTCTTTATAATTTAAAAAAAAAGCAGTGGAATTATCATCGGAACTATCAAACTTATCACCAGCCATCACCATAGGTGTGGTGACGCGTGCACTTGACACTGACCCGGTGTCGTAACAACTTAAACAACCACTGTCATTATAATTACTTAACTTGATTGAGACTGAATATTGCGTCATAAAACTAAAAACTCCATTCGTTTTTAAGTTTTATGAGGCGGTGTTGGTGTGTACGGTACGTGATGTTAACAGTGCTTGGTTTCCAGCCGTGGAGCCGACCTACCACTTCAAGGTGCTGGTGCCGTCCATGGTGGCCGGCGCCATCATCGGCAAGGGAGGGGAAACAATCGCGCAGCTGCAGAAGGACACCGGAGCCAGGGTCAAGATGTCCAAATCACACGATTTCTATCCAGGTGAGTGGTTAATTTATTATTTACTGTATTACGACATTACTTAAATAATATTTTTGTGTAATTTTCTCGCGAATACAAATTTTAATCAAACTTAATTTAACGGCGTCTCATTAAATAAATGAGAGCACACATAGGCCTGTATAAAAATTAAGCACTTTATGAGATTTACCAAGAGACAGAAGTAGGCAGTGACCTAGATGTGTCAGGTCTGGAGCGTCCTAGCGCTTTGTTCGAGGCCTACTTAGCTAGGGCGCGCCACAAAGGGAACGAACGAACAGGGTTCCTTTCTTGTAGAATATTAAGATAAGAGCCATAGGCGACTAAGATATTAGAACTGTCTCCGTTATTATCGAAAAAAATATCTTTTAATTATTTACATTCTTCCGTTTACTCTTCTTTTACATAATACATAATAATAATATAATACATAAGAATATTTTAAATGTATATACTAAGTTGTAGTCAAATAATACGACACAATGCCGTGATGAAAGTATTTATTTACAAATATTAATAGAACTTGCCGGGGCGTGTCGGGCTTTAACTTAATCCAACAAAATGATCCAACATCGTTGTATATTTCATTAAAATAACTTCATTAAACATATTATTCATATATTTCACCTATACTTATTTAATTTCCTTTAAGTGATCGTATTACATTATTACCATCTGATTGTAAAAGCCTTCATATTGTATCTGAACTGTTAGATAAAATCAATTAGGTGAGACTTGGCGTTGATCACTAATCTAACCTCCAATGTCAATGAATACGAGATGCGGACTACAAAGCATTCCATAAACAAGTAAACAAACTCAAATACAAGGTTGCCAGTTGGATGTATGGGCCCTATAAACAATTTGAGGTGACCTTCGGCCTCCATATTACCCCCCTCTGAACAGCCAATAGGGCTAACAGCAAAGACATGACAAAAAAAAAATCGCCCGCCATAACTCAGTTGCATAGGTCATTAGTCATTGTCATTTAGTCAGATATAATACTTTTTAAATTTAAATTACATTATAATTATTATATTAAAGAACAAAGTCAAAACAAATTCTTTTCATTCACGAATAATGTAGTAATAAATATTTTAAGTTTGTCTTTTTATAAATGGTCGCTCAAGTTCAAGGTATTCTTGAATGCGGATCTGAATTCTGAATTCTATTTAGGTAGTGGCGCCATCTACTGACTGATATTTACACTGTTTGTTCTGTTATGCATAATACCTTTCATTCTTTTATATTTTTTATTCGATACTGCTTTATGGGATTGTAATCCCTTAAATTAATTAATTAATAATAAATTGGCATAATATATAATTTTTCAGTTAAAATGTAGACATATTTAATGGTCTTAATGTCGTCAATATAATAAGTTTTAGCTCTCGCTAATTAAATTATTAAAATGATGTACAAACATGATAACGGATTGATAATTTTAATTTCGGCTTTTTAGTCTTCTCCAAGAAATGGACGATATTGTGCTGTGACAAATAAATAAATTAAAAAGAACATTTTTTGCGATACATTTTATAATACACCTAGCGTAATGGCGCGTTCGTTGAAATACCTCGCCCAACTGTTTTACTGACATTTTCCTTGTTTTTTGTTTGAAGACACCTCCCTATAACCGTTTAACATCTTGTAATACATTTAATAATTATTACAAGCTGATGAAATAAATTGTGTATAGAAAAACTATTAAAACAAATATCGAGGATATATTTTCTTCAAATATTTCCTTTTATAAATCACAATACATTTATGCTATTTATAGGTGACTTTCAATGATAGTATACTGTTGGTTTCTGTTTTGGGATTGGTGACAGGTGTCGGCCACCATCACCGCCACTCACGTACTGTGTAACAATCAACACTGTCTGAATAAAAGCCAAATAGCGCAGCATTGTCTTCTTGGAACTGCTGCACCTGTCGAGATACACTAGTATAGCTCCAAAGGTCCAAGGTCCATTCATAATTAAGAGAGCAACGCGTTCTATCATCATCGATATTTTTGTAAAAACGTTATAAAATGAATTAAAATGTCGTCCTTTTCATTAATTCACATTCTTTAAAACAAATAATGTTTCGATAATCTGAGAAATTTCGCTTACAATATCTGATTTTATAATATTATTCAATAGTCGACGTTGTCATTCCAGACAGTCTTTGTGGACGTTTCTTTTTGCTTTAAAAATAAATAGCAAGTATCAATAGTGGACTTGTCTGACGATTCCAATAACGGAAATTGAAGTTTTTTCCAAGTTGTCTAGGTATATAATGTTAGCTCGCGTATACCAGTGACTACATCTGCTTCAGATTCATCGACTCGTTCAAATGACAAAACGAAGTCGACGCTCGTCTACAAAATATATTGTCTTAATAAAATGTCTTAATCATTAAAATCCTCCGTCGTATCCATTAATTCGATAACTAGTCCTATAATTGTTAATATTCAATCACCGTACCGCTCCATATCTGTAAAAAACTCATAATAATTTAATATATTACGGGCTACTTGGTCCATTCTATTTCCTACACGACTTGACCGCAGCGCACCGACACTCCGCCAGATGAGTGACGAGTGCAGTCTCAAGGTGTACCGGTTCCATTGTGATGTCATCATAACGAAACTAAAAGCCTACATTGCGATGACCTTCAGCGATAGCGATTATTGTTTATACTGTTACATTCGGTTGATATTAGAGGTAATAAAGCACCGGCCTTTACTTTATCTCCGCTAATTGGATGGTCCTTGGTAAACGGATGTCATATGTTTATTTGTATGAAATTAGTGTTGTAATATAAAAACTTCGATTGTTTCGTATTTCGTTTTTTGATAAATCTTCCTCATAAATACCAATTTTCATTTAATAATAATGTTTTAAAATTATTATCTTCATTTACGACATCTAAGCTTGCAACTGATTACAAATTACGTCATCGTGTATTTGAATGCAGACGATTGTAAGCTCTATTACATTAGCGGAGGCGTCATAGTAGCGCGGCACTCGTTATCTGTCGGTCACCAGTGGCACGTTTTGGGTCATAGCTGTTTAGTTTGTTGCCAAATTGTGTGTTGTCTTGTAACACAAATATAACTATCTATATTTGAATGTTATCGGAATTTTTAAATATACATCATCCTCTCTCCACCAATCACAATACACAAAAACAATCCACAGACGCTAACACGATAATTAAACTGAACACACACACACACACCTGATGTATAATAGTCTTACTCACCCACACAAACATAGTTCACTTATTGCTTCATTGGAATAAAAAAAATAAAAGTAATATTTTCTTTTTTTAATTTTAGTTGACATTTCAAATCCAGCTGAAAGCTATTTCTTCATTTTGTTATCTGTTCTCTTTTGATGCCGTTTTTAAATTTTGTTATACGTTTTTTATTGTCTATGCATTGTTTTATTCAGTTGTGTTAGTGTCAAAGTATTTTTATTATCTTATCGACTTCCCATTGGCTTTCCTGTTTTAATGTTTGTGTTGAATGATTACATAATTAGTGACTGATTTAAATTCAGCACAGTTCTAAATGTGTATCGCCCTACCCTTGACCCAAAATAACGAATGCGACACCAGACGTAGCTTCATCTGTATCACATTCTTTAAGTCTAGCTTTCAGCGCTCTAATGACTTATATTGCGGTGTGGTTTACGTTCCGTTGTTTTTATATAGTTAATTTTTTAAGTGTAGTAAATATTTAATATTAAATGGCTGTTTTTTATTTACATATTACAAATAAAATATCAGCCAGACATGCTATTAGTTCCATAACGAAAATAAAAGTTAAGTAAAATGTAGTAACTGAGTCATGTTCACAAATTAAACGTGTCTTTAGGTACATATTTCTCGATGAGATCTACTCAACAAATCTAGAGAAGATTTGTCTTTTATTGCATACAAGTTTTGCTCTCGTCTTCACTCACGTGGATCGAGCATAGGCAGCACAGGTCTACTGGAATGAAACCAATAGCTAAAGTTGGAGACAGCTGCAGCTCTTCGCGACAACTGGTCCCCTGGGTGGTAGATGTCGCTGCGTATCCTGGCTAGTTCTTTTTTAATATGGTCTACTTGTGTGCAAAATTTCACACAAATCTTTCGACTAATTACTTTTGGAATGTTTGTTTCAAATAATCGAAAATTTCGCACTTATAATACTAGTGGGTTTCTATTTTAATATAAATTTATATACTAAGACAATGGTGTCAACAACTGTTTAAATAATGTCTAACATTTTTGTTTCATCAATAGGAGATATTTTGTCATTGAAGTTATTATATTGGACGTCCTCGTTGTACATATAACTAAGTGTAAGTTTCTCAATGCGCGTCTATTTCTAAAGGACCATCAGTGTGTGTGTCTTTGTCCGCTCCTGCAGCTCTTAGTGCAGTCCCACAATAACTCAGCGGCGCGCATAATTGGATAAAACTGATAATCACTAGTGGCCTTGCATCTAACAATGCGCATGAACACACACACACACACACACACACACACACACACACACACACACACAGGCTAGTGTCGTTACGTTATTTGTTTATTCCGTCAGGTTATATCGTGAAGACGTTATGTAAACATATTCACGGCTATGCACTCGCATAAGAAGGTGCAACGTTGTGCTATTTTCGTTACAGTCGACCCACGTCATCCGCGCCACACTACTGCAGTCTACTCACACCCACTAACACACATTATACAGCGTAATACATACAATATCATTTAAAAGATGGAAAGTTTTTTTTAATGGCATTTCATTGGAATAGAACTAAATGTTAATGACCGGGTTACAGGCGAAAAAATGTGCTAAAATGATCACACGTAAATAGTTAATTTGTCCAGCAGTGGCACAAGGTCAAGGAAGTAAGACCGGTTCCATGTATATATGTAAGGTTGCGTAACGCGGCCGGTTCTCGCAACCAGTTTGACTGCTGAAGATTACTCTTTAACACTTGTCTATTTATTTTACATACTCCACAGCACTCACCCCAAAATTAGTTATTCGTAATGGATATTTTAAGGATTATGGAATTCATATCTAATTACTTAGAAACGTAATATATAAATTTTACCAACAACTGAAAATAGCAAGTTTGTAAACGTAGAACATAATAAGTTGTGAAGTTAGCGCCAGTTTAGCTATGGAGTCGTGTTATGAGATCATCACTGAACATTACGTAATTATACACTTTATGGACAAGTTATTATACCAGCCATTTTGAACAATAAAAATGTCTAAAGCTATGCAAATTGAGCATAAAATAATGCAAACAAACAATGAAATTGAGTGCAAGGCACGAGAGCAACAATCCAGCGGCCGGGTCGGACCGACACCGAGCCCTGAGCGGTGAAGAGTAGGCAAACTGTGACTCTGCTATTGTTTCCGAAGATTTCATTCTCCCGGGTAACATCTATAATAACGCCGCATTCATTCCGGGCCATAATGAAACCGCCCTATTATATTTTAATTGAGGTTTGCCTGCAGTCGTTAGAAGGCGAGAAAATAAGGCAGTTTTGAATTGGTACAACACTGCCTTGTTTACTTTAACTATCCAGGAAGGAAAATCAATATTTTATTTATTTCTTGTTCAGTTACAAGTCTTTCCTTATCGAAAGTACTCTTTCCATCTCGGATTAAATATTGTTATATCAATATACAAATGAATATTGTATAGGGAACGAGTGTGATTATTAATTCGTTGCTGGGGGTACTGTTATTAACTGGAGGTCGAGTTTAGAAACGGCCTGCGCCCGCACGCGACCTCGTCCGCTTTATGTTCTAAAGCCACATAATTGCAGCGGCTGCAGAGTTTCAAGGAAACTAAAATCTACCACAAAACAAAAACTATTAGATGAAAGTTGTCGCGAAAGATAATAGAGTTGCCACGAATGGGCCCACGAGCGCAGAAGTATGCGAGCATCTTTCCCCGAAAATGTTACTGAATTTTAACTAGTTGTACCTCTGATATTACTTTTTGAAAGTTATCCTCGACTGTGGAATAATATTCTACTCTTGGAAATTATCTTCTTGTTCGAAATTACTATATACTGTCTCTTATTTGAATCTAATTTACTATTCAAAAGCTGAATTTTCCGCCGATAGCCTAATTATAATTTGTTTTTTGTAAAGGTACAACAGAACGAGCGTGTCTCATAACAGGCTCGGTTGAAGGCATCATGGTGGTACTGGACTTTATCATGGAGAAAATCAAGGAGAAGCCAGAATTGGTCAAGCCCTTTCCCGAAGGCGTTGATGCCAAGATGCCGCAGGATAGAGACAAGCAGGTAGGACCCAGAGGTGTCGAAAGGCCGTTTTCCAGCACGCAACATTAGCAGTTGCACTCGTCACATTACTAGTTCTCTGAAATAATCAGTACATTTCAATCTATCCATAGTTATAGATAAGTCCCACATGTACAGTAACAGGCATTTTCTCTGTTTATCGAAATGTAACATTATTTTGATTCCTCGATTTGATTTAACACAGATAGGATTTTAACAAGATATTTACATACGGCAAACGTTGTATTCTTCAAAATGTATATAAAATTGTATAATCTACATTCCAAACTCCCTTTTCCATACCAGTGTATATTCATACTTCGAAAGGTTAACAATAATTCAAGGTAATTTATAAAATCGCCTCGCTAATGCACAGAACGTAACATGTTAAATTATGTAAAAACCCGACAACGCTGCACAAAAGCATTGAAGGTCGCGTGAAAATAAATGCACATATAATTTAAATATATAACATAAAAAAAACCAAGAAACAAACATCAGAGTTGTAATGAGTTTTTTAAATTATAATCATAACCAGCAATCGACGATCAGAGGCATATAAACAATGAACATATAAATAACATATAAACAAGAAACATATAAACAATAGACATATAAATAACATATAAACAATAAACATATTGAATGAAAATCGCAATTACTACAGTAATCACAGCGAATGGAATTCTCTTTTACAGTCAAAAGACAGTTAACACTTTTTCAATACATATTATTAAATATTTATATATTCGCGATTCATACACTAGTTTTTGCCAGTGACTTCACACGTCGCCAAAAAATAATATTTTTAATTTTTTTACAAAATTATAATTTTTTATTTTTACTGGTATTATTATATACCAAATTTTTGAGTTTTGACAGGTTTTGTCGGTAAAAGTATTTTTCTAATATTATTTAAATAATATTAGTATATAGCTAAATTCACACCATAATTTTATCAAAATCCATCTTTAATTTGACTGAAACATTAGCAACAAAATACACTGAATTTTATCATAATTCGTCTAGTAGGTTTCAAAATACATTATATTGCTCTTAATTTAAATAAAAATGTAGATAAGATGGACAGTTCTTCCCTAGTTGTAATTACATTCCAATACAACATTATTTATTTATTTATTTCAGTTACATTACCTGTTCCGTATTTGTAGCTCCTAGTAATATGTAGCTATTAAACAAACGTATATTTGTTAGCTTTGACTGAATGCAAAGAGCATTCATTCAAATCAAGACAATCAGTGTCATAGTCAATTTTAATTGATTTGACTCTACAAAGGGAACAGCGTTGTATTTACATTTACGTTATTCTGGTTAGTGTCCCGATGATTGGAAATTTCGGGAATCACCTTATTTCCGACAGAAGGTTTTAGATGTGTTACCTGTCTTTACTAATTATTTATTTTTCTAAGAATATTGAATAAATTTTGTGTAAATTTTTTAAATGAAGCGAGATGCAGTCTAATTGAAGAGCGGTGATCAAACCTACAGGCAATTATACGTACTTAGCGTCGAGTCGCGGTGCGGCCCACTTTATGTAGGCTAGTGAAGTACCTAACACCTGTCCATATATTAAAATATATGCGATAATCTAATTAATATTATGGCGGATGCTTATCGAAACACGAAGCGACACTATTTATCTTTTTATTTACATTTTATTTTCGTTATAATCATATATTAAGTTGAAATATTGATAGCAATATTAAATTGAGTCAATAATATTTTTACGGTATGCAAAAAAACCAAGATAGCAATAACGTCACGTGAGAGTGGGGGGCGTTCCTGGTGGGGCAGTAGGTAGGCATCTAATTTTATGATTGAATACACGCCCGCACGCTGACGTTGATATAACATCCAGTATGGTATAATAAGGGGTGGGTAAACTTGATAACGTGCTCGCTATGTCCACATTACGTTATAATATTATTTTAAGCTATTTAATATGTATTTAATATATTTCTCACACTGGCTGAGTGACACATAACGCACTGGTGGTAGGGTTTTTTGGAAATCCCACCTTGAAGTTGACCTGTAATTGATGAATACAATAAAAAAATATTTAGAAAGAGATGTATTATGGGCTGTGAATATCTCTGCCCACGAACTAGCAATCAATATGCGTTGCCATAACTGCTCGATTGTTCCAACACGTGTCCGGGCGCGTGTCTGCTCGCAGCTCATTGGCACACTGCAATCCCCCCCACCCCCCACCCTCCTATTACCAAACATACAATTGTTTGTTTTATTCTTATGTATATAGCAATTTATACATAAAAACTTGTATCATTAGTTATTATTTATTACCCTATTTGTCTCCTTTCTTGAGTAAATATATATATATTTTTCAATTCAATAGATATCGATGTCCATAACTTACTTTCCACTTACAATATTTTCAATTCTTTTAACACTATTTAAAAACTCTAAAACAGAGTTATTTATTTATTAATTTTATCAACTGTCAATCGAGAGGCGTTCGATACATCGAAGCTTACGTTTCTTTCGTCTATTTCTAAAACTTGAAACGCTTCGTGACCTTTCTAATGATTTACATAGACATTGTTTCCGACGCCCGGTCAGAGCCAGCACGTGTATGAGGATAAACCTATCTTAGTGAAAATTCCATGCATGGGGTTTGTACAATACACTTACATTTGAAGTAACTAAACTAACGATAGATATTTATATATAGATAGATAGATATAATCTTTATTGCACACACAAAAACAAGACAATATACAAAACAGTGAAATAAAAAAAAGGTACACAAAAGGGGTGCAAAGGCGGTCTTATTGCTAAAGCAATCTCTTACAGACAACTTTTTGGAGAAAGGAGTTGTCTATGAGAACGCGGTATAGTGCAAAAAAAAAACAAATAATTATTAATAATTATATAATTAATACTATATTTATTCCGATACACGTACATACATAGTGTACTAATATGTTATTTTATAATACTATATACTACTATATATATATATATATATATATATAGTAGTATATAGTATTATAAAATAACAAGCACTAGTACTTTATACGACTACCGTCAATTCTTACTGTACTGTGGAGACTAGAAACTAGCGACACTATGGTTTCAGATGTCATTTTACATTTTAATCCGTGAAGGGTTAATTTTTTTAAGAATCGGTATTTTAATATATTTTAGAAGCGCTTTCTAAGACAAACCATGTAATAAATACTACATTTAAGTTTTATAAAAATGTGCTTGTTTTATTTATAAACGTTTCTTTAAAGTCATTTTTAAATAATAGTCAAAATAGTTTGATATCTGATAAGAACAATTTTATTATATCTTATCAAGTACCGTGGTCAGTTGGTACGCCTGTCATACCTAACTTCATCTATATCCTCTACATTTGGCTAAAAATGTTCTTCCAGGTGAAGATCCTGGTGCCGAACTCAACGGCCGGTATGATAATCGGCAAGGGGGGGAATTATATAAAGCAGATCAAAGAGCAGAGCGGCAGCTATGTGCAGATATCGCAGAAGGCCAAGGAACTGTCGCTGCAGGAGCGTTGCATCACAGTGGTCGGTAAGTAACGATGAAGAAAAACTATAAATAAAACACTTCAAAAAGCTCTTCATTTCTTTTTTTCTCGCAAAAGCCTCTTGTAATAAGCGAAATTAGAACGTGACCCATTTGTGCTCGTATTCATACATTTGCACGTAATAATTAAACGGGTACGAAATGCCCGCATAATTCTCAGCGTTGAAACTGAAAAAATATTTATATTTTAAACTGTACTCCATCGGGACCGTTTTGCTTTTGATTCATAACTGCGATGGAAAAAGAAAGTTTTGTTTTTATTATTGCGCTTTTCAGTTTAGAACATGAATAAAAATACATTGTTTATTAAGAAATTATTCCAATAAAACTTTTAATAAACATATCTTAATAGACATTTTACTGTAATTTATCGTCTTATTTCTCCAATCATAATTTGGTAATTCACTTAACGCGACGCGCAATCGAAGTCGCAGAATAATATATCAAAAATAGTTTTATCAAGGGAGTCGCTTGGACTCTTATAAGTGATATAATTCAGTACGCGATACACAAACGACGAGCGCTAATCTAGCCCTCGTGCCTTACAGGCGAGAAGGAGAACAACAAGAAGGCCTGCCTGATGATCCTGCAGAAGGTGGTGGACGACCCGCAGTCGGGCTCGTGCCCCAACGTGTCGTACGCGGACGTGGCGGGGCCCGTCGCCAACTACAACCCCACGGGCTCGCCCTACGCCGTGCCCACCTCTGAGGTGACAGAGGTGACCTTGGGCACGCCGCACGCTGAGGCTCGGGGCTTCCGGGGAATTGGCTTTCATAACGGACCTCGAGTCGGAGAGGAATTGATTAAGAACGTTTCTATACGGCGGATTCGATTCGGTTGATAGTTATCGTATGGCAATATACTATACCGTAGACTACCTCGATCTGAGCTGGTGATACCGGTCGGTTCAAAATAACGTCTCCTGCTTTTTGAGTTACTTCGCGTTTACCAAAATTTGTTGACTTCGATAGCTAAATTTATATAATGAAAGATTACTTGAATATTTACAGTTTTTAAAATTAGCGACGCTTGTCAATTAAAAATCAACATTCTAATATTAATTAATTAGCACATGTCGTTGACAAACTGTTGACGAGAATATCTGACGACACGCGGTCGACCGCACATCGAACGTGCCGTCAGTGCTCTCCCGCAAACGAAACTGTCACTTGTAATTTTTATCCTATCGTTGAAGTGTAAACGCTTGTAATTTATTTACCAATAAATATAAGGTCATCTTCTAAGAGAAGAAAAAAAGATAATTTCTTTGCATCACGCCATTCAAAATTCTCAGTCGTATCGATACAATTCAGAGACCTCCTCTTACCAAAATTTATATTCAAATTATCGTATCAAAGAGCCTCAAAAAGGTTTCGCGAAGGTGGTCCGTATCTAGACCGGACCGGTCGTCGCTACTCGGACTAACGGGTCTAGATACGGTCCCGGCCGCGGAGCCTCGGCGTGTCGAGGAACCGCGTGTCGAAGAGTCGCCCTCACATCACCGGGAACACGCCGAGGGAGGGTCACACGATTAGATATCATCCATATTTATATCTGTAGCTTTTTATTTCAATGATACGTTACGATAATTTTGATTTATTTTACATCCACCGATACCGAACCCGCGTCTCCTCCACAGAGTCACGCGCTGGTGGGCGGCGGGTCGGTGGGTGGCGTGGGCGGTGCGTCTGTGGGCGCGCTGGG
Organism: Dircenna loreta; assembly: GCA_963555665.1. NCBI lineage: Eukaryota > Metazoa > Arthropoda > Insecta > Lepidoptera > Nymphalidae > Dircenna > Dircenna loreta. Next base: position 6,199,707 of record OY743088.1, on the reverse strand, counting down.
TGGCGTGGGTGGCGTGCTCATGAACGGTTCCGGGCTGGGCGCGCTGTCCCTGTCGCTGTCGCTGGCGCCGCCCGGCACGCCGCCGCCCTCGCCCCTGTCCCAACACACCCTCGACCACATCAAGGTAACACCCCTCCCCCCAAGCGCGCCCGCGTTTGTGAACGTGACTAATCCCACCCTCCCTCCAGGCGGCGCTCCGCCAGGCTGGATATTCGGAGGCGGGTCTGAGTGAGATCGGCGCGGCGCTGGCGCTGCTGGTGAAGCATGGCGTACTGGGGCTGGCGCTGCCGGCCGCGCTGCCAGCGCCGCTGTCGGCTGCTTACTTCCCGCTGCAGGCCGCCGACTCGCCCGCCGTGTTCGGTCCGCTGGCGCAGGTGCAGCTCGGTAGGTGGCGCCGCCGGGACACCCGTGTCGGTCGGATTCTATGATTTTAAGTTGATCTCGGTCCGTCGTCGGCGACGTCAGACCGAGACGCGGTGGTGTTCCGTCAAGTTCGCTGGGTTGTCCGAGTTCATGTTCAAGTCCGGAGGATAGCTCATATAACTCACCTCACGATGTCTATAATGCGGGACCGGCCGATCGGACGCGCGAATATATAAAATCATGTAAAACTACAAACTGCACGAAAAATAAAATGCGTCTTTGATTCGGTAAATTAAATTAGCATTCCCGACATGCGAGCCACCGAGATGCACGCTCTTTTTGAATTGAATTCAAATTGCTGTAACTGGCCAGGACGTTGCCTCGTCGGTGTATTGTTGCTAAAATCCACTGACCCTAGATCTGGGCTCCGAGAAGGTCGAGGTCGGTCCGAGAATGTCCTCTCGTCGCGATATCAGTTTTCTACTAAACGGTTCGTGTATGCCTAAGTGTCGTTGAACGTATGTGATGTCTCGCTATTAAATCCTCTTAATTTTCAAACTTGCCTAAGAAATCCGAGTCCTCTTTATTGTACGTTCAAAATCATGTAGTTGTAAAAAGAGAAAGTTCTCTAACATTGCAGTGTATCGATTAGAATTTACTGTCACAGTCGGACTTCTCATTTTTTCATCTCTTCGAAAATGAGATTCATAAGAAAAGAGAATATTGTTCAAACTTAGAAAGCGCTTTTATTCTGATTCTACAAACCTGCGGCGTATATTGGGAACAATTCGGTTTCAATTGCTGCGTGATGATATGGTGAGCTCGGCTGATCTCTGTCGAGATGACAGCTGGGGGTCGTGCCGTACGGACGTCGCAACCTAACTTACATTTACCTCGGACACTAAAACATTTATTTAAATCATGTAAACTAAGCTCGTAGCGAAACGGACGCCCCGCAGTAGTGAGTGAATACATTTTTGTAATAAGGTTTGACACAGACCGCACGCTGCTTACCAGTGAAACGCTCCATGGTCACTAACTTTCCGAGAACCATGCTGCCCCCCCACTCGCCCGCACCTGAGCTCCGTTGCCGCGCTCCCTTGCCGCCCTCCCCTCTGCGCTCTCTTACTAAACTTCTCTCCCCAATTTCCCTGTCGCTCTCACCTCCTTCCTCTCCTGCTAAACTTCCCCCCCCCCCCCCCCCCGCGTTGCCTTAGGGCGCCCCCCTACCGAGATAATTTGTAGACATGAATAGGTAATGCATTAAATAGTTAATAAACCTCCCTTCGTCGTTCCTCTTATCTTCCGCTCGTCTGTTTCTTTCTAATATTCTATACCGTCGGTCGTTACGCTCCAGGCGACTGTACGGCTACTCAGTATGTGAATGAAAAATAATTAAGTATGTACTTATAGTATTTTCTTCAATACGTTTTTAAAATATGTATGTTTTTAAATGTGTCTCTTCTAGGATAACTTATTTTTATCTGTACTTGCATGCCCTCTATAAAGTATTGCTGATTATTTTTAACACAATTGGCTTTTTCAACGTAGATGTATTTTGTCATTTTCGTATTCTTCAAAATTTCTAAAGCAACGCTTTAATTTCATACCATCTATCGGCAATACATTTGAAACTTGAGCGGTGGATGCCGAACTACCACTACCAATACTCAGTAGATTGTCATTATTTATTTCTTTTTCACATTATTATTGCAAAAAAATACAATATTATTTAAAGAGTTTTTATCTCTCAAGTGATGGCTAAATTGATAGTCGCAAGAGTAATCCACTGCTCATTCGCGGAATAAACAAGATGCGGCACTCGCTCGTCCCCGCGGGCGGTGTGGTCTGTTGTTTTTCCGTCTGTCCGTCCGCACCAGCGCTGCCGACATCTCGGCAACTTCCAAATTATCATCACGAGACGCACTCGAGGGTCATGCTGGTGTACGCTTGGTCGCATTCGTTCGCTAACCACGATCGGCCTCGACACACCTAGACCGGCGACTTCCAGATACGATTTATAATTGAAAAATTACAAATCAGCTTCCACATCTTTCTATCGATAGATCGCTCGTAACGCACGATGCACTCGCGCCACAGACACGGCGCCCACCGTGTCGATATTGACGCTTTATAGAAATGTAATTAGTGTTTTTTTCCAAATTTGATTTTTAACCGTGTACATCATTGAGCACGTGCATCGGCATCACCCCGCGGGCGACCATTGGCAGTAGGGGGGCGCGGGGAGGTGGGGGGAGCGCTGTGCGCGGCGGGCGCTAATGAGTGGTTGTCCGCAACAGCGCGAAACGTTCTAATGTAAGCGAGCGTGCGGGCGAGTGGCGAGTGCGCTCGGCCCATCAGTGACGCGTCCGCAGGCGGCGCGCGCGGCGGCTCCTTAGAGCGTTTCGCGGAGGTTGCATTCGAGGCGCTTCGCCCCCCAGCCGTGGCGCCCATCTCGCTGTCGGGCGGCGTGGGGGGCGTGCCCGGCTTCCCCTCCGCCGGCCTGTTGCCGCTCTCCAAGAGCCCCACGCCGGCGGACGTCGGCGCCAAGGACTCGAAGAACGTGGAGATTCCGGAGGTCATCGTCGGAGCCATACTAGGTCACCTATCTTTTGTTTGTTTATTTGAAATATCAAAATATATTTTTAAGGAAACATTGAGCTAATGAGATACGCCCTCGCACCGCAGGCCCCGGCGGCCGCAGCCTGGTGGAGATCCAGCAGATGTCGGGTGCCAACATCCAGATCTCCAAGAAGGGCACGTTCGCCCCAGGCACGCGCAACCGCATCGTTACCATCTCCGGCACCGCAACCGCCATCAGCAACGCGCACTACCTCATCGAGCAAAAGATCCAGGAGGAGGAGCTCAAGCGCACGCGCCACAACGCGCTCTCCGGCCTCATGCAGTAGCGCGCCGGGCCCCGTCTCGCCCCGGGCCTCCCTCGAGCCCCCGCCCCGGGGCCCAATCGGGCTCCCGCCCCGGGCCCCGCCGCCTTCTAGTCAGCGTCTCCGAGCAGCTCGCCCCGCCCCGGCGGACTCGTTGTTAAGATTATAAATGATACGATTGTGATATGTCCTGTCACGGAAATTCCTATTCCATACACGTTTTTATTTTTTTACATCGTTCACCGAGCACATGTTATTATTTACGACGTTGATTTCATTGTAAATGTTACCATTGATAAGTTATTTTTGTTAGTGTATTTGACGTGTTAGATTTATATTTGAATTTAATAATAGAATTGGCACTATACTGTTATTGCGCGCGTGTGCGTGCGTGTACGCACACGAGCGTGCACGCACACGCGCGACGTCGATGGGCCAAGTAATATATTCACCAAAGTTGGTATTTAATTTTAATTTTCTGACATAAAATTTTATTTTATATAATGTGCAATGCAATATTATTCGTTGAATATTATTATATTTTAAATGTTGACGTCGCGCGACTGGGATCTATGTAGAGAATTGTTTTCATTCCTTTTCACGTGGTTAAAGATCTTTATTTTTTATACGTTTATAATGTTTCGTAGTCGTTGTCGGTCTAAATTTGTCTTAACTCGGTAAGTACAATTTTAATAATAATGCATGTCCATAAGAGTAGAGGAGTTATATGTATATGTATATTTTAAAAGTTTTAAAGCAGATTTCTATATATTCAAGAAGACAATATTAAATATTCTTATTTACAGTTCGACCTACGGTTGTAGGTCAGGTCGGAGTCCTTCGGGCTCCGGTCGACGGTCATAATAATGTAAGCTGTGATTGTTTTATTGGACATTGTCAAGGTACTTCGCGTCACACGTCGCCTCGACGCAGCCGGCCGCGTGCATGCGGGGAGTAGTTCTAGCCGTTCGCTTACCTCACAAGTGCCATGGTAGATGAGCCGGCCCACGGCGGGCGCCACTACAATAGTTTTATTTGCACGTTGACCGTTCAATGTCTATGGCGTTTTACTTATCAATGAAGTACAAATAAAGATTAACCGTTATATTCGAATCGGCTTAAAACTAATTTAGATTAAGTGGTGGAATTGAGATACCTCGGGTCGGGTAGCCTCGTAGTTCCGAATGCTAATTATTATTAGTGTAATATACTGTTGTAAGTGTCCGACGTTCGACACTCCACCCTCGGGACCCCGTGCGGTGTTGTTGGCGGTCTGTACGTGTTATGTAGGTAACGCATCGTAGTTTCATTCGACTAGGTAGTTGTAGTTTATATTCAATCTTTAATGTATATTAGATACGCTGATTTAACTCTCTGGTGTTTTTTCCACTTTCTCATATTACTATATTGTGTCAATTAAACGGGGTGTCACACGCTCGCGGCTGGGTGTTGCAGTTTAGACTCTGCGGCCGTGGATTAGTATTGAGTTTCATTTGGCCGGGACGTGGTTGGTTTTAGTCGCGGTGTCGTCCTCGCGACTTGGTGTGGCAATTTAGACTTTATTAGTGAGCGTTACGGTTGGTTTTGTTTCTGCTGGTTATCGTCGGTGTGACCCCGGGCGAGGCTGTGCCCGCGTGTTGCCTGTCATGTCGATTTTACAAGCTCAATTTTATTGGAAATATTCTCGATTAGTCCGTACGTATAAGTGAATTCGTCAATTATTTGAATGAATAATAGTCGTAGCGGGAAATAAAACAAAAATTTACATTCAAATTTTCCTCAAGGTTGAAGTATCTTGTAATTAAAGATCGGCGAGCTAGCCGTGTGTTCCAGACGCACTCCTGTCGCCCGTCCTCGCTGCATCGCTCCTGTCCTCTGCCTTCGTTGTTAATTGATTTGTTCTTTACAATGTTAACTAACCATTAAGACATTCCATCTCAAGTTTCTCTTCTCTTCCGATATCGTTATATTAAAATAATCGAAGCTTTACAGAGATGTTAGATTGTTGGATTATTATAGATCTTTAGAGGTGTTGTTGTACCGGCCCCGGATATATTAAAGTATATGCTATTTCACGGTTACTCTACTAGTTGATATAGGGACAGCGTAAAGAACATTTCGGATGTGAAAAGTTATCAATTGAATTAAAGTAAGTTAAAATTAATCATAATAAAGAGTAAACAGTACAGCGGGAGGGTGTATAGATAATTAATTTTTAATTAAAATACTGAAAACAAATGTTAACGTTGTTATACTGAAGTTGTTACAATATTTGAGAGTATATTATCGTGAATAACAAAGTAATATTTCTTAGTGCGGTAATATTATCAGAATTAAAATTTTATCGTGTGGAGAGATAATAAATAGAAAAGTCGTCCCGACGCATCGCGACGAGCGGCCGGAGCTGGACATTCGCCGACATACGCCGGCGGGTGCCGGCCGACACTGGCATACACTCGCCGACACCCGTCGATACACTCCAGCGGGTGTCGGTCGACACTGGCATACACCCGCCGACACACGCCAGCACTGGTGCCGTCTCGCCGTTGCCGTCAACCATTTTCAATGTCGTAGGCTAAGGTAGCTAGTTATCATTCTTCAGTACCACAGTCGGTGGTAGTACCGGAGCGGGCGCGTCCGTCCGGGCGCGCCGTGGCCTCCTTTTAATTTTAATAGCTAAATGTTGTTGAATTTGTTGATAGAGTGGTTTATTGTAATTACTATGTAGGTAGTTTAGTGGGTATACAAGAAAGGTTGCAGCCGTCGGGCGCGCTAGGCTAGAGTGAGGTTCGATTCTGTGTATAGGAAAATGGCTGTGCGTTCAAGTCGAACTCAACATTAGACGGCGCCGCGACAGTCGCGCGACACGCGTTCGCATGCGGCGACGCCTCGCTATCTGTATATAATTGCATAACATTCGTTTCATTTACTTTCTCCTTGCTCATTGTCATCAATTTATTAAAGACTGAGGAATCAACTCGCGCATATTGACATCGTCACGAACGCGTCCCAAACGGTAGGGAATAATTGTAATATATTGTTTATTATCATTAAAAAATTTCACTCGGTTCATGTGGAGTCGTCCGCAGGCCGCAGCCGCGTGCGTTGCGCCTGTCGCGTCGTGTCGTGTCGCGTCGCGTCGCACGGCTTCAGAGCCGTCGTTGGCGCCGTTCAGTCGTTGTCTCATCAACCTTTACACATGTTGAGATTGATATGTTAAACTAATTCTATTGAATTGTACCTTGTTGCGTATTATAAGTATGTATATACAGACGACTCGGTACGTATGTATATGATATGTTGGTTGATACATTTGTTGCTGTATAGATTCAATGATGGAATTATAATATTTTATTATTATTATTTTGTTAACTTGGTTTACTGTAAACGGGTCTGCAAATGTTATGTACGAGAAAAAATATCTAATTAAGTTTTAAATGCAATGTTATGAATTTAAAATTCGCTATATTTTAGTCAAAGTTTAATTGTTTAGTTATATTGTGAAATTGATTTTCTATTTTACTGCTATTTGCAATATTATTATAAAATATAAGAGGTCAATATGAAGGTTACAATGTCTTAGTGTTATAACTTGAAAACCGATTAAAAGGTACCTTGAACATTGTCTGTAATTATTATATTAACATTAATAAATGCAAAATATTACCATGTAGTTTTCATTTTTACCACATTTCATAGTTCCTTTAATTAAATAGCTTGGATAATGCTATCACATATTTGTTTAAAGTACTCTTACCACTCCATTAACTACTTTACAATCACCAATTAATTTTCTAAACAAATAAGTCAAATCTTAGTATTTATATTCTTTGGTCAATGGCATTGTTATTTCTATTTAGTACAAATAAATAAATTGTTTTGTCTGCCTTTATGATATTAACCTACCTTTAATTGTATTATTTATAATAATAACATTAAAGATCTTTGTGTATTATTCAATACTTTGAGAAAGCCACCGTGATAAATTATTATACTCTAGCGGGAAGTTGTACTCTAAAAATTCAAAAAACATAAGCAAACAATACCTTGGCAAACTTTTTTGTCTTGATGTTCTTAATGATTTTATGAATATGTCATCGATTGTTGTCAGCTATATGTATATACATAGAATATACCTATATATAAATATTTACCCTTTAAAAAATTAAACAAAGCCAGTATATCGAAAATCTTTATTAGTAGTCATGTAAATGCTAAAAAACAACATTGAGATTCATATAAAAATATACATGGACGGACTGACATTTAGAAGTAAAAAAAATATAATAATTTAATTAAGTACATTCTACATTACGGAATGTTTGAATTTCATTCACAATTTAAAGTAAAAAAACAATATCAGAACTATGAAGGTAGTGGTTCTAGGCACATTCTGTCTTACATGATTAAATGTCACTAACAATACACATGTATTTAAAATTTGAAATTTTTATTCCGTTATTTATTTTTAACAAAGAGTAGATTCACTTATTTTTAACCTCGCGTTATCATTATTTTTTAATTGTTTAACTTGCGATTACGTATTTATCTACTTCAAATTAAGACAGCTTTGAGACTTGGTGTAAAATGTAGATTACATCTTACAAGCACAGTTCACCTATTATAATGTGACATACATTTTTTTACTCGCAGTGAAAAGTGCATTATAATCTATATGTTGTGATCATTAACATTTGCAGTTATGTACAGATCTTTGGATTGCCTTAACAAAACTATGTACCATTTCTATATCTACAGAATAAACAATTAATTAACTTACAAATGCTATAAGTTATAGGTACATTGGTCTAACTAGAATCCTATTAATATTAAGAATTGAGTTACTTTGTGTTACAGCTCTTATTTATATTAAAGGGTAATATTATCTTAAGGCTATAATACATATTGTAATGTCAAGGTTAGAAAATACTATGACGATTCAATTTCGTATTGTGGCATATGAGGTTCATAATTAAAACCATTGTAATGGGTAAAACTTAAGCTACGAGTGCCAGGGCTTTCAGAAAATGGTAACAATTCATTTAAAAGTGAAGTGAAAGAAGGCCTTTCATCAGTATCTACTTGCCAGCATTGGAGGCACAACTGGAAGAGCTCATCCCCTACATAAGATGGCTGTGATGGCCTCATACCCCGTATGATTCTAGCTGCAACATCTTTATTTGAAGAGTGGGAGTATGGAGTTGCTCCCAAAGTAAACACCTCCCACATAAGAACACCAAAAGACCAAACATCAGCTTTTGGGTTAAACCTTGTCTGTTTGAGCATTTCATGGGAAGTCCACCGGGTGTAGTCAGGAGTTTCATGTAAAGGCCTGATGTGGGAGAGCCCAAACCCTGCAACTTTGGCAACACCGGAGTCACCTATGACTATGTTACGACAACTTAATCTCTTGTGAACAATCTTTTTACTATGCAAATACTCCATCCCACAAGAAACATCCAGACAAAATTGCAGGGCCTGGTTTTCAGTGAGAAGACAAAATTTATTATTTTTAAGATCTCTCTGTCTGCTCTGAAGTAGCATTTCTTTCAGAGGCATTTTAGTATCTTGTAGCACCACAAAAAGGGTTGAATTTGTTTCACAAATGCCAATGAGTGATATAATGTTTTCATGCTCATTAGATTTGATAAGTAGGTCAAGCTCTTGCAGCATAACTTTCCTATCTGGTTTATCAAGTTCCCTATCATTAATAACTTGAACAAGACCAGACGTTTGACTACTGTGTTGCTGTATTTTGGCCTTTGTAAATTTGCCATAGCTGCCAACTCCTACTACACATGAGATGTCTATATCAATTAAATTCCTTGGTATGTTCCACAACTTACGTTTCAAATTGCCATAATAATCCACTCTTTCATCATTATCTAGCAAAAACCCTGCATTTTCAATCTCCAAGCACGGCTCACTGAGATTCAATGGCATAGATTGTGAGCCTCTTTGCAGTCTTACTATATGGATCCTTTTGCGCAAAACAATTAGTGCACCAATCCCTATCAACAGGAGAACTACTCCAATAGCAATAGCAGCTCCCAGAGCCACCACCATGGGAGACACTTCCTCAGGCTCGTTAATATTTAAAATAATTTTCTTTGTGTTTTCTGCATACCTTATTTTAGTAACAAAATTTTTCTTACTGATAACTCCAATTGACACATCAATGTCATTAGTCAGTGGTAGAGGAGCGTTGAAGTAGCCATTGTATGTAGTTCTATCACCAATTATAAAGTCTTGTTTAATTTCTTCAGGATCTAATTCGGCAGTGATGTAGTATGGGTAGCCTTCTTCAGTAGCATATGTATAGTTACCTAGATTTTCTGTTATAAATCCTTGTTGATAAAGTTCTATACACACAACAATTCTATATCTAGATATAGGACCATTAACATTTTTGGCTATTGGAATGTGTACTAACATTTGATCACCATGTCTTTCTTTAATCACAATATCAGGAGGACTAGGATCAGGTGTACCAATTAAAGTTTCCACTTTGGCTGTAATGTTGGCTCCTTCCTCTTCATAATTTGTTGCTGCAACACTGATATTATAAATGGAACCTGGCTGAAGGTTGGGTAGCTCTGATTGAAATGTTTTGTTTGATACTCTCCATTCTAATGGCATTAATGCAAAATCTGCATAGGATTCTAAAACAACTGCTCTTATGACATAACCATCAATGCGTGTAAAAGCTTGTGGGGAGATCCACCGCACACGCAATGTAGTTTCGGTTATGTTCGAAATATATATAGACATAGGAGGTCCTGGAGCGGTCACCTCTGTATCATATACGCTAGCAGCAACTAGGCCCCCACATTTCTGAGTTTCATTTTTGGGACATGGTGTATCACAAGACTCTTGACCTAACTTAAACTTCCCGGGCTCATTAGCGCAGTAACAAGTCGACTCATTACCGATGAGCGCATATTTGTAGTAAACCTGTTCACAAGCAGATAGACAGACATCCACCGACTGGCCCGTATGCGTATTGAGTACGTCTTCCTTGAAACTATAGCAACCTATATAATCACCTCGATCTGACACACAATATTCAATTAATAGAAATATCACAGCAATTAAACACGGGCGTTCCATTGTATATTATATTCCCTGACTCATACAACTTAAGTAGGAACTTAACATACAACATACGAAAATCTCATTATATTACACATTGTAGAACAATAACAGAATGGATACATAAATCAGTATTTTTATACACGTACAGAGCGTGTTAATTATGTGACTTTTAAAGTTTAAGTTAAATTCACAATGCGGAACTAAACTTCTTTAGGCGTTTCGGTTATTTATTTTGACATTTCGTTGTTTGATCAAATCGATGCAATGACATAAGCGTAGAGAGAGAATTCATACAGAATGGTTGTGAATCCTTAAAAAAAAATAGGTATTTCAATACAAGAAAAAAACAAATATCTAAGTAAAGAATTCAATTGAATTGTTTGTACTTTATACATTTATAAATAGTCCTGCCCCTATTTTGTTCCTGACTTTATTCCTCAAGTACCTACTTCGTAGAAGGAACACTGGATTATAGATTATAAGTTTCTAACCCTAGCACTTTAGACTGTGCATTGATATTTAATATCAGCTGATGAGGAGCAGTCTATTTATATGTTTATATAGAAAAAATATCAAACAACATTAGAGTTCATAGGTTTTACTACAGGATGAGCAAGCAAAAAAAAAACAATAGTTAAAATTAAAATAAAATAAAATTTTTAGTTTATTTTCATAATAGGATTCTACTTTGTCACTGCTTTTTTATAGTGGCTGCCTATTATTTCAAATATTTTTTATAAAATTAGAATGGTATATATTTTTATTATTGATATATATGTACATACATAAATTTCTATCGTTTCGTATTGTCAAACGTATTTGCTTGGGAGTATGGTTTAAAGCTATAGCCTTTCTCACGATCAGCGGGAGCAAAAAAAACTCAAGTCAACAAGCGGAGTTTGACATTAGATTTCAAATTCCAATCGTTAAAAACGGATTCAATAGAAAAGAAAACTTACGAACGTAAACATACAACGATTGCTATAATATTTCAAAATACTTTATAGTTTTAATTTTTTATAATGTCCACGAGATCTAGAAAACGTAAGTGATCAGTATTACACAAAACCTTTAACAATCGTATTTTTTTTGATATTTCTTTTTATTTAAAGTTTCTATTACATACTTATTTATTTTTAGATATGAATGGTGAGTTACTTAAATTCTCTAAGTCTTTCATTTTCTTCCAGGCATTCCCAGCTCTATTTCGGAAAATGTTGATACCGTGTCAGAAATACAAAAGGAAAGAATCACGCGAAGTAAAAAAGTTAAAGAATATAATGGGGAAATAGAAACTGATAAGAAGAAAAACTTTGTCAGACAGCCCTGTGGTGATGAGGTAGGTACTACACTACATGAAACGGAGAATATTTCTAAAAGTGTGCGTAAGTTAAGAAGACATACACTAAAGGCGCTTAATATACCTGCCGTTGATAACGAGGCATTGAATGACAGAAAATCTATGCGACATTCTCGGAGAACACTAAAAGAAGATACAGTTCAACCAACAAATATATATCTTCAGGAAACTAATGATGTGGGTAAAAAAAAGAAAAAGAAGAAAAAGAAGAAGACTGCAGTTGAGAATTTGGAAAATGAACCTGTAGAAGCTGTAATCATTGCTAAAAAGAAGTATAATAAAAAGAAAAGGAAATCAAACTCTTTTATAGTGGAAGAAGTTGTGACAGGAGAACATACAGAAGAGAAAAGTTTTAATAAAAGTAATGTATCTGTTGACTCATTCCATAGCGCTGCAGGCAGCCCTGGTAAAGATAAAGATGATAATTTAAAAATTGAACAGAGAGTTGGTAAAATTAGAGATAAAGAGCAGAGTAGCATTCTGACATCTCATCAATCTGTTAAAAATGTAAAGAATACTAAAAAGAGAAGTAAGAAAACAGAGAAAGATAACTATGTGGAAACTTCAATAAATAAATCATGTAATTTAAGTGCATCAAATGAATCTTTTCAATCAAGTGTCAATAAAAAGGAAAAAATGGAAGATAATGATGCAAATATTTTTGAAAAAGGAATCTGTGGTACTTTTAAAACAAAATCAAAGCAAAAAAAGTCTAAAGAAAGGAACTCATCAAGTGATATTGTGAATACACATACAAAAGCTGAATTAATTCATAGTATGGAATTACATAACACCATTGAAGCTAACAATCATAGCACAAACTTGAAAAAAAAAACAAAAGACTATAATAAAATTAACACATCAACTTCCAATGTTGACTTTACTAATATTCCACGAGTTGAAGAAACAGTTTATGGCTTAGAAAGTGTTTCACCTTTAAATAACAGTTCTAAGAAAAAAAGAAAATCCACTTCCAAAAACTTATCCTCTGACAAAATGGACACATCTATAACAGCATTAATTGAATGCAATCAAGAAATATCTGACACAATTATAGAAAAAAACATAAAATTGAATGAAATATCTATAAATCATACTGCCGGGTCTGAAAGAAAAAGTAAGAGCCAAGATGCTATCAATGAAAACATAAGTCTGTATGATACAAATTTAGATCATACTTTTGATAAAACAAACAGCAGTTTCAATAAAAACTCCAATAAAGTTAAACCTTCTCACAACAATAGAAATTCTAGAAGAGAATCGAGTACTAAAAATACAACATATGACAAAAGTGATGACAATGTTGTGGATCTGGATACAACATTAAATAAAGATCCTTTAATTATTAAGCAGGTTCCTACTATCTTAAATGGTACATATGATAAGATCAGCCAAGACGATAGCTCATCCTTCTGTAATAACACATATGACAAACCAAAATTAGATAATACTTTTGAGAGAACTAAAGATCACCTAGATGGAGATAATTCAAAAAATTTCATATCAAAACAATCAATAATAAATTCAGATAACACAGATAACATGACATCGGATATGTCTGAAGAATGCTCTCGTATCAGCATAACAAGTGATGACTCAAGAACTGACAACATTGTCAACACTACTCCGCTTCTAATTGAGAGCAGTATGGATGAATCTCAAATGACCTCAGCGAGTATATTACACAAAAAATTGACTACACCACAAAAAAAGGAGGCTTTAGCCAAAATCATTACACCAGATAAAGAACGTGGCCCACCAGAATATAACAAAATAGAACTCAAGCCAGAGGGAACATTTAGTGAGACGAAAACAACACCTCTTAAACGAGACGGTACATACACAGAACTTAGAAAAACGCCGTCGAAACATCAATCAACACTTAAGCAAAATGAAAATCAAATAACTACTTTAAAAAGAGAGGGTACATTCACTAAGGAAAGTCAGGATATAACGTCTCCAAAATCAAAAACCGTAGATAGAACACCCACACGGCGCAAGTCGTTGCCCTCCCCTGGACGAACTCCGTTTCCATCATCCGGCAGCGGTGACAGGAGCCGGGTCACGTTAAACGTAACCCATTCGATTGAGAAGCCACAGAGACGATCATCGGTAGCCGCCGCTCCCCCCAGACTGACCAGAGTGATGTTCCGCAGTCCGGTCGACGATCCGGTTGCGGTCACGCAGATGCAAGGAAAGGTCATCAAGTCCAATCTCAAAGGATCTAGCAAGAGCTTCATGTTCGACGAGAGAGGTAAACTTTTTGATCACTGTTTGATTGTATACGTTTAATTTGGGAGACTGTTCAGACAAAATTTGTATTTGCCATTCAGCGTCGGAGCGGTGCGGGTCCCGCAAGCGCTCACGCACGCAGGGCTGCACGGACGACGGCGCCAAGCGCGCGCGCATTGCGGCCAAGGACGCCACGCGCACTGCTTCCGTACGCGTTGCGGGCCGTGCTCGTACCGCCAGCGCCGCTGGTCATTACTTATTAATTAAATATATAGAGTTAGCTTCATGTACTTTCAATATAATTTGAAAAAATCTGTCAAAGGTCTAGAATAGAAGCAATGAAGCATATTGACACGAATATGCCTACGATCGATCTAGCCATTCTGTTGTAACAAAATTGTGACACTTACTGGTGATTTTTTGTATCGAAATAGTCACTCTTACCGGCTTACACCTTTCATTCTAGGGTAACAGAATTGCGACTTTCTCTGCGTTATATCTAGGATTATTGACTGACGCCATTTTCTTAATTTTAATTAGTAAATTAATAGTTTTATCTTAATAAATATTTAAAATTAAATCCTACAACTTTGACCGCGGTAAGATAACCCAGAACTCAGAGACGCTTCTAACGACACAATTTGCGTTCTTCACGCATCATACCTTTATTCATAAGGAATTTATAACGTTAAAAAGTATTGACATATTCATATCTATAACTTATGCTCTCTGGAGATATTTTTAATATTTTTTATATAATAATATATACGCAATATATTTTTTTAATCGATGTCTATTTATCTGTTTATCCGTGCGTCAACCAAAACCGATAAAATATTTTTAAAACGTCGCAAAAATAAAGCATTCGCTAATTTTCTAACGTCCTTTTCTGCATCTTAACATAACAGCCAGGTTGCAGTCTCCGGTGGAGGTGGACAAGTCCAAGACGGACGCCAAGACCCGTACCAAGCTGCCCGACTTCGCGGCGCTCCATCGTAAGCAGTTCTCGAAAATGGAGTCGCTGGACGAGTGCCAGCGCCGCCATGCCCGCCGCGCCCGCGCCTTGCTCACACCCACCGCGCCTCTCACACCCACCGCGCCGCTAACACCCATCGCACCGGTCATACCCGCCTCGTCGCTCACACCCATCGCTCCGAGGGGAGCGCTCCAAAGCAATAACCCGAAGGGTACGTTTTTCACGATCATTTCTTATTATATCTCATGAATAATCAATCACAAACCTACCCTTATCCTAATTATTTGTGGTAGAAGCAATATGTCATTTCCCTCCTTTCTCTTCTTCCCAGTCCAACTTTCATCTCAGTCGCGAATTACTTCTTTGACATGGTATCATTTTTCACGCACTCCCTCAGTTCTTGATCGGTTATCTTAGTCTCTTATCTACATTCATACTTAAAACTTTTCTCGTTACGTTCTTTTTATACCTTCTCATCGTGAACATCTGGCACACGATTACTAGATCATCTTATCTACCTTCAAACTCCCTCTAGAGCTTTTTTTTTTAATTTCTCGTCATTTCTACATTCTCATCACACCACAGTTCCATCTCAACATTCGGTTTGAGTAGCTTTCCTTTCGTGGTTGAGCATTTTTTGGACAGATTTTTATTGAATTGAATGTTGATATGATAGCTTATTACCACAGCAGGATATAGGAAAACAATAACTGATTTGGCATTTGAGGGCACGGACGAAATCGATGACAACAGCCAGTCAGTAATGACAGACCATTATAATGTTACCTTTCACATAATAATAGAAAATCTGAACGCTTCCTTCCATGTTCCCTATATCAATGAGCTCAGTGGAAACGGTTGTAATAATATTAACTGGGTCTCTTGAAAATGGTTTCATTGCATTCAGAGAATTTTAACATGCGTGGATCATGATTTACACTCTAAAGTACGGCAGATAGTTGTTTAATACGTACAGTGCAGTGCAATCTTCTAAGAAATTTCTTAGTAATTTTCATCGAGTGCACGTTTACTTAATCCCCACAATGCTCCTCTCGATAATGCTTCTATTGACACGAGGCTTGGCACATGGAGAATTATCGTCTATATCCGGCTTTCTATCGCCAAAGTCCTCAAAGTAATTCGAGATCCCCTTTGAATGAATTCATATAAACAGAACATCATTACTTGGTAGGAAGATATTGCCAATTTTCACTTACGTCATCGTCGTCTTCAGATCTGGTCCGCGATTCCTTTGGTTTTTTACGAAAGTGGTTACACATAGGAACTGCAAGTAATATAACATTTTTAATATTGTTTGCCATCTATCAAGGGATTTTTTATTTTATTTTTGTTAGATGTAGCGCAGTTTTTCAATGAGTAAAAACTTTGTAGTGCTTGCTTGAACAAAGTTAAAATATCTTTGTAAATATTGAACATTTAGTTGTTTAATGGAATATGATTTTAATGGAATGTTTAAAAATAAACTGTATTCAGTTTAACATTGTCTATAAACAATTTTGAAACAATATTAAGCTTATTTAATAATATTTAAAAAAATACATTCTTATAAATATTCTCTTATAACCGTTTAAATAATAAGCGCTGTCGCTCCCGGCTTCTTTGAAACCCTTATCTTAACATTGACGGCTTCGCTTTGTAGGAGCGACTCACTCCACTTTCATAGTGAGACCGGACGATCATTCAATTGAGGGGGAAATATCAGAATAAAACATATGAACATATAAAACATATAATAAATAATTCCTGTTGCAAGTGCTACAACATTTGCCAACCTATATTCTTGAATATTATTCAAATTTAATTCCAAAATTTTCTTTAACCTTTATATTTAAGTTTCGTGGATGTGCTCAGACCAACTCTACTTTGTCTCTTTGACTGACGATATTACTAATGCCCAGCCAATAAGGCACATATTAGGTTTCATTTTGAGTTTAGTGACGCTCGTCCAATCTAAACACATCTCAGAACAGTGAGCAGAACTGCCCCCCTCCCCCCTCTCCCGCCACGTTCCGCCCGATCATTGTGTTTGAGCGATTTCGTAATAAAGAAAATTAAAACGCGCTCGTCCCGTGCCAGCAATCGCGTATTCAACCCGCTATCACTGTCATATCGTTATCTTTGGATAAGTTTTTCGAATACGATGACGCGTTTTGACTTAATATCATTTTTTCGGTTATATGACAAATAGCGTAAAAATTCTGAGGGTAAAAACCTAACTGGAACTTTAAGCATCCTACTTCATATAATAAATAATTTATTTAAACAAACCAATATGTACGTAATACCTGATTACATTACATAAGTATGTCTTGAAATCAAGCATCGGACTCCAAGGTTTTTATTTTTGGTGTTGTCTACACCAAAAATAAAAACAACCAAGTAGACTTATTTCTAAATACAAATCGTTAGTAAATTTCAAATAATTTCTAATTAGACTTAAAATGTTAATACCTACAAACTAATTGTCATATTTTTATCTAAATGTTGATAATAAACATATAAAACTGATAAAGCTTCGTGTTATCTTTGAGTCATCATTAAAATGTGTATCTTTTCCTTTTTCATTTCTGTATCATCTAGTATTTATTCAATGACAATATTATCACTAATTGTTACTTTATTCAGTTCACGTGCAAAAAAATTCTATAGACTTACATTCAAATCATGGGTCTGACTTTGGCTTGGTTACCGTTGTACGAAATAACTCTGTATACGAAATAAATGTATACGAAATAAATCTGTAGCACTCTAGTAGTATATAATGAAAAAATACCTTTTTATATATATAACTCTTATGTTTTATAATGTCCAATAACACCCATTAAAAATTATTATTCGTGATGTCTTTTAAACATCCATTGGCATTTGACCTCTTAATGGCGCTTCCTACAGATTTCCATTCTACCACCTCACCAATTTAAATTAAATTTATCATTTTAACATGGCTGATATACGGTCATAGATTTTCTTTCGTGATGTCATTTACTAGTGTCCGTACGAATCGTGAAAATATATTACAATTACAAAAGTAAATTCGTATCGGGAACATGAATAAAATTTGTATGAAGTGACCTTCAACTAATATTAATATATATGTATGTACACAGGTATTTATTAATGGTTAAATTACTAAACGTCCGGTGTTTCGTAACTCAGTTAGGAATTGGTTGGTAACTTGGTTTTTTAAACCTCGTGGTAATAAATAAAATTAATTAAATGCCAACTTTTTACAGATATAATGGTGCAATAATTTTTTTTTTTTAATTTAAATTACTTCATGATATTCAGCGAATATTTCAGTAATAAGTTTTGAATATTAACTAGACCCTCGTAACAACACACCTAGAGACGTGAGTATCTAGAATATTCTAGATAGGAAAATAGGAATATTTAATGACTGCGGCTTCAGTTCATTATTGACTCTTAAGCAATTCCTTTCATGGGGCGACTCAGATGATTTAGAATTACCAATAATATTTTTAGAAATAATCTATTTAGGTATTTTTCTCCCTAAGTTTGTTTGTTACACGACCATGTATAATATATTTTTAATTTTTAAATATGTAGGTAAATAATATGTCTATAATCTATATACCTGCACGGCAGCTCCGTTCTTACACTCACCCTCCGAAAAGCTGCTGTAATTTCTAGTGCAAATTAGAACTTTCTAATTGATTCTACAGACAGACTCTGTGATGACTCCAACTAGTGAAGTGTGTTAATTGATATCGCGTCGCTTTTTGAATTATCGCGACGTCAAGTAATTTTATTACCAGTTACCGCTAACTGAAAACGCGATAAGATTATTAAAGTAGCTGAATATTATATACGTAATTGTTTTCTGAATTACAAAATTATTTTATTACCTTGCTGATAGCATTTCAATATGAGTTTCAATTGAGACATAAATATATCTTAACTTGTGTTAGGGCGGGTGTTTACCTAATTTGTTACTATAAAAAAAATCTAAATTACCTTTTTGTTCAACAGGAACTACAGATACGGCTCAATCTCTGGCTGCAAAGAGACCGGCAACACAAAAATCTAAAGATATTGATAAGAAAAACCAAAATTACACAAGGTTCGGTTTCAAACTCAACATGGACGTCAATCCATTCAGCATTCCCGCCAAAACCGCCGACATTCATCCAAAAGATGTATTGAATCCGAAACGTCACGCGACCTTACCATCCCTCGCCGGCACGACGCTGCGCAAGGAAGCCGCCAGGCAGGCCGTTATGAGGGATAAGTCCTTTACGGAAAAAAGAGACGTCCACAGGAGCCAGAATAGGACCGTCATCAAAGGCGTCCGGACGAACAGACGATTTGAGTTACAAATGAAGATGAGGAATATTGATTGAGCTGTTTTGTTGTTAAAATATTGTTAATTTCTATGAGTTTTTATATTATTGCTACTAGGTATAGCCGTACGTTGAAAAGATACACGACCAACTGAAATATGTAATAATAGACATTTTCTTATTGACAGTTATAATTGACACCTCATTCAACTTTAATATTTATTTTCTACTTGCAACTGTTGTTTTTTTATAAATACAACGAAATTGTATCAAATGAAAAAAATAACTAGTTACATCGGATATAAATTAAACTATTTATAATCTTTTCAATTAATATTATTGTTGATGTTATAAAATCACAAAACAAGATATCCTTATTTTAACATGACAGTAAATATGGCGTCGTATTCCGCCATAGCGTAGTGGATAGTTATTAGTTAGTATTTACAGTATTAAATTGAATGTTTCGTGACTTCTTATCGAATGTGCCGTGCGACCACGTACTACCATGATTATATTGTATTTTAATAAAAATGCTTTTATCTGAAACATTTTAATTAACTGACGTCACCCCTGCGTTAGACTAGCTATTTAAAGTTATCTCAACATTTAGGAACTATTTACTTACTTTCAATGTTATTTCTGGTTATATATCTATATAACCAGGAATTACCTTTCTTAGATTTAAATATAACCATCATTGTGATGGTTATGACTAAGCCAGGTAAGTATTTCTTGATAAGTATTCTGGATAATTATGACTAAACAAAATATATATAATAAATATAATGAGTTTAAAAGCTGAATATTTATTATCCATCAAAAAATAGTGGAACATTTTAATTGTGTTGACTATAAAAATTCTCAGCTCAAGGAAACTAACGGAACAATAATAAAAAACTGAACTCCACTACAATCAGATTTATTAATGTTTCAACATAGAAGCACATGAAATGATTAATCTGAGATTTAAATCGTTGTTACATTGTCCTTCCCTTGTCGGAGAGTAACGGTTTAAACCAAGAATTTAACAAAATCTTCATTTCCACTACAATCACAGTGTCACTTCCATTTTTTTCCTCCCTTTATTAATATAATTAGGTTTGAACAGTAATGCGATACAGTGAGATAATATAACATTAGTTTCAATTACCTTAACAATACTGTATTTTCATCATACAATAAATCACAATAATATTCAAACCTTGCAAACGCGTATCACATAAAAACTTGTACTATTATATTAAAATATACATTTTTTTTTCTCAATTTAGCATTAGAATACTTTAAACAAAATAAATATCTCACTCGTATGAAATCTGATAAGCCTACTGTCAACAGTCTAGATAGGCAGGTAGACAAAATGTTGCTAATGGCGGGAAGTCAACTGGCTCGCAAGTAGTCATAAAATAATAATCAGAGTGGATAGTACAATAATTATAATTAATCTTAAGTAGATTTTAACGTCACTTGTGTTTCATAATTATAAAAAATATCTTTTCCAAGCAAATGGTCCCAAACATTATATAACTTTACATATTTGAAATTCTTTACAATAAAAATTATTTGACGTCCAGTTGACGACCCATAGTGATTGGGGGTGTTTTGTGCTTCCTGCGTTATGCAAGTTAATTGACCACACCATTTGCCCGACAGCTACTAACCGAGATCGCTACATTACAATAATACTAGTTGCTATTTTATTCGCTAGGCTACTACATTGGCGGCTATACAGAAACTTATCAGTACACAAGCTGCAGGCTTCTCACTCCTCAGCCTGGCTCTACGACGCGTTAGACAGTTTCATCTTTAACTATACAACAGTGCACTTCAAATGCAAACAAATTCAAAAACTATTATTTTTAGATATGTCGCATGTATTACTTCAATAACAAAAATAAATTTAGTGCTCTCTTTTGGATCTAAAGTCTACATAGTTTAATTATATTCCAAATCTATTAAATACATCTGCTGAGGCACCTATAGTTAGTACATTTACATTTATAAGATCGATAGTGGGTTACATTATTTAAATAAACCCACGACATTTCTCAACGCAAATAGAATGTGAACTACTTAACACTTACCCGCTAAAGGGAAACAATTGTTACAACTTGCTATTTTATTTACAAAATTAGTAGGTATTAATACAATACACACTTTACAAAACTTATCATTAAAAAATACTTGAAAACGGGTAATCTAGATAGTAATATTCAATATTTTGTACCTACCTACTAATATTATTTTAAGTTAATTAATATTTTGAAAATTGTAATCATCATGTATCATACAATGCTCAAAAATAATGATTAGTCTAGGGTGAATAATATTAGTTACCGTAAAACTAAAAACAAGGAAATTTCAAACAACATAGTCTCTTGCAAAAAAAACCGATCAAATTCACAACACTTATTAGTAAATATCTCCGTATTCACCAAATAAAAATTAAAAAATATGTCCTACTCAGCGCTGTAGCACATCTCGCATCACACAAAATAAGAGCTTTATTCTAATATGTAATTTCATTATTATTTTAAGATAGTATTACTACAGGGTTATATTTTGTTAAATAGTTTGTTCTTTATTGTTGTACACAATAATAAAAGTACATTTCTTGAAATATTACACGGAGGCAATTTATGCACAAAGACGGACGTATCCCATAAAGGAATCTCTTCTAGTGAACCTCTCAGTGTTCGAAATATAAATAACGTTGTAAAACGTTAAAATGTTATCAAGTAAGAAAGCTGAAAGGGTTGGTGTGTCTCGTTTTTCAACTAATAAATATATAAATACGTAGACTACACAAACATTAATTTATTGCTTGAAAGTAGATTAATAGTGAGTTATGTAAAATATATAAAATAGTTGTCAATTAATTAAAATACATAAGTAAATAGCAATCTGCAATGATGAAACAAACTCAAGGACACACATTCTGTGTCATACACATCACGGTACGTGCTTACTTGCTAAATTCAATGTAATTGTATTGACAATATTATAATAAGCCAATTAATATTATATTAATTAACTTATTATAATATTTGTGTAATATTCAATTATGTAAGCTTAAATTTGCAAGACTATTGTTAAAATTAATCAGAAACAGGTCTTTAAAATTAACAAAAACTCGGAAACGAGTAACTTAACCTTCCGTTTGGAATATTATGGAAATTACTGCATGAAGTTTATAAAATGTACATAGTCATTTGTGTAGATTTTTTTAGTTTAAGTCATAATACATAATTCTCTTTAGGTTATCACAATTCGCAATAAAATCTGCGATTGTTCAGAAATCGAAGTGACGCTGATCGTCAATTCTATTTTAGTAGTATCAGTAGTTTAAAAGTTGTTATACGTTTAATATCAATGTCTTAAGTATATCCAATTTGAAAAATAACATTTTGAAAGCTTTCTTTTTGAAAGTTTGTTATTTAAGTACTTTTAGTTTAGTATAAAGATAATATAAAACAGCATATTTTATTAATACACATTTATATAATATAAAGTATGTGATGATGGAACAGCTGTTTGTTGCTTATGTTTATGACGAATATAGAAACTGTATAGTTCGGGTCTTGGCAGTAAGGCATGTGCGCAACCGAATATGCCATAATGCACTGGAATGAAGTTTTTTGGCATTAGACCAATTTTATTCTAATCATTAATTCTAAAAGTTAAGTCCGCTATTTTTCGAGACAAAGGTCAAAGTGTCTCAATTGTTTACTTATATAGCAAACAGAGAGATGCCTTTCCTAGTTTTTACTAGTGTAACAAAATTCACCGTTATTAACATAATACACAAATGAAAAACAAATAAAATAGTTCATAAGATAAGCTTTGTGTATTCAAGGGCATTCCATGCTACAATCTCATTTTCAGATACATTCTCGTGTTTGTCATTCATGACGTCACCGATATTCAAACTGTCACATATTCTGAAACGACTGTCCTTTCAGTGCGTCAACAATTTTAGTTACTAGATAGTTTTACTACTAGGATTTTACAATCAGCCTATATGTTATTTATTATTTATAACAATGCTCACAATAGTTCTGTCAACTTTGTAATGTTTTAGTGACCGGAAAATTATTACTTAAAATAACTTATTGATTAAGTTTAGATCAATTTGAAATTGAAACCTACATGAGACCATTTTGAAATATGACGGGACAATTGCTCATTCTTTGTCATCGCCCACACGTACCAAATATGAGAGGAGTGAAGAAAGAGGGTTCCCGCTACAAGAAAGAAATGCATACTTGAATAAAAAGAACTGCTTTTTATCCGCTTGGCTACCATACAAGATTGTATACGTGTGTGTGAGTTCAAAGGGGTAATAAAATCGTCCATACAGAACATACTTTGTTACGTACCATCCGATATTTCTTACAACCGTTATTATTCTTATTGGGTAGTGGGAAAAGTCTGAAAGACGATGAAGTTTATTGATTGATTTAAATGAAACAGCATAGTAATAAGCCTATTAAATAAATTGATAAATTTGATGACTTTGCTATTCAACTGTTAAGAAATGTTAAAGTATTACCTATAGTGATTAGTCATGGCTTTAGTCACTGCACTAAACTATACTGCTAAATGTAAAATAAAAACAAATCATGAAGGTCACGCTATATTTATATTTCAATATCGATCATACATACATTTTATATATTAAATAAAATTAATAATTGTATTATAGCTCACGATACTTTGAGTTTGCTTGGATCGCCATTTAAATTATGACTGCGTGGGTGGTCACTGCCGAGAGCTGGCTACTAGCTACACTACCTATTAGTAAGTTATAAAAACATTTAACAATCAGATTAGCAACCTAATACGAAAAATGTACCTAATACGAAAGATAAAACTAAATTTATTTATAATATTTTAATGTTGGCAATTATTCATTTCTTAAATCAATTAGTTACTTGGAGATAAGATAGATATTTGGAGATATTAAACAACCGGTTGTTACAATACAATATTTATTGCCGCTATGGAATCATAACGTCAGTCGGAAATCAAGAGAAATTGCAAACGTATTAACTATTGATTATGGCTTAAGTTTCCTTCGTAATTAGGTACTTATTTGCAGATGTTACACGATTCTACTACATTTATAATTTATTTGCACGATTCGTATGTTTTATTAGATATATTTGAATTCCTTTGTTGATCATCTTCGTAAAACCGGTTCAGAAAACTCTATGCGCAAATAACTTGTTTCAGGGAGAACTTAGGGTCATAAATTATCCTATGAGAAATGTCGCGAAAAATTACCTCAATAAAAATACCTAGTATTTTTTGTAAATAATAAATATATGTACTTATGTATCGTTCTTCTTGAGTAGCTTAATTATTTTGTTTGTTTAGTATCTTGGTAAGGTAATATTAATATGCTGGCATTGATATAATGAGTTTCATAGAAAGATGAGGTCAATCCAATATTGTCTCTTACGAAATATATAACATGGCGCCAGTTTACATCTTTCCGTGAACGTGTGTTGTTTAGATCTGAAGAGTTGTTTTGTGACTTCTTTTTATTTTTATTTTTTCAACGCAAATTGATATTTTAAAGTTTAACTACATGAACAAATATAAAAAAATAACTAACATTACAAATGTTGGAAGATACATAAACTTATTTATAAATAATCCTCGAATGACAGTTACAATGACGATTAGAATGGGAAAAATATTTTTTTTACATGTATGGGATTGAAAAAAACTGTAGGTAAATATTTCGTTTTATACATCCATGGTTTTATTATTTCTTTGGAACCTTGTTCCAAATAGAATATCTAAAATGAAAAAGAAAAATATAGATACTAAAAGAAATGGACAGTAGATGATTATTTCAAGTCTATAACATCTTTACTAATATAACAAACATATACACTCTAAATCATATGTTATTATAATAAAGCGTAGCTACAAATAAAAAGAACCAAGGACGATGTCTAGTAAATATTTCCATATTGAAAACGGTTTACATATTCGGGACACGCACTGCCTGAGCATCTATCTCCAAAGAAAAAGAACGCACATGTGTAGTATGTATTTACTTTTACAGTTTTTATAGACCTCTGTTTAAACTTAATAAAAGTGAAGTATATAAAGTATATACAAGGAGTATTGGATTGTAATAAAATCAATGTTGTGAGATCATTGAGGCCACAACAAGAAGTCAAGTAGTGTCTCAACATTTTCAGAGAGATAAAACATTGAGTGCCGTTGGTTCGTTTTATTGTGTTGTCTGTGGAAACGCAAAACTCTTGTCATAAGGACTCCTAGTGTAAAATGTCTTGAAGGGTGACACAGTGGGCTGTAAAATGTGAATATATTGTACAATATTTTATAATATTTGTTAGAAAGATCTTTAGACCTTTAGGTAAATAGATAGTATGTACAAATTAGCAAATTTTAATTATTCTCCTATATTTTAACAAGTTATGTTAGATTTTAAATAAGCCTAATATGGATAAATTGTTAATAGACATTTTCAAACAAGGCTATGTTGGGTTTATTGTGCATTATTTTATATCGGTACGGTATGTAATAATTGATTAATAAAATAATGATCGTAGGTATATTATATTAATCAACTTTTTAAAATACAATTACATAATTTGTTTATTAGGAATAACCCACTGAAATATTTATTCTTGCCAAAAGTAAATGTGTTATTTACAGTTTACACAAGAGTTAAATATTAATGAAAAATATTTTATTACCTCTTTGATATTATAGAAGTTTTGAATAAATAATATTAAGAATCTACAGCTACTACAATTTTTTTTTCTCTTTAACAAAAATAACCTCTATTGGTACTCACTTGACAAACGAACTGAATTATAAATATAAAACCTTTGTAATCCAGATTATGTCTGTCTATTGTCAGTGTTATTTTCAGAGCCTTGGTGTTTTAGGTGTTATATGTAATTGTATTCAGCAATAAATCAACTGATCAGAACCGATATGTTTCGTCTCAATCATCCGTTCAAATAAATAAGGAAGATTTACCTAATAGGATTTTGTACATTCAGTCGCTTATGTTGCCACCGTGGCTTCCGATTAATGACAATTTGCTATTTTCATGATTCAATAAATAGACTAACTTGTTTATTAAAACCAATTAAAACGAACGAAGTTGAAACGATATGTCGCAGTCGAAATTGGTTGTCTTAAGATAGAACGAGAAATATATAAGATAAATTTAGATTAAGGCTTTCAAAGTATAATAATATTCTATTTAGAAGTAAATACGATACAAAGAGCATAGCATTAACAATGGACCATTGATTGTATTACTAACAATGGTGGCTCTGTCACAACACAAAAACAAACATTTTAGCTCAAATTATAGCTGCTAACTTTGTCTATAATTTGGAGAAAAGATAGTGGCACGAGTTATCTAGATTTTAAATTGCCAATTTGTGACGTTTTCTTGTAATGACTAACAACTGTATGGTATCAATGATTTAACTACTGCTGAAACACTTTCCGTTGCCTTATTACAATTAAGGCCGAATGATAATGAAAGAGCAGCGTCACCCGCTCACGCCGCAACTTGCCCGCGCTCTACTCGTAAACGTGATGCTAGTTATTTATCGCAGGATGTCGATCTGGGGTTTGGATATTATTAAATTCCCGACAATGTTTTATTTGCAACAATCGGATATTTCCACGCAAATCCACAATCCACTAGAAATGGTTTAACGGATTCGGATGCAATAGAACTATTGTATCGATTTCAACATGGGCTAGGTTTGCATATCTTAAATTTAAAGGCAATATTTTCCCCTGAAAAAGATAGATACAATTACCACACTTATTTTTTTGCCCGTGTGAGATCATTTACAGTAGTCGTACTTCAAGTGAATTTATTTATCGTATTAACATCTATTTACTTACTGCAATTTGTTCGAATTTTGACTTGGGTTAAAAAATATAATTAAATTGGCTTTATAATAACAGCTCTATTAAATACCAACACACTAGTTTATGTTTTAGTAAATTATATAAAAAATAAACCTTTAGTTAACTTTACAGTTACTGAGATAAGATATAGTTGTACTTTATATCTACTAGTAGTATAAAGATGTCGTATCAGCGTGTTTGTCTGATTTTAATCCCGCAAACAGAATGAAGGCAGATACATACTTTATAGAAATAAGAACCCTTGCCAAACTATTGCCTTTCTAAGAATCATCAAGTGTTTTCTATGAAAACAAACTTATTAACAATTAGCCGCATAGTGCTATAAGAGCATAAAATAGTCTTGAATAAGTATTTTTATTGTAAGTTTGTGCACAAAAGGCGATTGTAATCGGAAAAACTCTGTTTTCTGCCCCACTTGCAGTTTTAATCAATTTTCTGTCAAGGTGAAGGCCTAAGCATAATAAAGTTGAAAAAAACTAACTCTCAAGACAATACATCCATTTGCAGTTATTGTTTTTAAGATTAACAACTTAATATTTAATAAAAACATTAACTTGAATAATGGTATTTCATTAGAAATGAAATAATAATAAATTTAATATTAAATGTATCTAAAATAATAATATGAAGAATTAAAACTATCAAAGTGTGCTGGAATAGTAAGTTTCTTGAATAGATTTTTATATATTGGTATTAAGATAAACAAATATGAGCCTTCTCTCTATTGATGTTTAAAATATTAACTCTTAAAAGTGATAATGACTCATGATGCATAAGTGGTAATTGTACCAAGTTAATAGAAAATGAAATCTACTTAAAGAAATAATTAATGTAGTGTGTAATGATAAAATATTTTAGATTAGGTTGTACTACCAATCATCAGATATACACTGAGCATGACTGACACATGCATCCTATGAACTGAGGTTGACATTTTCCTCCTATCCTATATTATATTATTATAAAACCCATTTGTGTGATGCAACTAGAAATATGAAACAGGACCGTTAAACAATCTTATGATTTTATTTTAAATATAATATGTACATGCCCTCAAGAGCCAGTGGAAATTATTACAAAAATAAGTATATAAGATTAAAAACATGAACAAGTTTTCAGCATCAGATAAAGCAAAAAACAGATGGTATGCAGGAATGTTGGTGCAATCATAGAATTGTGGACTCACTTTATTCACTGAGTTCGCTTTGGTACCTTCATAAATGCAATCTCCTGGACTCTGCGTGTTAGACACAGGTCTGGTAATTAAACACTGGCGGCCCGGCCGGCCTTGGCCGCTAGCTAGAGAGCTGCAGACTCCGGCGCCATCAATGGAGACAGTGGACCCGCTACGCGTCGTCCACGCTCCACCTCAAATCGCAGATCAGGTGAAGCCCTGCGAGCACCTACTGTTCCATCATCCGGCAAGAATGCAGCAACAAGTAATGCACAAATGACAAGAAGAGCTCCCAATACAAATGGTGGGCCAGGCACCAATCTAACATACTTTTCATCATCTGGTCTAGTGTTGATACCCGGTACAGCATGTTCTTCATTTAGATCAACATGAAATAGGTAAAATATCACCCCAAACATGGCAGGCCCAAGCCCATTACACAGTCCTCTAACACCAGTCACCATGCCTTGCACTACACCTTGTCTGTCTGCTCGACTGTTTACAGACACATATGCACTGATGGCAGGGTAGGTGAGGGAGCCTAGAGCAGCAAGCACTCCAGCAGCCCACATCATCCAAGTGCGACTTCCAAATCCATACCACATAAGTTGCATCATTTCAAATAGAAGTCCGAGCATAATTGTGTGTTTTGCACCTAAAGACTTCATCAGAAATCCTAGTACCACTTGTACAGCAATACTAAGTACACCAACTATTGCAATGAAAATTGCCACTTGCACAACACCAAAGCCCATAACTAGTTTCAAGTACACAAATATGCAAGAATATTGTCCAGCTTCTGGTAGATAGGATAGGAACACTGCAACACATAACATTAGCACTGTACGTTCTGCACCAACTTTCTTAAGGGCAGCAAATGGGTCTGCTTGTTCCCAACTTATATTTGCCCCCCAGCCACTGGGTCGAACTTTTTCTGGAAGACTTTCAGGAACTGCAACCATAATAAAGAAGACATCCAGCACTGCAACAGCCGTGGCAGCCGCAACAACGAGAGATTGTGAATACAAATCCATAAGATACGCTCCCAGCGCAGGTGATATCACCATGCTGGCCGCAAAGGTAGCGGACACGAGGCCGTAGGCGCGAGATCTTTCAGCTTCAGTCGTCACATCGGCTACGTATGCGAAGACGATCGAGAAGGTCACAGCGAACACTCCACTTATGCTTATCATAGCGAAAAACCACCATGTGTTAATGTTCATTAGGGGAATAGGTGCACAGGTGAAAAACACAGTAACTAATAAGAAAAACTTCCTTCCCCACACGTCAGATAAGGCTCCGATCAGAGGAGCAGATAAAAATGATAGAATTCCTTTTATGCCCATAATAAGACCATTCATTAAAAACGTGTGATCTGGAAACGTTGCATTCAACACAGAAATTATCGGCATTGTAAGTAGTCCCCACGCAAAGAACTCTAAAAATATTACCACTAACGCGTGGAATACCGAAGGTTCCCCGATGCCCGACATTGTCATAATCCCGTCTTTCATAACAGTTTTCCTATTCCGTATCACCATTTCTACTTCAGTTTTTGTAGTTTTCGTGGGCGTCATTTAAAATCGAATTCGTTTGTTTTTCTAGAACTACTTATATTAGATTTAGAGACATATTGAACAACCTAGACACTACATTGATGAAACTTCGTAAGGCCAAGCAAGTATCAGCAACGTCAAAAAATCACTGAAATATAATTGAAAAACAACTCGATATTTGTGTTGCCAGTAGAAAAGTTACCATAGTTACAATTATGTCTCTTTATTTTTTGTTGTCTTCTACCAAATTAATTTACAGTGATACCATAGCTCAAAAATATTTCAAAATAGAAAGTTCAAGCTTCAAGGTACTAACTAATTGTATTTAAAATTAGTTTAAAATAAAGATAGATATATGGATATTATATTTTTCTATTACTAGAAAATAGATAGGCAGTAATTGTAAAATAATGTCATCAGTTATCTGTCATTTCTAGTTGTCATTGTCGAACCCTATAATATTGAATATTGGTAGGAGGCGTTTCACAAATTTTTAAGACATTTGATAAATTTCTCTCAAATTCTCATCAAAAATGGTAGATTTATTGTTTTAATTTGTCATTATGATATATATTTTTAACAGGTTATTTATACAAGTTACTTATTTACAGATTCGTTTTATTTTAATTCAAAATCGAGCTGGTAAAACTCGGTTAGCAAAATGGTACATGAACTTTGATGATGATGAAAAACAGAAACTGATAGAGGAAGTCCATGCCGTTGTCACGGTTCGTGATGCTAAACACACCAATTTCGTGGAGGCAAGTGTGTCAAATAAATTAAAATAGCAAATTGTAAAAATAGTTTGCAATAAACTATTATTCATTTTTAGTTTTTACATAATAGAAGTATATAAAAAGTAATATAATGTATTAAAGAACAATTGAACTTAGTATTTGGAGGAGATATATAAACTTATAAATGCAATTAAAATACATAAATTAAACTAAATATTTATTTTAGTTCAGAAACTTCAAGATAGTGTACAGGCGTTATGCCGGGCTCTACTTCTGCATATGTGTAGATGTGAATGACAACAACCTCTGCTACTTGGAGGCCATCCACAACTTTGTTGAGGTCCTTAATGAATACTTCCACAATGTTTGTGAACTAGACCTTGTATTTAATTTCTACAAGGTGAGTTATTTTACTTTTCACACACTAGCAAATATAATATTAAAGTAAAATATCTTGTTGTAGTCCAATTAGACATTTTTTATTATTCAATTTTATCTCAGGTGTACACAGTGGTGGATGAAATGTTCCTGGCTGGTGAAATCCGAGAGACATCCCAAACCAAAGTCCTGAAACAGCTGCTGATGCTCAACTCACTAGAATAAAGCAGAGTCTCATATAAATAAGAGTAGCTAATTGAAGCTCTGTATAATTTATTAACAATGTATTCTAAGTTATGTTACTATAATGATTCTCAGAGCATATTAAAACTTGATTGTATTAAGAATCTTATTAGAGAGATTATTCTTTTTTGTATATATATATATATATGGGTTTTCTATGTTAAATCAATGTAAATATTACATTAAATTACATTACAAGGATTTTAAAAATGAATATAGCTTTCAAGATTATTTTTTCTTTTAAAATAAACTGTTTATGATGAGGTTCTAATGAAATCATTTAGTTATACATACTTCAAAATTAATATCCAATAAACCCTTGGGAAATGTCTATGGTATAAGTCTTCTTTATGAAGGTTTGTTATAAGTTAACATTGTAATTTGTAATCTATGTATTTTAAAATAATGTATGTTATTTAAATTTAGTGAATACTCATTCCATTGATTCATAAGAGTATTAGAGGTTTTATCATTAAAAGTAATTCCCTATTTAGTGTTCAACGTTTCTTAATCAATCATATTATTTTCATAAGGGCATGTAATTTAGAGTCGATTTGGTTTATTTAAGAAATATATTCAATATAAAATACATTACATATTTTTTTTTACAAAATCTATTAAATCTTAGAAAGTATAGAAATTGAGTAATTACTTTAAAAAAATGTTTTGTTATTAAGTAAAAACTGTAATAAATCCAAGATATTTAATTTCAGCCTTATGTTCTATATCAAATTAAAATCTATAACTATACTATTTTAATTTTTTTATTTCTTTTTTCTTTCGGTAATTCTTATCTTTATAAAAGTAATAAAACTTTTTCACAATTTTTTTGAGACATTCCAGAGGGGTCGGTCTTTTAAAAATATATTAAAAAAGCGTCGATAAACCGTACCGGGAACAGTTATCGACTATTAGGTTAATATAATTTGAGTTCTACGACCACTCCCAGCGGTGCATTATTGTCGGAAACACCCAAAGGTCGGGATGACCCACGTGAGAGATGTGCTGCCCGAGGTCGAACTGACTCCATCTGAGGAGAGGAATCAGTTTTAATAATAATAACTTGGCTGGCCCCAGGACGAGGTGGCCGGCGTGCAGCGCGGGGCTGGTGTGTGTGTGTGAGCTCAGTAGTATGTAGTGTGTCGGAGAATGAATCCCGGCGGGGGAGTGATGAGAGAGGTGTCGGTACTGACTGGAAGGGCGGCAGGCCGCGGGTGATGTTGTGGGGGGGGCTGGCCACGGACAGGAAGCGGTGGCTAGCGTGCAGCGCGTGGCTGGTGAGCTTGGCGTCCGTGGCACCGTGGCTGCGGTGGCCCAGCGCGCGGAAAGGGTACGTGCCTGCGGGGGAGGAACCTTTTAACACGTTATCAAAATAATTCTTTTTTTTCGTACTGTATTGTTTCTATTTCACGGGTCTCGGGTTTTGGTCGCTACGAAAGATCCACATGGGATCGGTCAAATTCCAGCCGTCGTCGAATGAGAACGTATAAATATATATACGTTATATATACGTTGAAATCTATACTATATTGGTAGCGAAGGTCGGCAGCGGGATGAGTTCCGTCCGCTTCGCGTGAGGAACGCGCACAGATGTGACAACTTTGTGTCCGAAAATGAGCGTGTAAATCTGACCATTCGCTGGGTTGAGGTCGTTCCTGGCGGCGATGGCGTTGCAGGCGCTTCTCGGCGGGCGACAGTCGCAGGCGGCCAGCGGGTCGTGAAGGAAGTCGTTGTAGCGGAGCACCGAGAACATGCTCTCCATGGAGGTGATGCCCTCCTGGGGTTGCGGGTAGTTCGATAATAATTATATATGGAATGTAATGAAATGTAAAAGTTTATGACAAAAGCAGCGATTTTTTTTTAGCAAAACAAAAAGTAACGGAAAGACTTTCTTTCTTTCTAGTTATCTGCGCCACGTCACAATACTAATATATATATATATATATATATAGTATATAATAGACTCCATATTTACGGAATTTTCTACCGCTTTTGTTAGAGTGAACCATTCCCTCTTATTAAGTTGGTTAAAAAGACGTATGGTA
Source organism: Dircenna loreta (assembly GCA_963555665.1). Lineage (NCBI taxonomy): Eukaryota > Metazoa > Arthropoda > Insecta > Lepidoptera > Nymphalidae > Dircenna > Dircenna loreta. Next base: position 6,166,391 of record OY743088.1, on the reverse strand, counting down.
AAGGACATTCCGTACTGGATTTGTTTAACTCGTATTTGTCAAAAAATACTCCTGTAATGGTTCAATGGGCACAAGTCATATGATACTTTGCCGACCCTTTGTTTCCACGGGCACTAACTATTACATCACAAAAAGCTTTTTTTCACAATGGTAATGAATTAAGTTTACAAATAAGTTAGATGAAAATAATTATAAAGTATCCGAATAATGTATGCGATCACCTGTTTGAGTTTGAACATCTTAGCTCGCGGGTGCGTGTGGTAGCCGAACCAGTCGCCAAAGGTCGCCACGCGCTGGTTGCCGCCGCTGAGGTTGAACACCGACGGGAAGTAAGCTATGTTGTACGACGGGTGGTAGGTGGTGGACTTCAGCTCCTCCGTTCTATCGAGGGGAATGAGAGATCTACGTCATGCAATTATATATTTAGGTCCGTCGGTGTCCTGAAATCCTCTAGCGAGATGAACGTTAGTCGATTTAATCGTATAGGGTTTGTTTGACAGTCAATTCAACTCTTCCTTGGTTTTTAATTCTCGATTTAATCGATCAAATTTAGTTTCATGCAATCCTTATTACATGTCGGCGACCTCCACGTATCCCGGCAGCTGTTCCAGCAGCCAAAGCAAGCCACTCTCGACCACGCCAGGCCGGAACCTCTTGTAGTCCACTATGTACCTGGCCGAGGAAGCGCCACTTTTAATAACACGTATTATACGTACTTCATTCATCAAGAATATTAATCACAATCCTAATAGATCTCGTGTGTTGAAAACTAAAGAGCAGAATTATTTTTATTCTTCTTCAATATTTACATAAAAATTGGTCGGTCGCCGGGAAAATAAATAAATAGGTGTGTACTAAGTAACGAGATACGACCGTCGGTTTGTCGTGAGAGAAGTGCGAGTACCACTGGTTGTTGTAGGTGCCGCTGTTGTGTCTCCTGAAGGTGTCGGTCCACTGGCGGCCGCTGACGGCCAGGCGGTTGGCCACCATGCCGCGGACGAACTCCAGGATCTACGCCACGGACAAACGAGTTGTACGCCCCCGAAGTGGTAAAGGGGATTACATAGAGGGGGTTAGGGACGGGGACGGACCGACGGAGTGCGAGTTTACTTACAATTTTAAAAAATGTATTCAAATAAAATAGATGATTTGATTCCGTTTACGTTGTCGTCGGTTCCGTTACCGTCCATTACAAAGACGGGTACATCACGATAGGCACCTGTCCCTCGGGCTTGACGTTCTCGTAGAGCGTTCGGTTGCTGTTGCCGATGGTGGTCTCCGCAGCGACCAGACCCGACGACATTATGTAGAAGTCGTCCGTCGACTGAAACAATAGTCCATCATGATGTAAGGTTCACTGAAATAAAGGTTCGTGTTAAATGTCAGCGCAGCGCGTGCAGTGCTGGCTACGACTAGTATCGAGTATAAAAACGCTAAGATTTTTAAGAAACTGTTGCTGTAATTACATATTACAATGCAAAAATACCTGCACAAATGCGGGATACGAGGTGAAGGCCATCTTCCATCCCGGAATGCGGTCGGAGTTGCGCGGTGAAATGCGGTAATGCAGCGCGTACAACTTCTGGAACCGCAGCATAGACTGGTAGCTGCGGTTACCGAACAAATATTCTTGAAGGATTGCCGATATGACTCCGTCGTTACAAAACTTTCGAAAGACTTATATTAATGGGTACAATTTTCGACGCCAACTTTCGCCGTGGTCTTTCAACCGTCCGGACGTTCGATCGTCCATTTTCCCCGACGAAATTCAATTATCATAGCCTAATTAAAAAAATATAATTGTCCCCCCGGGGCCCCCTCCCCCACCTGTTCCAAGTGACCTGTGAGGTGTAAAGCTCGGACCAGTCGGGCAGGAGCTTGACGAGTCCGCTGCACCGCTCTCCGAAAAGTAGTGCGTCCGGCGTCTCCGGCGGCAGCGACAGCGCGAACGACAGGTCGTCCAGGTCACCCAGCATGTTCAGCCATCTGCCACGCGAACAGAACGGTCCATACATAAAAAAATATTTGCAGTAACGTCGGTGGTTTGGCGCGGTCGCACTGTGGGCCTATTTTATTCTTTAATTATTCGTTTTGCTATTACAGTGCAACCAATAACGAACCTTAATATAAAGACAAATTGAATTGTCCATAAGAATGATTGTAAAATATAAATTTCTTAAATTACGTTTTTTTTTTATCAAAAACCATCAAAACAAAGTGTAAATACCTCTAATTAACTAACGACTTAAAACCTCTATATTATAACGTTCCCACCAATATATGACCTTTAATCCCATAGTATGTGAATGGTTAAGAAATGTAAAAGGTATTCCTTATCAGTCGCGGAAAAAAGAAACATCATCAACTATATCGACAAGAATCCTACAACGAAAAATATGTCTACATAGCTAATACGTTCGAGATTCCCGCAAGTACATTGGCTACAATTTTAAAACATAAAGATAAGATTTCGGAAGAAAGTGCTTTGCCTGTAAAAAAAAAAAAGAAGAATAAAATCATGCAAGTATAAAGACTATTAAACTATTTTTTTAGACCAACCTTACCTCAACGTAACAAACCTCAGTTTTTTATATCGAGGTTGCACTGTATTTAGTATACGTACAGGATATCTCTGAATGTGAGCCACTCGTAGGCGTCGCCGGTCGCCTGGTTGTAGCCCACGGCTAGGCCTTCCAGTTGGATATAGTACAGTTTTATCTACGATTACATTGGCACATTATCTATCTACGTAATAAAATTATTTCTTATTATACATGTCTTGTCTGAAAACTTGTTTCAATATGAAATGAATTTTGAGGACACTCATGGTAATTTTGTTAATCACGAATGTTATCTTAGTTAGTTTAGATTGCATATACATGACGCATTTATGTCTAGAACATTAGTTCGAAAGATTTATACCTGGTACCAATATGGATCATCAGGATTGGCAGCCACCATAGATGCTATGTAATCCTCATTCTTATCCAAATAATCTTCAATCATTCCACAAACTTCAGTTTTATTGTAGCAATATCTAATGAACATTCAACTTCTCTATTTTATTCTCGTATTTGAAATTCTTACATTAATAAGCAGAAGTTGATTAAATAACATAAACTCAAAATATTTCATATAATACCTACTAATATTCTCAATAACTAAAGAAGTTTTAAATTTAATAAAAATGTTTTATTAAGATTTATCAAACTATGTTTCTAACCCCTTTAAAACATTTTGCCAGTGCATCCAAATTAAATCTCTAGTCAGGAAACCTTCCAAGTACCCGGCGGCATATGCTTGCTTTTCGTCTTTGACGTCGGGAGACGTGTGTAACTCCAAGAAGGCCCAACTATAAAATTACAAGTATATATAGACACATTAAGTTACATGAAGATTTAAATATTTTGTAGAGTACAAACCCAGTTGAATTAATATCATTGTTGTATGTGGCTTTGGCGACGTGCACTGTCGGGATATCTTCATAATTATCAGTCACTGACACCACTGCTGTTCCGTTTGACCATGTCACAAACCCATACTTACCTTCACTGACTACAGTATATAGAATTATCAAGAAAACTGAATATTTTAAATGTAAAATCATAACGACCTTTATTTGCTTTAGTCCATTCAACTGTGTGAGTAACTTAGAGCATTTGTTATTTATATCTAAATAATGAGTTCAAGAGGTTATATTTATCATAGCAAGTCTTAAATAAATAATAGCTCAAAGATAACAATAAATAAACAGTTGCTTTATTTGTAATAAATGTGTCAAAATCAGCTGACTTTTGACATCAGATACGCCACTGAGTACCGATCGATAATCATAGTGCCAATATCTTCTAAGGTTTATAACAGATTTACCGATGATTTATTTAAAATAAGTTCCATGTAAGAGTAACATGTTTTTAAGTGCTTTTAAAAAAATAGAAATATATATTAGAAAAATAAAACATGACATAAAAACACAACAATAATCAGCCTTTATTGCACTAAAATTTGGTGTACACAGTACAAAATCTAATAACAGCCATTAACGTATGCATGTCATCTCTCAAGTGGCGGAGAGCTTGAGGCCTATCTCCCCGCACCTGTAGCCAATCTCCCTCATGAGGTAGGGTGTGCGTTCGTGAGGTGGAGCTCTCATCCACTCGTTCACGTTGAAGGCCACAGTAGCGTATCCTTGCTTCTCTAAAGTGTCCAGAATAAGACGGAATGGACCTCGAAGACGGTTGCTGTTCATAGAAAAGCAGCCCTGGTTGAAGTTCATTATGCAAATGCTGAAAAAATATGGATCCAAATTACTTTTTCCTGATTTTTTTTAAATACATAAGTGTTCAAACATTTTTTTTTTAAATCTGTAGTTTTGGGGTTATTAAAAAATACTTACATTATGCCACCGTGTGGCAACTTCAGTTCTACAAGCGGCACTTTCGTATTACTGCTAATTTCTGGCATTTTTACTGGAATGCCAGATTTTAAACATACTACGACATCTGTAAATGTAAAGCTCTTTAAAAATGTTCTGTTTCATATACTAATACTTAATTAACTATAATTTTTATCCACTGAATTTTCTAACCTGCAATGATGCCACTCGGTAATACCACATCCCTCGCAATATATTCCGAACCTCCCAACCCTTTAGCCAAATGCTCCACCAAGAGGCTGGTAGATGGGTGTGTTGGGTACATCTCCTTTGCCTTTTGCAAGATCTGGTCTGGTAACTTATATTCGTTACTGTGGAAGGTGTGTACGGCCTCGTACAAGGTCAAGAGCTGGAGGTAGTCTAATGTATTGTTCTCTCGCAAGAGAAACTCGTTCAGGAATTCCGTCGAGAATACTCGCTCTAAAAGTCTATTGTCATAAAATCCTAATGAAGCCAACTCGAGGCAGAATTTTGTCCAGGGTAAGTTGGCATTGGTAGCTTTAAGAACGTGATTTACCGAGATCTGCCGTTTGAGCTCCTCCCACTGTTCAGTGACGGGTATAAAGTTATTGTTGGCTAAGCAGTTGGTGAAGCCAAATAGAATGTTTGTTCTTGCGTTTGCTAATGTTTGTGGGTCAGATGCTGCTTTTTGACAGAGGTACTCAACAAGGCCGAGGTGCGTGTGGGCCTGAAAAAAAATAATTACGTCCTTAAAATAAAAACGTTTCTCGACTAGTTATTTCCTCCAAAAATTGCAAGTGAATAAACTTATAATAGAAATAAATAAGTCCAATAAATTTATTATAAGACTAATATGAACTTGAAAAATAAATAATGTTTATAAAATGTTAGTTTAAATAAAATATAAAGCACAAAAAAGGGAATATACTTTAAACTATAATAAATGTCCACCATGTAGGATGTTATTTGTCTGTATTTTTTTTTCAACTTAGTACAAAAATAATTAAGTAATAGGTAAAACAGCTTACAATTCTAGACAGGACTCTCGCGACTAGCAACCCTTTTTCGAATTCTATATTATTGACCACCACGTAATTAGCTATGGCGTCCATTAGCTGCTGATGGTAATATTCTGGATGCTTTTCTAGGATTCTACCCTTCAACCGGGCAGCAGTCCTCAGAACGTCATCATAAGACATTTTGTCCATGGAGTGTGTTAGAATATCGCAACAGATATGCAATAGTTGAACCCTCGTTGGAAACTCCTGTTCGGTGCAGTTCACTTGACAAAGGGCCCAAATTATCGATTTAGCAATCTGAGGGTCGATGACCTGATCATGTATCAAAAGTCCTGTAACTACGTTGTTGATACACCGATGAGGTAAGTCATGAGAACAGCTGTACATTAACATGTCTCTCAGAAGGGGGAGATCTCTGTTGTCAATTTCATTTGGTAAATGTATTTGGAATGCTAGAGGAAGAGCTAATTTGAGAGCATCTACCAGATGATTCTTGCCCTCCATATTCGAGAGGAGGAAGTCTACAAACATTATTTGCTGTGTATTTAATAAATTGATGTTGCATCGTATTAATTGTAACATGGTTTGGACAATGAGAGAGTCAACTGGAACTTTAAGGTAGGAAAGAACTTTGATTGCTTCTATAGTCTCGTTCACATCGAGCGCACGTGCATGTTTTTTGAAATTCTGACAAAGAATGCCAAAAGTTGGATCTTTAACTATTATTTCGGGATCATCATATCTGCAAAAAGAAAAAAAAATCTTCTAAATTCACCAAATTTTAACCTAATTGTAATAACAAATAACATTTATACATAAATTTTTCTCTGAAATAAAAACTTTCAAAAGACTTGAAATAAAAAAAGAGTATCAAGGTAAGTAATGCAATTTGTATCACTATGGATGTAACAAAGTTATTTTGATCCCTTTATTATTTAGTCAACATCTCTTTATATCATTCATATGATATTATACCCTGCCCAAGTGACAAGGTATTGTTTACTTTACTTGATACACATTACAAAGCCCTGTCTTCTTATAACACTACACAAACAGTAGCGTAAATGAGAGAGCTGTGACTTGGAGCTGATGAGTAAATACATTGTGATAATTAAATAGAAACCTGTCAAATTTGAAATTGTTTGTTTCTGCAAATAAAAAACGCTGAGGAGAATAGTTTCAACATGAGAGCTTTAACCATCACAGACTAACATTTTAGTCTGTGTAAATGGAGTAGCTATGATGCTTTGTGACTGACTTAGTAAGTGACTTGTCTCTCCAATGCTACAATTAAGAGGCTTGCTGCAAAGAGGGCAATTGTTGGCATTGTTACCTATTTCATCTATTATAAAAACAAAATCTCAGCACTACAAACTTGCTAGCTTTGTGAAGCTCAAACAGACTGCGGAGTGCCTGCAGCATGTGTCTATGGGTCATGCCAGGCAAGTGCACTTGTACTGCCGCCAATACTGCCGCTGTGTTAGCTGCTGTCTTGATACTCAACATTATGGCATCTGGATTTCTATTGCGCACTACTTCTGGTACTGAAAGGAATTAAACAAAAAAATGTAATGTCTCTGTTGTCTTCATCCTTTCTCCAAAACGATTTTATTTATGATAAACGAGAAAGTAAACAAGCTTAGCATTAAAAATCAGAAAAGAGTAGGGAATATTTTTATTTTGCTTAAATTATTACATTACTAATTTGCAAAACTTTAACCATATTTTTTTAACTGGTTACAACACTAAAATCACATTCTTAATGGAAAAAATACTATTCTATTGAAATAATCTCTAAACAATATTAATTAATTACCACCGGAGAAACTTGTAGATCTCAATGAAGCGTTATTAACCTGGCTGCCCCTTAATACATTGCGCCAAACATTTTTCAGCAATAAAGACATTTTCACTGGAATTGGTGTAATAGTGTCACAAATCAATATAAAAATCGTATCTTGACGACTACAAACAATCGGTAATTCCAAAGAGTGTTAAAATGTTTACCTAAAGCTCAAAAAATTTTGTTTTTATTCAAACTAGATTAGACATTAATGTTATATTTTCAATTATGCGCTCAAAGATATATTAATTACAACACAAGGCGATTGTATGTCAATAAGCTTGGATTCATATAAAATAAAAAATAAATTATACAAACAAAAATATTTTAGATTCAATTTGAAATTGAAAAATTTTCTTATGTATTTTGTCAATTGCAATTGTCAAATATGTCATAACGACGTTATAATGACGTTGACAACCTACGTTTATGCCGGTGCGGTTTGATATATCAGTTGCACGTAATTATTGTAAATAAAGCTATATATTTATTTCTTAGTAACCTGTAAAAAAATATTTTATGAACGATCACCAGCAAATGCTACGCCACACAATGGGTCATATTTAAAGATCTCAGATTTATAAGCTTGCACACTTGACTCCACTCATGAAATTTTTGTATTCATGTTATTATTATATAATAATAATAATTCGGATTTCCGTAACTTATTTAAAGGAATATAAAACTAGATGACTTGCATACGTAACATACATATATTAAGTTCTGTACTGACACTGATTTATTTTGTAAGGTTTCTTCACGATAAAAAGGTTTATATTCAGTGAGTTTGGCAGAGTAGATAAAAGATATCTAAGAAAAGGAAGGTCATTAAAAATTGTCACTGAGTATCATGTTGTTTTATTTCTTTAATATATATTTTTTTGAAGTTAAGAATTATAGGTGCAAGCGAGCTATACCCAACAGAAATGTATTATATTAACACTGAAAAGTTTTCACTTGGTAAGTTAGCATTCATTATATTATGATACATATCTTTTCTTGGCACTTTCTATAAGCTGTCCATCTTCCACTTCTCTTAAAATTATGATAATCGCAAAGTTTCAAATTCTGCTAGTCAATCACGAGAGTATCACTTATGAACATCATTAAATCATTGATTATTTACTCTGTGGCCATTACTCCATCACTCATCAAGTACCTTGATAAATGTCATTTATGTCATAATATAAAATATAAATGTTCAATACTCAATTCAAAATACGGCCTAGAATTTTAGTCGTTGGTCGATATAGGCTTCAAAGAAAGTATAATATATTTTTTGTCTGAAAGGTTTTACACTTGCGCCATAAAAGTGAAAAATGATGTTCAAAGAAACAGTTGTTAGTTTTAGACCTGAACGAGAAATTCGGAAAACAATTTTAGTCCCTGGAGATTGTAATTTAGTTCCATACGAAGATGCTAGATGTAAAATTAGGCTTGGAGACGTAAAATGTAGTAATAGGGCAGGGCCATGTGATATTGAACCAGAATGTCGTATATTTAATACTCCATTTGACGGGAACATTATAATCGGAGACATGGATTCCTTCATCGATAGAGATGTTGAAATACTTTTGCAGCGAATGTGCTGTGGGGAGATCTGCAGAGCTAGTTTCACTTACAAGAACAGTCACGGTGATCTGATGAAGGAGATAACTTGTAGGCTAGAATTGGTGGATTTGACTGAGGAGCAGCTGATAAGTGACTGGAGTTGGGCGAGGTTGTACGAATCTGCCGCGCATCACAAAGAGCGTGGTGTGCAGCTGGTGAAGGACAAAAGGGTGGTGGATGGGTTCAGGAGGTTCTCCAAGGCTATGAAAATGCTTGTCGCCATTGAGCCTGTAGACAAGGGTGCTATTGATGACGAGAGGGTGAAGGAAATGAAAAACATGAGGGTAATTTTTTTTCTTGATATCTGCAGCAAGCAACAATTGGATGCATACTAACATTCTTATACATTCTAAATATTAAAACAAAATAAAACAATTTTTTAGAATTTAAAGGATTAACCATTATATTCTGAACAATATTTACCTTTATAAATGACCTGAAATTTTGTTTACTATTATAGCTTTACTAAGTAAATCCATCATTCTTAAATAAAATTACAACACAAGGGGTTTTAAATAATTATATTAAGTTTCTACTAATATCAAAACTAATACAAAAATATACAACTGAATAAAATAATAGTTTCAACCACTAATCCAAACAAGAGTCTACATACACTTACAAAATAGTTTTTGGGCACTATAAGTAACCTAATAGATACTTTTGGTAATGCCTGAAAAATTACAAAATCTTTAAATCTAATATAATTAAATTCTAATGAGACCAACTTTTCATTTTTCACATTAAACATACTTTGCTATGTATTAAATACATGATGAACCTAAAAATGAAAATTTTGTGAAAACTAAATGTCTTTCACACTAAATGCTGCCAGCAAGATTTTTTAAATTTATTAATAACTAACTATTGCCAGCGATCTTGTCCGCACCTTACTCTTCCAGGACAAAAATCACAAGCTATCTATCACCTACACTTTAAAAATTTATATAAATTTAATTTAAATTAAAAAAATAAATATATATCTTTCGTTTTGACTGTGTGTAAGTAGATATTGAGCCAAAACCCTACTAAATGTAATTAAAATCCATGGATGAGTTTTGTTTTATAGTAATTATAACTTGTGCTACAGTTGTTTGTCACCAGTCATTTAATGATTTCCTCATTAGTTGATAAAGAAATAATCTTTTGCAGTATTACAATATTAACAATTTATTGTTATTGCCATTATTCATTATCTCAGATGAATATATAATAAAAGTTATAAAAGTTAATAGTGACTACAGCCAAAACGCTGAAAATATACATGTAGAAACATAACTTACAATGATAGAATAACTTCAAAAAACTATTTTAAATAACAAGTAACCTTAACTGTACCAAAATCGTCAACAGTGAAGTTATGTACAGCTAACTTGGTTTCTAAACATAGTTCACTGGCCGAGAAGGACATAATTCAACAGATTGTAAATTAGCAGATGTGCTATGAGCATGATGTGACATGGGCAATGTCATGCAAATTCTTTGTCATTATTACCTTTAGTTTGGGAAAAGTTTTCAGCTTAACGTGGGAACAATCCCTTGATGGGGATTTTGAACAATAAACTCATATATGGTAGCTCAACTGGTACAGTGAGAGGACGGTATTTAGAGGTCGTGGGTTTCGAATACCTACCCGTATCTTTTCATCTATCTTGAATTGGCCATACATGTTACTAGATATTTTCAAGCATTAAAATCATGTAACTTATTAGAGAAATTTGTTTAGATGTAGCAAGATTAGATTAAAAATGCACTCACTGACGGTAACCTGTAAAACAATTATTAAAAAAAAATAGTTAACAGTTACCCTACATGTCATACGTTAATCAATAACATTACGTCTTTTAACAACTTTGAACACAAAAATCCTCTGAAAATAATGAAGTTGTCATGAAACACCAAGCGCTGAGGACAAGGACTTTTTGTATGAAGACTTTTTTTGTGTAGAGGGTTACAAATATGAAAGGGTTTGAAAGTTGCCTGGTTATATTATATTACTTTTGCAAGGCCGTTTATCGTCAACATGTAGTTAGACCATAATACTGGCATTACTAAGCAGCTTTTTTATTATAATATTTATTTTAATTTCTATAAACATCTCTTTACAGGTGAAGTTATACAACAACATGGCTCACTGTCAGCTTCAATTTGAGGAGTTCGGAGCCACACTGGATCTATGTTCTCGGGCACTTAAATACGATTCTGAAAATATCAAAGCTCTCTACCGAAGATCAATTGCTTACGTCGGACTCCACATGTATGAAGAAGCCTGGTCAGACATTCAGAGAGCCCTCACGATAGACCCCAACGACAAAGCATCTCTGTTAAAAGCGAACGAGCTGCGACCACATATCGAAAAAATTAACGATAATTATGCTACAGTTATCAAGAAAATGTTTGGTTAGGTCTATTGTAGTCATTGTTATTAAAAATAATTATAACAATAAGAGGAAATACAACAAATGTATTGTGGGTGAGATCAGAGCTATTGCTGCAAACGCGAGGAAACTAAGAAAAACAAAGAAGGGTCATTTAATTGTGAGCTTATTGTAAATATGGCCGGTATTAGATATCATGTGTTATTATTAACAATTATTGTGGTCATAGACAATATTGTCATTCTAAGTCTATTCATAAAATATAATAAATTATTATTTTCGTTTGGTAAATCCATATTTGTAATAAATAACAGAAAGCTATAAAAAGTTCCATCAATGAAGTCCTTACAATAGTCTATAATAGATCGGCCTATATTTTAAATATGCAGCCAAATATTCTATGAACTTTGTACATATTAAATTAGTATAATTTTAATTAGGTATATTCCAAACTATATATTGAAAGTGTAAATTACATTGTGCCAAACACTAATAAAGTTTACTATTAAAAATAAAAGGATATTTGCATGAAATATAAAACTGTCTTCAATTCTTCTTGTAATTAATGGCTGACAGCGCCTAGAGGATAACGGAAGATGAACTATTTTGACTACTATTAATAGGTACGTAGTTGATTAATTATATGACATATCCTCGTAATATTAAAACATAGATGCATTTAACTAGATCAATGAATGTGTAATGTCTTCACGAAAATAAATCTTTTTTAAAATAAATATATATTTTTTTATTCATAATTGTAATGTATATCGCGTATTATTTTGACACCGTTTTATATTTCATTTTGAAGGTACCTACTAGCTTCTGCCCGCGCCTTCGTCCACATGGAATGTTTGAAATTGTTCGCTACCGTGAGAACTTCGAAACAAAAAGCACATACCACTCTCATTTATAAAAAATCAACGTCTTGCATAACCTTCAACTCAGTCCATTGAATAAAATATTTTTTATTTACAAATTGACTATCTATTGAGTAATTGAGTATGTTCACGATGATTTTGTAATTATAAGTGATTTAGATGGAAGACATGCCACAGCCGCAAGGTCAATACAGCGACATAGTACTTTACGCCGCATCGGAGGCTGACTCTTTATAAGAGCAAGTCCGTCCACAAACTTTGTGCATCCTCTGAAATTACAAGAGGCTGGAGCGGATTACTTATCGTCGGGTGACCCGCAGGCTTATTTGCCCTCCTCTTTTTTAGAAGCAATAAGATAATTAAGGGTTTTCTCTAGATGGTATAGCCTTGTTCTAGCCTACGGCGGTTATACGCCTTGTATTCGAATTGACGGGTAGTTCGCTAACAAGTCACAGGTGAAGTGGCTAATATTGAAGCTGCGGTGAGTTTTAGAGCTGGGTGGCGACTTTAGCCACTGCCGATTTCCTAAACTCACTCCTCTCTATTACTGTTGTCTGAGTCTGGACACCAACTCTGAAACTACTAACTAACTATAACTCTATATAACTACTTACTATTTACATGGTCTGATCGTTGGCAAAAAAATCTTTGTATTGATTCTAATGCAAAAATAAATAATAATACGTAATAGGTGTTTTCTTGTTCGAGTAATAAGATAAGTAAAAAACAAGAAATCAGATATTCCTACCTACCTTCCAGTGTATTTTAAATTGTAATAAAACTGTCTTACGTCTGTTTCAAATTTCAGTTATGTGTTTTATTTTGAGTATTTTTCATTATTTTCCTAACGTATGTATACATTTGTACCCAAAAACTAATCTATAAATATGTGAAAACGTAATTACACGTTTAGAAATCACAATCTAATTCTTATGATAATATTATTATTTATTTGAAATGCGTATTAAAAGATCACTATCCTGTAAAGAATGAAACAGTTTTACTAGTTAATAAACGGGTTTTTTAACGTGAGTATGATTTCACTTAGCATTGAATACAGACAGACATCATAGTTCATATATTGTCGACCTTACGCCAAGGCGATCGTATTATTCAGTTACATCGGCGCGCCCATCTACGACGCGCGTTTATCATCTCTTAGTGCAAAATAATACGTCTCTAGATCATATTTACTACTTACTATTTACATGAAATATTGAAAAATATATTTATAAAATTGTGAGTGATTTAGTCGTTCATTCAAGTGATTTATTATTACGTTCTAATAATAGCTGTGTCAGATTTATCAGGATAAGGATGCAAACATGGAATTTCATAATAAAGAGTGCTGTGTGTAATGGTTTTAGGAATACATAATTATTTGTTATATTTTATTTTAAATTATCTATAAACATGTTGTGCACGCTATGCTTCGGTAGTAATATATTTGTTTTTAATTGATCTATATTAAAGTTGGAATTGGCTGAACCGGTTTCGATGAAACAATACTTACGTTTAGTCATGTTGTTTACCTTATTTGAGTAAAGTTATTTCATTATTATTAAATAACTCTTATTTAATAAAACATACATAATAAAGAGGTGATTTTTCATAGCAGACTCGATTTCAGATTCATCTGTGACGAACGATTATAAAGCAAGGTCGTTTTTTAAGTAGATTCAAGATTAATAATAATAATAATACCTGAAGTTACCTTTGTGTAATTTTAAATACAATGTTTATTATCTATGACCAATATGATACATAACATTTAACGTACCTCCTTGGTACGTATTACGTTAAATAACTATTGAATTGTGAGTTACTTTTACAATAATAGTTATTAGTTTAAGTATACGTAGACTTATACGTAGACGTTAATAAATTCTGTTTGTATTATTAACTTATGCGATTAAATTGTTGCGTATTTTACAATAGGCAGAGTAAGGAACAACGTAACCCTGCAGTTTAATAATGGAATTGTGTATTAATTAACACCGAAATTTAAATAAAATATACAACATATGACCTAGACTCATACGTTTAAATAGTTAAATATTAATTCTCTTTAGACAAACCAATATACCTAACTACTATTTGTTAACTAAGTTAGACCTTTCTATCTTAATTAAAATTTCAAAATGAACCAGTTCTTCGGTATCAATTAAAAAAAAAAACTTTTTAGGTGGAGATGGATTCAAAGTCTGGAAAAGCAATACAAGTCGTGACTCCCGGCCCAGAACACACATTCGCTCTTGATGAGGAAGCGCTGGAGAGTATATTTCTACAAGATGACATTAAAGACAGATCAGTAGTCGTCGTATCAGTCGCAGGAGCCTTCCGGAAAGGCAAGTCCTTCCTGCTCGACTTCTTCCTCCGGTATATGGACCACAAAGTTCGTATTCTGATGTTATCGTGTATGTATTCGTGATATTAATAATTTCGACAATTCTGTTTTTAATATTTACGTTACTTACTGTTGGTGAGTAATCGTGTATAAACTTAAAAATAATAAAAATAGAAATCCAATAAAACTCAATATTTATAGTACAATCTGAGCGGCAGCGGTGATGGGTGGCTGGGTGACGAGGATAAGCCGCTATCGGGCTTCAGCTGGCGCGGAGGCTCCGAGAGGGACACTACCGGGTTGTTATTCTGGTCGCAACCGTTTAAAACTACTCTTGATAATGGAGAGAAGGTACACGAGATACAAGATGAGATAAGTAGAAATGTGCTTTCTGTTCATGAGTTATATTCTTCCAGGTTGTAATTTACTTAATGGACACTCAAGGTACTTTCGACAGTGAGTCAACAGTGAAAGACAACGCTACGGTGTTTGCACTATCCACCATGCTCTCTTCGGTTCAGATCTACAACTTATCACAAAATATTGAAGAGGATGACTTACAACACTTACAAGTAAGCCATTGCCGTAATATTTGCTGAATTCTGACAAGGTTTAGCAATAAAAGTATATATATGCGTTTGCCAGCTGTTTACAGACTACGGGCGGCTGGCCCAAGAGAGCGCAGCCGGTGCACCGTTCCAGCGCTTGCAGATGCTCGTGCGAGACTGGAGTTTCCCCTATAACTATAAATATGGAGCGGAGGGGGGCCAGGAGCTGCTGCACAAGCGACTCAAGGTGATTAACCAAAGTCAAGTGTTGTTATGACAAATCATACATTGCAGTAATTAAAAGTTACACTTCACATAGACGGTTCCAAAGAGTGGGTCAATAGAGACGAATCGGCAAAAAACTTATATAAAAACTCTTTTGTCTTATTTATTAATTAACAAAATTACGGGGTTCAGAAATCTGAACACGTCTAAAGTGGGCTTTAAAATTATGTTTCTAAGATAAAATGTGAATAAACCGTAAGTATATTAACTTTTCACAAATAGTAATAATACTATATGCATAAGCATAAAGGCTCTGCTGAAGCGATGTGAGCTATCTTAGACATTTTATCTAGTTAGTAGGTAACAGAAGGCACAATGTTACTTTCTTGCGTTTGGAAGTCTTTTATGAATACCATCCTGCTGACTCCATGTGGGACTCTGAGACATAAAGAACCAGAAATCCACTATAACCCCATGGTTACCATTATCGCATTAGCTGGACGCTACGGGATGGCTGTTCGCGTATGTTTGTGTGGCGCTCACTTACCGTTAAAATAGCAGAGGTCTATCCAAGTTGCCTTTTTAAAAGATTTTTTAATACTTATCGTTTTTAGAAAACTATGAAAATGTATAAAACGAGATATCGTTATCTTTTTAATAAAACGATTTGAGAAACGAATGGCCTTTTTAATAAACAAAGTTCTAACAGTGGCAAGTGGCGTAGGAAGTCATTAATTATTTTACACGATCCTGAATGAAAGGAATTTATAAACAAAGGTAGAAACTGTTATTACTATATATATATTGATTTACCGCGATCTAGTTTCTAAAAACCTTATCTTTGTAAGAAAAAAATATAGAGAATCTACATATAAGACTCTATATATACTCGTATGTATATAAGTCTAATTTTATGAATATAATTTTTGTAATGAAGGTTCACGATGGTCAACATCCCGAGCTGCAATCACTGCGGAACCACATCGCAAGTTGCTTCCAGGAGCTGGCATGCTTTCTCATGCCACATCCTGGGCTTAATGTCGCAACCGACCCCAATTTTGATGGAAAATTAGCCGGTAATACCCATACCATTGATTTGTCAGTCTATAGTTATAGTAAAAAATAGAGACAAAAATAACCACAATTACTCAAACCCGTTAAAAAAGTCTTAAAACCCATTTCTCAAAGTCCTGTATAATTTCCAGATATAAGTCAAGAATTCAAGCTTTATCTCAAGCAGTTCGTGCCCATGGTACTAGCACCGGAGAACTTGATTGTAAAGAGAATAGGAGGTCAGAAATTAAAATCGAGAGACTTACTGTTGTACTTCAAGTCTTATATAAATATTTTCAACGGAACCAGTCTACCGGAACCGAAGACTATTTTAGAGGTATGGATGATAAATAAAAAGTACTTTTAGGAATCTAAACCCAAAAGGTGACATATAATGTGTAACTAAACAAACCAACAGGCAACCGCGGAAGCCAACAACCTATCGGCGATGGCGGAAGCCAAGGAGATTTACGAGACACTAATGGAAGAAGCGGCCGGCGGTGCAAAACCCTACTTGCAACCATCTCTACTACAGCAGGAGCATCACCGCGCCAGGGACAAGGCGCTCCACGCCTTCCACGCCAAGAAGAAGATGGGTGGAAATGAGATCGCAGAAACTTACGGCGATAAATTGTTTAAGGTAGTAGGATAGTATGGATAAATGTCAATATACAAAATAATATAATACAATACCTTCACAGATTTGGATTGGATTTACAGTTTCGGGCTATAAATGCATTGTGTATAATTTGCTGTCACCGCAACACAGGAACTAGAAGAGCAATACGACCAGTACCGTCTGCGCAACGAGGATAAGAACTTGCTCCGGCGACTTGGCACGGCAGCCGTGCTGCTGGCGCTGGCGCTGGCGTCATACCTATTGGCGCTCCTGGCTGACATGCTAGGACTGCCGGCGCTTGGGACACTGGGACACGTGGCGGCGCTAGCCTGCGTGCTAATGATAGCCGCGTGGGGATATTCCAGGTATTCTACTAGAAGTATATCGATAGTAGGTAGGTAGGTATATAGTACTTTTGCCATCGACCGGAAAACTAGTACCTACTGTCTAATATCACCAAGATGTATGTTCAGATGCTTTGTGAATGAAGTTATTTGAAGTTTTTTACCATCGATGATATTCAATACTTCCATTTCAGAGCCACCGGCACCATGCGGGAGTTCAGCATGCAATTGGATACCCTAGCGGAATATGTAAGTAATTATTGTATTAATACGTGAAATAAAAACTGTGTACCTATTCTTTTTACGAATAATACGCAGAAGGCGGATTATGGAACTTGGGTCAGGTAACATTAATATCGGAAAAATAAATTATTCCTTATACTTAATGCGTTATGCACTAGACATTAAAACTATAAAAAAAATATTACCGACACTACGTGCATAGGGCATACCTACTACATGCGTTGTCACATAATTAAATTCATTACGTTAACGCTGTCAATGTAAAATACGTCTGCATAATTCATTCATTCATAACTCAAAGAGTAAATTATCTTCTGATGCCACAAAATAAAAAAGGCATATATGCAATCATTATAAACTTACACTTTTTGTCCAAATACCCCTAACAGCATTCACAATTTGAGTAATGGGCTTATTTGAATTTGAGTTATATATTTGAGTAATTATATGGTCTTATTTCACTTGGCAACCACTAGTATTAGATATATTATGTTTTAAAGAGAAAAAGCCACTTCCATATAGCTATTTAATATTTTTTAATAAGAACCATAAAATCTGGTTGTTATAAAAAGGACGTAGTCGTAGGTCGATTTGAACGTCACAACTATTTTAACCAGAAAGTACGTAAAAATCTTGTAAGGATGGTTTCACCCTCAAAAATAGATTTTTAAATTGAGCGAACTTCAGATGTAAGCAGACACAAATAAGTAGAGCTTAGCTGTAATCATTAGATTGCAGCTTTAATATGAGTCTAGATAATATTTCCATTCACAAAATAATCTTTTGTGAGAATTTAACTATCAACGAGAAAAAATACTATACCTACTTACTTTTCCTACGATGAAAAGAGATACCCTTTTATACTCTTTCCTTTCTCTATCTTACTGACCCTCAAGTAGAGAAACGTATCTTACACTTACCACGTGTCTAGATGTTGATGGGAATCAGTAAAGACTTAAATATAAAATGGATAGTCTACTATTCTATCCCTTTCACTTGAGAACATATATTTATCATGGCTGACACTAGAGTGCTCGTGATTGGACATATTGTAGATCATGCATTTTGGCCTTCTTATCGAATTATTGCGATGGTTCTAGTAGTTCGTAAATTGCTTATTACATTGACATTTGCTTAAACATTGACTTTAATTTTAAATTGGAGAATAAGTTTGGTATCGGGATAGGCCTTCCTAACACTACGTACGACGACGTACACAAGTGATCCCTGATATTGAGTCAAAGTAGATAAGATATAAAGAAATAAATGTAAGTTAATATTTCATATGTACGTTTTTCTTTGCCAGGTGATGGAGTTGTCGTGGCGCCAGGCAGCGCTGGAGCCGGCGCCAGCGAGTCTCTACAACTCAGACAAAAGACAATAGCTAATGTACTTCAGTCATACATCTATATGCTGGAAATAATCTCGCGATGCATTTGATTGTACAAAACTTATTGTTTTGTCGTTTGTATTAGTGGAACAAAATAAGTTTCACGCCATTATTTCTGCATCTTGTTATAATTATATTAATACTTAAATGTAAATTTTATGTAAATATTGTTATTTTCAAAATTTAACACTAAGTTAACATATATTTTATATTTTGTACTTGACGAAAATAAATATTAGTTTTTGTATTCCTTTGTGATAAAATAAATAAATAAATAAACAAAACAAGAATTATTTTTAATGTTCCTATCCGAAACAAATAAGTAGTTCTTATTTGTAGGTTTAGGTAACCAGATAATTTATAAAATAACATAGGTTAACTGTGTATATTTAAAGTCTTGTCGAACCTTTGGTTTCTTTTCGGTTATTTTAATATTTGTTAATATATATGTAAAATTATTACTATTCATGTTTTTTTTTTATTTTAAGGTTGTATGGATTCCGATTCATATCACACAACTGATGAGAATAGTTCTTCTTAGTCTGGATATTTAATTTATTAATTATGCACCACCGTTAAGTTAATTATTGTCATGCGAGACCGAAGCTTTCCACAGAACTTCAATATCAGTAAAAATAACTATTTTATTGTAACAAAAATAAAATAAATCCAAAATTAATAAATCTATTATTTTTATTAATTTATTTTTGAAAAATACGTTGAATAAAAAGCAAAGATTTTAATAACACTCAATTATATGCAGTTCCCGATATTTAAATTAATAAAAGTAATTATTTTGGTTATTATTGCTATCATGACCAATCACTGATGAGTATACCTAATATGGAATCACTTAAATTAAAGACAATGGACTTGGCAGAGTAGTGCCAAAAAAACAATCAATTTTTTAACGATAACATTTCCGTATCTTGTATATTATTAATACATTTTAGTATCGATTTGTTGCCTTTATATTGGACAAATATATCTTCCATCAATTAAATTTTATCAACTAATTAAAGGTATTTTTTTTCCATTCTTTTTCATAAACGTTAAAAAAAATTAAACAGAGTTTTCTATTTACTTAAGATTGGATTTTACAATATACAATTAAAATTGTATGTAAATGTCCTGGTTTATTTATTACTTGTACTTTTATATATGACGTCACTTCTTACTGGCCTTTTCTTGTTTACGGTCTCAATAAAATCCTGTCAAAGTTAGATGCAAGCGTCATAAAAATATTAATCTTGTGGCTTGGATTGGCGCGTTCAGCCTACTCTTGACTCTTCCAGATTAAAGAAATTTAGTATGATGGGGTAAACTTACCGAAAAGTCTTCCAATTTCAGTGGAGAGTCAGAAGGAACGGCTAAACATTTGTTGGCAGGGTGTAGAGTGCTATAAAAAAAGGTCAATACTCGCCTCGCCACGTTAAAGTATTAGAAATCATACGTGAAGCGGTTAGTCTTCCAGGAGCAGAGCAAAAGGGTATTGCTCTGCTCCTGGAGTTTGTTAAAAAAGGTACGACTGAATAAACGAAACGAAATCCTCACATGTTCTCTACATGCAAAATATAGTTTTAATAAAAGAAAAACCATGCAGGCCCCTGTCCGCAACATGTTTTTATCAAACACCAAAACATGGAGGCCCCTGTCCGCAACATTTCATAATACTGTTATACATTTTCATATTGTGACACCGAATATTTCTTATATATTACGGTTTTTGCTCAAAAATAAAATGGAAACCCCGTCCTCAACATTTTTTAATCAAACAAAAAACCAAGACCGAGTCGTCAATATTTACAATACAAACAAAGTTACAGACAATCACTAAGTCTAAAAACTATTTTTTTTTCTAAGTTAAAACATCTTAGTAGTTAGTGGTATGTTTGGACAACACTTCAAGGAAAAATAATTTAATTCCTTATTAGTATCTTATAAAAACTGAAATCGTTCTAAAGTTTTGTTTACCTATTACGTAACGTTACGAAAGTCTAGTAATTTCCTAATCTATCTTGATGTACGCAACGAAACAATAACAGAGCAACCAAAGGATAATAAACAAATAGGACATTTATATATATCCCTGCCCAACTGAATACTGGACTTTTCTTTTCGGTATATATTGCTACAAAATCAAACTTAACGTGATAAAAACTATAAAAAAATATATCAATACTTATCTTTAATTATCTTTAAAAATATAATAATATAACTTTTATTATTTTCACGTCTTCGTAGATGACACATGAATCTTAAATTGCTGCAATAAGGTTTATTTTACTTGCATTTTTGTTAATTCTTTATAAGAAATATTTGTAAACTTTCTACATCACCTCAGTCGGTCTAAGACCGTTTTCGTGAGTGTTTCTGTATATCTTTGAAACTTAAACGTTTGTTGTTTACGTATTCTTGTATGAAACGAATAAATATTTCGTTGACGTATTCTTGTTCCAAACGAATACGTTTTTTGTATTCTTACACGAAACAAAAACTAGTCTAGGAGATCCAATAGCATCCATCCATCAGTATACCTCAAGGTAAAGGTCCGATGGTAAGATTTTATCAAAACTAAACTAAACTCGTGTGACCTAGCCTTTTTCGTCTAGTAGATCGAGTTGCAGCCTTCAACGCTTGGACCTTCAGGTCACAAACAATACTAATATCATATAACAAAACATAATATTTTATACATTTTTTTTTAATAATTGAATCTATTAAAAGTATAAATAAATGAAAAACCAATATGTTGTATGAAAAACCAATATATGTTATACCAAAATTCAAACAAAGATGTCAAAGTTGTATGGGGACCCCTCTTAATATATATTTTTTTATTTTTTGTATTTGTTGTTATAGCGGCAACGGAAATACAAATTTGTGAAAATTTCAGCTTTCTACCTATCACAGTTTATGAGACACAGCCTGGTGACATACACAGACAGAAAGCGGAGACTTAATAATAGGTTCTCGTTTCTACCTTTTAGGTA
Organism: Dircenna loreta; assembly: GCA_963555665.1. NCBI lineage: Eukaryota > Metazoa > Arthropoda > Insecta > Lepidoptera > Nymphalidae > Dircenna > Dircenna loreta. Next base: position 6,144,501 of record OY743088.1, on the reverse strand, counting down.
CGAAACCCTAAAAAACATTTACTAGTAATAATTGCTATTTAATTTCCTTTTTTTTTGACATTTTATAAAGTCTATTTGGGCTAAAACAGGTTTTTTTAAATGGACACTGACATCATACGCTTACGACCGGCGGCCAAAGCGGCCGCATATTACTTTGTACACAATCTATATCTTTCTATCAGTTCCATACTTATTAATATAATATAATATCTGGGACAAATATAGTAAATGTAAGTGAGATTTTTATATTTTAGAGTGTTTATATAAAAAATAATTATCATTATATTGTGCTGTTGATTATTAATAAAGAAGAAAACCAAAATGAGTGATATGTCTGTCTGTTACGTTTTCGAGATTTGAATGTTTGTGTACACTTTGTGTTTCTGCGAAGCTTACCGTGCTTGACTCTTCCGGTGACGCTGTAACAGCCAATAAGGCTAACAGCATTACAGAGACATTACAAAAAAAAAATGCCCTAAAAATTAAAATAATTTCGATAATTTATAAACGATTTAAATAATACATATAAGCGACAAAATACATAAATAGGTATGTATCGCGTCCCTTTACGGTTACGTAAAACATACACCGTAGTAACATAACTAGCTGTATAATTAAAAATAGCAAAAATGTGATGATTATGAAGCCTTGAATATAAATGAGTCAAATTTGAATCATAGAGAAGTCAATTAAATAATATTTATCCTTATGAATGTGTCTGCAATCTGTATCTCACTTATAAGATAAATATATTTCAAGGTGTAAGATCCAACATTTCGCGCAGTTCAATTTATGTCTAATGTCACTATAAACTTTTTCAGATAAAAATGGATTTAAAATCTGGATGGGGTGTGCAAGTGGTGTCTCCTGGTCCGGAGCAATCATTCGCTCTTAATGAGAAGGCGTTGAAGAAAATATTGCAACGATATGACGTCATTGACAGATCAGTTGTCGTCGTATCAATGGCCGGAGCGTTCCGCAAGGGAAAGTCCTTCCTGCTCGGCTTTTTTCTTCGGTATTTGCACTACAAGGTCTGTGTTATTGGTATCCCTAAAAAGATGATATTAAAAATCGTTACTTAATCCCCAATGTATTTGGGTGTCATTAAAATGTTAGACATTATATAAAGTAAATTGTTTTTCAAGTATAATTTGAACGGAAGCGGAGATGAATGGTTGGGTGGGGAGGACGAGCCGCTGTCGGGCTTCAGCTGGCGCGGAGGCTCCGAGAGGGACACGACCGGATTGTTATTCTGGTCGCAGCCGTTTAAAACTACCCTCGATAATGGAGAAAAGGTATACACGAGAAACAAGATAATAAATTGTCTGAAACAAATTTGGCACATGTGAAATATAAAAAAATATTTTATAACTACCACGGCGATGTCATTCTTCCAGGTTGTTATTTACTTAATGGACACCCAAGGCATTTTCGACAGTGGGTCAACAGTGAAAGACGATGCCACAATGTTCGCGCTCTCCACAATGCTCTCCTCGGTACAGATCTACAACTTGTCTCAAAATCTCGCAGAGAATGACTTACAATATTTACAAGTGAGTAAATGGAAGAAAAGTAGTCAGAAAAAAAGTAATTTTTCTGTTTCTTCTTTGCAAATTATTTTTGTTACTTATTAATAGATAGGATAACTGTACATGTTACAATTTTTTGTCTAATTCCACCCGGATTGTTAACTGTCGTAAGAGGTGTGGGTACAAAATATGTATCAAAACGGTAAAAAGAAAAATATTCAAAACTGTCTGTCTGTATGTGAAACAAGTTAGCCATGTTTCATTAAAAGAATATAATATTTTTTAAAGAATTACAGCTTCCTATATTTTATTCCACTCATGTATGTTAAAAAATGTGTTTAATATGAATATTTTAATAGGTATATATATTACTACTACACTGATTACGAAAAATAAATTGATTGGATTGGAAAAATGAATTGGTATACCACCATAAACATAGGTTTTTTAAGTAGATTCCATTCTAATAATTGTAATCGATGCAATTAAGGGATCCAGATCTCGGAGTAGGCTATTTTATGAACTGGCAACAAAGAAACTGAGGTGTGTGTCAACTTTATATATACCGATATATATATATATATAGGATGGATCAAAAGTCTGATTAAATTTGAATAGGCAGCTTTGACGAGCAGCGGCGGACAGATGGGGGGAAAAGGTTATAAAGTGCAAGAGCGGCCATTTTGAATTTAGTGCCATGGAGTCAACTATGTGTCAAAATTGTGTGCTCATTACAACATACGGCGTAAAAATAAAGCTCCATCGATTCAATTCATAAGAAAATGGGTACAGAAGTTCGTTGAGACAGGTTCAACAGCTAATCAACCACGATCGCAATTTTTGTCTGATCGAACACAAACTTGACATATACATTCTGTTTATTTAATGAGTGAAATTTTTCATGGGAGAAATCAGACGACGGATGAACTTTCTGTGTTTTTTTTGAAATTTTCTAAAACAAAAAAAAACGACGGTAACAAAATATTTAAAATTAGACGCATAATGTATGTCCCAACGAATTATAAATACAAAACATTTTAGGTTTAATAATCTGAGATCCGGCCAACACAAGTTGAAAAATAAAATAAAATAGAATTACTGAAGCGAAATACTTTCATGTCGCTATCTGTTATCCGATCAAACTCAAACTTTGTATTTATATTCTCTAATAACTTTTATTGAATGGTATTGCACATAAGGGGAAATCTTCTTGGACTTTTCAGCCCTGCCGAAAGGCCTTTTATATTTTAAAGACTGTATAAACACTATACGTATTTTTGAATATACGCTATATTCTTTATAATATACTATCTGTTGCCCCCGACGTCGTCCGCGAGGACTTCAGAACAAAGACCTCATAAGATATTCCTTCAGTCGAGCTTTATTTTCATCTTTATTTTAAAAATTGCCATGGGTATAATATAATATAGCTTAGATCCAACGATAAAGTGATTTCTAAATATTGGTTAAAATATTTTTAGATTCGGATAAGTTACTTTGAAGATTAACTCCCTTCTTCAACAATTAAGCTAACAAAGTACAGCTATAGATGCCTCGTGTGAAAACAAAACAAACATACAAAAATACAAATAAAATGATATCTTTTTATAATGTGAATATAGATCACAATCTTTTTTATTGCATTCCTTTTATTGTAAATATTTTAAATAATAATATATATTGTACCAGATATAACTTTGGCTAATTTAGCTACTCTTTCAATATTAGTGATTGCTACAATCATTGTAATAAAAATAAATCCGTAAGATCCAAAACGAAAATGCTATATGTATTGAGCCACAGTTGTTCACAGACTATGGACGGCTTGCACAGCAGACGGTGCCGGGGCCTCCATTCCAGCGCTTGCAAATTCTCATAAGAGACTGGAGCTTTCCTTACGAATACCAATACGGGGCAGAGGGAGGTAGGGAACTATTGGAAAAGAGACTCAAGGTGTGTTACGAAATCTCTTGACTTAAAACATCGGTTTGATAAATACAGTTAAGAAACATATTACACTCACCTATACCAAAATAACATTTGATCAATCCAAGACCACTGTTCTAATTTACAGTTGCACGAAGGCCAGCACCCAGAGCTTCAGTTAGTGAGAAACCATATTGCGAGTTGTTTTCACGATTTGTCCTGCTTCCTAATGCCTCATCCCGGATTTAATGTTTCGACAGATCCAAATTTTGATGGAAAATTATCTGGTGACTGACCAAACGTCGAAGAATTTCAGACAAAATTGAAACAAATGTGACTTAAGTAAACATTTTTATACTCTAAGACAATTTGAATTATTATATTGTATTTCTTCCAGATATAAGTCAAGAATTCAAGCTTTATCTCAAGCAGTTCGTGCCCATGGTACTAGCACCGGAGAACTTGATTGTAAAGAGAATAGGAGGTCAGAAATTAAAATCGAGAGACTTACTGTTGTACTTCAAGTCTTATATAAATATTTTCAACGGAACCAGTTTACCGGAACCGAAGACGGTCTTTGATGTATGAGATAAAATAATCAATATTTTATATTAGTTAAATCTATCATATAATATATTGGCAAAATAAACCCAACAGGCAACCACAGAAGCCAACAACCTGTTGGCGATGGTGAAAGCCAAGAGGGTTTATGAGACACTAATGGAGGAAACGGCCGGTGGATCAAAACCCTACATAGAGCCAAAGGAGCTAGAGAAAGAATACCATCGCATCTTGGATAAGGCCCTTCATGTCTTCCGCACAAAGAAAAAGATCGGCGGAGACCAAATTGCTAAGACTTACAGTACTAAGTTGGTGGAGGTAACCAAATCATATTGGATCGAAAAACGTTAATTCGATTTATACTCACGGCCAGCAAAACAAAAATCGGCGAAATGATTATATTGAATAATATCATATATTACAGGAGTTGGAAGGTCAGTACGAGCAGTGCCGTCTGCGCAACGAGGAAAAGAGGCGGCCGCCGCGGCTGGACACGGCAGCTGTACTGATGGTGCTTGCGCTGGTCGGTTACATCGTGGCGCTGCTGGCTTACCTGCTGGGACTGGAGTCGCTACGGACGTTCGGCAAGTTGACGGCAGTGACATTCCTGATTACGCTGATGGTGTGGATCTATGCTAGGTAAGAGACTTAATACTACTACGATTACTCGATTCTCTGATTCGTTAGATCCCATTTCATTGTTTCTTTCTTATCTTTCAAGGGATACTTATTAAATATTGTTTCTTGAAATTTTTATAGCTCGCTAAACGACTCTCTTTAACAAAAACTAATCATAAAATGAATAAAATATAAAACCCATCATTTGATTCTAGGGTCACCGGCAAAATGCGAGATCTAGGCATGCAGTTAGATTATATGGCGGAATATTTGTGTGTAAAAGTATTGAGAAGAAACTGACCGGCAAACCGATACGCTAAAGATTTCAATTTTCCTTTGACAATCAGGGAAGGAAGAGGAAACTAAAGATGTTTTAAAATTATAAATACGTTCAGGCATTTGGTACTATTATCGTCCAGGTAAAATCCAGAACGGCCGACGAGGCTGCGGCGCCAGTTACATCATAGAGGCACTATTCATAACACTTATGAAAAATGCATGCAACAAAAAAAAAAAACAAAAATTACCATTTAAAAATATATTTGTAATGTCCATGCTAGTTATTTTTATGAGACTTTATATGGCAAGTAGGATTATACCCTTCACTGCATTGTAGGTATAATCTATTTAGGACATTTAAAATGTATGTACTGTATTATTCTAAGTAAACGAAAGCTGAGTATATAAGCAAAGTACATAAGCTTAGTTCATTAGCTAAATACATAAGCTTAGTTTATAAGCTAAGCAAATTAACAAATAAGCTTAGCACATACACATAAAACGTAAGCATAGCACTTAAGCTGAGAACATAAGCTTAGTTTATTAGCTAAGTACATAAGCTTAGTAAATAAGCTGCGTACATAAGCTGAGTAAATAAGCTAAGTATATAAGTGTACATAAACAGCGTACATAGGCTTAGTACATAAGCGTTTTTAAAGTGGTAGAGCCTAGATGCAGTTATCTGACTGCAGCTCGTATTGGGCTGGCTCGACCGGGGAAGGACCACCCTCTCAAAGAAGACCGACGTGCAGTAACCAAATTCCTTTGGTTTCGTTCCGTCGGTTAGTGAGATTCAGGAAGCCCCCATTCCCTCCCAGCCAAAAAATGAACATGAATGCGTTGTCATTGCCAGGAGGGTTGTCTCTCCCTCCCCGAGCAAAATCTGTGAGATGATTCTTCGTTTTTGCTCGGGCCGCGCGTCGTATCTGGGGCGGGCAAAACACTGCATTCTGTATTTAACGAGGGCAAACGACGAGCAAACACAGCGGCACCCCTTTCCACCCTGAATGTGGACTTTTGCAACATCCGGGGATTTCACTCCAACTTAACCACCGTCCACTACACCATCTTGAGACGGCGTAGCCGGCCTTGTTGTTTTTGACGGAGACGCAGATATCTCAACCTAGCGACACAGCGTACCTATCATACGCCGGGTATAAACTTGAACATCATCTTATACCACACGCCGGGGTATCTGTTTTCGTAAGGGATTATATTTGCTACCATCACCTTAAGTTTTTTGAAGGTCGGGACCTGTCTTTACTTTGGCTGCGCGTGAACATGGACGATCGTGTCAGGCTACACGTGCCTCTACAGGTCCCATAGCGGTAATGCAGAAACGGAATAACTCTTGGGGCATGTTCAGGTGAAGATTGACAACCTGCTTTCACAGATTACTTGCCAGCCAGCATCTTTGCTCTGGCAAATGGTCCAGGCGTGGACCGCCACCTCTTTGTTGAATCTTTTGCTGACTACACATCCCGGAAAATACCAGATCATTGTACAGGCCCCTCTAGGGTATTCTGATCATTGCCTGGCGTACCAGGCAATGATCAGAATAGGCACCACACTCCGTAGAGTGTGGTGCCTATTCAACGCCCGGGTCGCACAAGACCCGCGACCCGACGCGTTTGGCACTACAAGTCAGCGGATTGGGATGGACTGCGGTCCTTTTTTGCATCCTACCCATGGGGGTCGATTTGTTTCCCTTCCAATGATCCCAGTGACTACGCTGCGGCTGTAGCTGAAGTGATACTACAGGGCATGGAACTATTCGTACCAAGCTCTGTGGTACCACTTGGTGGCAGATCGCGGCCTTGTTTTGATGAGACTCCAGACTCTTCAAACGGGAAATAGCTAGAGCAAAGTTCAAGCATGTCGTCAAAATGGGGGATCAGCTGGAAAGGTACCCACCTGGCACGCGCAAGTTCTGGGCGCTATCCAAAGCCAGTCTGGGCAACTTTTGCCAGCCGTCCCTACCGCCATTGCACACGGGAAATTACTCTCTGGCCCACATGACAAACGAGAAAGCCGATCTCTTGGGCATTCTTCTTGCCTCAAACTCGACCTTGTCCAAGGGAAGACACTGCCTACCATTCAGCGGTGTCAGAGCTCTATGCCGGAAATAATTTTTCGGCAAAATCCTATACGACAGTCTCTGTTTTCCTTGGAAGTTCATTAGTCGAGTGGGCCGGATGGGATTTCCACATTGATGCTAAGAACATGTGCTCCTGAGTTGACTCCAGTGCTAACGCGTCTATTTCGGTAGTCCTATATAAAAGGCATAATCCCGGTCACATGGAAGAGTGCCTTTGTCCATCCGATCCCTAAAAAAGGTGATAGCTGGGACCCAGCTAGCTACCTCGCCATCACCTCTCTACTCTCCAAAGTCATGGAGAACATGAGGTAGGCCCCCCCTGGCCTACCTCGAGGATCACCAGTTGATCAATGACCGGCAATATGGCTTCCACCATGGCCAATCGGCACAAGGGGCTTCTTTCGAAACTTCCTTCCTATGGGCTTCCCGAGAGTTTGTGCAAGTGGATTACCAGCCTCCTCACTGGGCGGAGCACACAAGTCGTTCTCGACGGACGGTTCTTTGCTCGGACCCAAATCCCCTGAACGCAGGTGTACTCCAAGGCTGCGTGCTATCCCCAAACCTGTTTCTCTTGCATATCAATGATATGTTGGATATTTCCAATTTAAATTGTTATGCGGATGACAGCACTGGGGATGCGGTATATTCCGGCCGTACAGGTCTCTTCTACTTGTGTCTTCTATAGAGACCTTCTTGGGGATGTTTTCAGAGTGGGGTGAACTGAACCTCGTTCAGCTTAATCCCCAAAAGACACAGGTATCAATATACTGGGCCTCGACATTTCGAGCGGCTGTCAGTTTCTTTCGGTCTCCAGATGACTGTCTGGAGATCAAGGCCAAACTAGCCTCGAAGAAATTGGGTGTAATCAATAAAGCGAGGCAGTATTTCAATCCTGGCCAAAGACTTGCGTTCTATATAGGCGCAGGTCCGACCTCATATGGAATACTGCTCTCATCTCTGGTCCGGCTCACCCCAATATCAGCTTCTACCTTTTGAACACGTACAGCGGAGAGCCGTTCGGATTGTCGGGGACCTAGTACTCTGTGAACGGCTGGACTCTTTGGCATTGCGTAGAGACGTGGCTTCTTTGTGCGTCTTCTATCGCATAGTACATAAGCGTAGTAATTAAGTTACGTACATAAGCATTGTACATAAGCTAGGTGTATAAGATTAGTAACAATACAAATAGTTATAGTGGGTTAATCTTAAAAGGTAGATATATACTGTCGCGGACTTTCTTTTAGAATTTTTAGAGGGAAACAATTTTCTAGTAGTAGATTTTTCCGTAACTTTCACCATTTACTCAGCGCACGCCAGGATAGCTCTAAATTTTGACGTTTTCGCAACATTTTATATTGCTGCTCCTCCCCTATTTATCTTAGCGTGATGTTATATAGCCTATTGCATTTCTCGACAATTGGACTATCTTATACTGAAAGAATTTTTAAAATCGGTCCAATAGTTCCTGACATTAGCGCATTCAAACAAACAAACAAACTCTTTTGCTTTATATATTAGTATAGATATTTACCATATTAAAGCAACAAAACCATTGCCATCTATTACTATTTTATTTTATATCTGCCAAACATATAATTAGAATAAACAATTTTACTATAATAATTAGAGTTAAGAAAATATGAAGAGCTAAAAAAGTTAATAATTTAACAGACAAACTTTCGTCTGATTAGATTAGATATTTATGGTTTTTATTTAAAAAACAATTGGGTAAAAGAATGTTCAAAATAAGAAAGTTCATAAAGATTATGAAGGATATGTTGATTATTTTGAAATTATATATAGATGTCATTTTAAGTTATATTTATAAAGTACAGATGTAAAAATTGTGGAATGTTAGTTACAAAAAGTCTTTTTTGTTTATAATAAAATGTATTTTCTTGTTAAGGATTTGTTATCTTAAATCATTAATATTCCTGTATTTTTAAACAAGGCTAGGATCAACAGAAACAAAAGGGGGTCACAAACATTTTTTAGGGCTTGTAGAAACAATACAATAAACTATTAAATTTTACAACAAATATATGTAATTAAAAAAATGTTTTATTCCCACTGCAATATTGGAAAAAAATGAGAACATATTCCTCACATTGGCACATTAGGAATAGCTATGTACACAAATAGATGTGTAAAGAGAACATTTATTTACAATTCTGTCACATTTATGGATATCATTTACAAATGTCTAAATCTTTAAATTGATTTTAAGTACAGTTAAAATGCTGTCGTGCGACTCAACAAGTGGGAAGTATTTTTAGTTTACTTATTTTATCAAATAAGACAGCTCATAGCTTGTTTTATTCACGTCACATGCTGTAACAGCTGTTCATAGTTCCATCATTCAAACTGGGTGATATTTTATAATTTGTGCAAACATGTTAACGTTTTTATGTCTTACATCTGCTTCAGTACATTACTGTGTGATTTTCAAGAATAAATCTAGTTATTGCTTTATTAATCCAAGAAGATTGTTAATTATTGAGAAAATATTTCTAAACAAATCAGATTTGGTCGTAATAATGCCATAAAGATAAATAACAACAATTTTGGACGGCAAAATAATTAATGAGTTCAATATTTTTTATAGTTGGTTAGTTAAAGGCAGATAAAAAAAAATCTGCAGGTCCAGTCAGATTAATCAAGCAATGCGTATTAGCCTATAATTCACTAAAACTAACAACATAATTTGTCTATGACTGTACAAGAACTATATGTTTGAATACATCCTTCACCATTCCCATCAACAATCCTTTATAAAATATCTGAAAACCAACCACTAAGCTACATAAAAACGAATATAACTCTGGTCAAATGAGAATGACTCACCAAGTTTTAAAGTCATCACCCGCCACACTTTAAACAGTCACAAACACATTAACACTGATCCCATGATATGTTTCACACTACACTGCTGTGTTGGTCTTTAGCCAAATACTTTGATAATGCCCAATATTTTTTTTTCTGAATTATATTCCACCATGATTTTAATTATATTAACTTATCTTACTGTACATAATAATTGAGCACGTTTTTAATTTTCTTTTTTGTTTAAATCATTCACTGATATTGTACTTTTATAAAAATATCTTAGGATGATTTATAATTTCTGGAGAATGCTGAATATAATTCTCTAATGTAAAATTATTGCTATATATATTCATTTTATGGTATTTACTTTTATGACTATTTAAATTTGAAACAACCATTACCAATAACTTATAACCAATGTTGATAATTTTCTTGATATTTTCTAAATGTATATATTTATATCTTCTTCTTAATCTGAAAGGCTTATTAGCTGTTGGACTATTACACAGATTGTTTTGGCTGATGCAACTGATAACACCGCTGGTTGGTCTCATATCATCACTATTGTAACACACTTTGACACCAGAGACACAAACAAAAAACACGTTCTCTTCTAACAACCTTATGTCAGATTGAGCAGATGGCGTGTCGCAGCCGTGACAAAAGCCGGCGTGGCGACTGCGGCCAGTGTGGCAGCTGTGGCCAGCATGAGGGTTGTGGCAGTGGCGACATCACAATTGTTTGTGTTTGCCGTTGGCGTTGGGCGTAGAGGGCCCCAAGGCGCGGTCAGCCGCAGCCGCCGCGGCATGCTCCATGCCTTTTTCAATACCTGCTTGATATACCGGTTTCATAACCTGGAAGTATTACAGATATGTTAATTTTAAACAATATGGACTAAATAAATAAAATAAAATTATATTTTTGGTTTTTAACTCACATTGTCCCATAACCAGCTGGCTGAATCGTCTATGGATACACCTAATTCTCTCATTTCACCGCTATATCTGTAAAAGCAGTATATGAAAATTAATCACATATATGTATACATATTTTTTAAAGCATTCCAAACACGTGGGTTGATTAAACAAATATATAGTTTAGCACTGTAGTTTACAGCTTTAATGTAATACGAGTCTTCGGGCGCTATTCCCCACCTGATGTATGCCCACAGCGCCAGCGTGAGCAACGCCAGTCCCATGACAAGGTTGCAGAGGTTGGCGAGCGGGTAGAGCCCCAACAGCCCCAACACTCCGCTCAGCACGTAGAAAGCCAGTGCCACCGCGAATAGGACGGAGGGCGTGCGCGCCGCTTTGAAGATGTTCTTGCTCTCGTTGTGCGCGCGGAACTGATTAAACTGCTCCTCCAAGTCCTGAAAATGTTATAAATGATGCTTAAAATTCCGAGTGGGCTTTCTAATCAGTTTTTGGTCAAACAGTCTTCCATTAGGTCACCTGCACGAGTTGATCGCGGTAAGATTTGCTAAAGTCGTCGCCACCCATCTTGCGCTTGGCGCTAAAGGCGTGCAGCGCCTTGTCTCGCACGCGTTGGTGCTCCAGCTCCAGCAGCTGCTGTTGCAGATAGGGCCTGGCCCCGCCGCATACCTCCTCCATGAGTGTGGTGTACACATCGCGCGCCTCCGCCACTGCCGTCAGGTTGTTGGCTTCGGCTGTCGCCTGCGAGTTAGTACCGGATGTACAACTATAGCCGTCGACACTCCGGCTCGGAAAATACCGGTGGACTTTTTGCGACCGATTACCGGAAGTAATAACTCACCACCAGCATACTCTTCGGTTCGGGCAAATCGTTACCGCGGTATATGTTCATGTAGCTTTTGAAATAGTACAGCAGGTCCTTGACTCGCACTCGCTGCCCGTTTATGAGCTTGGGCACCAGGTTGTGGGGAGCCAGGAGCATAGGCACCAGCTGGGTCAGCGCACGCTTGAAGTCGCCCTCGATGTCTAAACAGAGATAGGTATATTGTTTCGAAGTTCTTTACCAGCGGCTAGTTCAGCGAATACAATGTCACTTGAGATGTTTAATTCTTTGGGTTAAAAAATAGCCCATCATTATTGATTATGGGTTGATTCACACAAAATAAATATATTTTTTCAACTTGAAAGTAATTGATCAAAACACATAATTAGTAATGTTTATTTGTAAGGTATCCTACCGGAGAGCCGTCCGTCAAAGTCTGGGCTGGTGGCTACCCGGAGGCCAGGGTGCGGCATCAGGAAGCAAGCGATCTCCGAGAAGCACGACGTGATGTGCTTGCGCAGCGACTGCAGCTCGGGATGCTGCTTATCAGACAGCTGGAGGAAAACACAAGACTTTGAGTAATAAATCACTAGTTTCAAGAATTATTCTAATTTACTTATGACGTAATATTACCTACCTTACCCCATATATAAATATTATCATTAAGGTTTATTTAGCCATTGTTTGAAAGCGACATTTAATCTAATATCTCACTTTAAGTCTTCTCTGCAGGATCTTTTGCCCTCCTTCGGCGCCGTAGGGCGCCTCGTACGGGAAGCTCCAGTCTCTCACTACGAACTGCAGCCTCTGGAAGGGAGTCCGTCCTCCGTCCTCCAGGGCCAGCCGGCCGTATTCCGTAAACAGCTGAAAGAAGGGGAAGCAACTTTTAAATGATGTGATTCCAATATTTATGATTACCCTCATATATTATGCATTTGTTAACTGTCATAATATAAATTTTGTACGACCTGAACTTTTCATGACTTGCTCATGATCACTCGATATATTTTTTTTTATCCAGACGATTTTTTTTAGATGTTATAGGATACGACAGATGGCGCTGTATCAGAATGCTTTGTTAAATCATACTCATGGAACTTAAAGGCCATATTATGTTCGACCATGTTTGATTTATTTTTACAAAAGAAGGTAAGAGAAATACAGAGAGAGTGACCGAAGGGCATGCGGTAATATGAAGATAACCAAGCTCAATGAGCAAGATTAAGATCACAGCTCTCGGCGAGCTTTAAAAAAGAAGCTGTAATAGCGATTCACCGGCCAGGGTAACGAGGTAACGGCGAGAGAAAGCGTCCATGTATCACCTGCAGATGCTGCAGGTCGTCCTCCTGGATGTTCTGCGCCAGGTTGTAGATCTGCACGGAGGACAGCATGGTAGAGAGCGCGAACACCGTGGCGCACTCGCGCACCGTAGACTCACTGTCGAAGGCGCCCTGCGTGTCCAGCAGGATGATGGCCACCTGGAGCACAGGATCAGATTCATGAAATAGATTGTTTTCAAATTAACCTGAATTGGTGACCGAATCTGTCCCGGCGTCTTTTAACCGTTTTGAGTGTTTATCATCCTTTTATTAGACGAGCCGGTGCTGTCGCTGTGATAATAGAACCAACTCGAACAACGACATATTTATTCTACTCGATCGTAGAAATAACTAAAGGGAACGCGACCTAGTAGATAAAAATATATACTATTTTACTTGCGAGAATCAAATTCGGGACCGCTAAGAAATAAGAGAATGGGTACCTTTTCGCCGTCCTCGAGTGTGGCTTTGAAGATCTCGGACCACATGAGTATCCCGGTGGTGTCTCTCTCGGAACCCCCGCGCCAGCTGAAGCCGGCAAGCGGCTCGTCCTCCGCCCCCAGCCACTCGCCGCCGCCCCCGCCCGCTCCGTACTGCACGCGAAGAATTACAATCCTATCACTTGTGCTTTCTGATTATAGGTGACAGTCGTACGTTCATTGTTTCTTTAACTTTGAGAGCGTTTTTTAAAATCAGTTAACTAATGCGACAAAGACTCCCAAAAAAAAACCTTTTAAATAGTATATATTAACAAACCTTTTGGTGCATATACCGGAGGAAGAAGTCCAGCAGGAAGGACTTGCCCTTGCGGAAAGCCCCCGCGACGGATATGACGACGGCCGACCTGTCCTTTATGTCGTCCTGCAGCAGCAGTTGCTCCAGCGCCTCCTCGTCTAACACGAAGGAGTGCTCGGGGCCCGTGTTCACGACCTGCACGCCCCGGGGGCCGCTGCGAGGCGCCGCCGACGGCTTCTCCGTCACTGGAACGGAAGTACCATTTGTACCTAAGTAACAATTTTCGGAGTGCTAACCTATGTAAATAGAGGCGTGGAATGGGTGCACTGAAAGCACCCACATTACCACCATTCATGTTTCCTCCAAGGTCACCATATCTGACCATACCATAAATGATTTATGCCAGATACGGATATATATATATATATATTGTTTAAAAACACAGTAACTTGATTCGTGTTAAATTTTCTCACGACCAGTGTAATTGACACCGACGTTACCGAAAGGTGGGAACGATGTTTTAACTTTAAATAAATAAGGTTCAATTTTGATTAATCATCATGAAATATGTGGTTTATCGCACATGACGTCTCATATATCTTTACCTTCACAAAAAGATACTTTTGGCTTTATGCCTTTTACGTTTTTTTATAGATGACTCGCGTACTTGTTTACATGTTGTAGGGTTTTTATTAAAATAATCTGTAAGATATAGCAAAACATTTTTATAATATTTTTATAAAATAAACAATATTTTGCAACTTATAACATACGGCACAATCACATAACTCGGATAAGTTACAGTGTTAAGATAAAAAGTTTAAATTAAAAACGGAGTTCGTAAGTGATGTTTTTTAAGGTGACAATATGATGTTAACGGACTTTACAATTAACAGACACCACGACATATCCATATTTCTATACGCTACAAATACATTAACATTTGTTCCAGATTTTTATCTACTCACTATTCAACCAGTATCATTTATGTATGAGCTCTTAGTACTAAATAAATAAACTATGTTTAAACTAACATTATGCATACAACAACAGATGAAGCTTCTTAGCATTCCATGGATTCACCGTGGGGGTGCCGGGCCCATCGCGTTGCAGGGAGAGGAGTGCAAACAGCTCCTGGGACTTGCGACCCAGGTGTAGGTTTAAGAGGACCTTTAAAATGCGCATTAACTGGTTCAACGCTCACCTTAACTGGTTGCGCTCCTCTCCCTACGTAATTAAATATGAAATGAACATAATAATTACTAGTTTTAAATATCAGACTTCAAATATAAAAACATAACTATCCAGGGTTCACAGTCAATGACAACACTCCATGACTCCGCTGACCGTTAATAAATATCACGTCAAAAATATTATATTAAAACTCCATTACTAATAACATTAATTACACAAACTTGTGTGCGTCTGCCTTTTAGTCATATTTTGTGAGTTTGATGTTATGATTTCTCTTTATTATATAATAGTTAAATAGTTATTATTTAAATTTGACATGATTTAAACATTATTTAAAATGGCGTATGAAACTTATTTTCATCTATAAATGTAGGATGAAAAATTCCCGTCTTACGAGGGATCAGGGAACAAAGGTCCTTCCCGTGTTGATACATTTATTCTAGTTATATTTATTTATATATTTTTAAATATATGGCTTAAACGAAAAAAATAATATAGAATTTGTAATCTGTGGTGTGGATAATTTAAGGTTTTTCTCGCAAATACGTATCACATCTGATGAGCGCAGTGGTTGTTATTTCGTCTATTGTCGTGGGTTCGATCCCCCCACTAGAAAATATTTATTATAAAGACTTTTATTTTTCTAGGGTCTGGATGTTATTTATATGTATATATATATAAAATATCTTACTTACAAAATATATATAAAGTATATTTTTTAGTTGTCTAGTAACCCATAGTACAAGCTTTGCTTAGTTTGGGTTGAATCGCTTTGTGTGGATGTGTCCGAATATATATTTTATTTATCCTAGCACTAATGGATATATAATAATAGTACGTGAAGAGAAGGATTCCGCAGGTATGAATAACCCCAATACCAACAACATGGACGGAAATATAATTCCGAAGCAAATGCCAAAACATTAGCAAATGGAACCAATCCACGATCATAGCACACGAATCTGCATCGCGCGGAAATAGACTCGAAGGTCAGGACGCGCGTACTCACTGATTGTAAAATATTTTAATGGAAGTACGAACATTCAACAATTTGTCGGACCCACAAACCCACCACTTTCGCTGTCAAATGCAACTACCTAAATAATTTTACGATTTCGCATAAAAATCGATCAAGTACTTCTAATATATTGGCAAGGATTTCTGTCATTTGAAGCCATGCATACTCTTTAGGATGAATGAATGACTTCATACAGTTAATGTGTTACTTGTATAATAGTAATAACTTATTAGTTCTATATTTAAATATACGGAACAAATAATAATGGATAAATAAACAAGCCTGTAGCTAGGGAGTAAGCTATACAAGTGATTGGATTATAATAAATGATAATGAAGAATACAAGGGGTAAAGAATTGTTTGAATACATCTACCCTCAAATACAATACCGTCTTTTGACTGCCAAGAACATTTTTGTCGAAATTATTCTTTTTCCGAAACTATACAAAATTATTAAAACCAAAAAATAGCCTACTTGTTAGAAAATATATACATGTGGAGATAAGCGCTAACAATCAACACAGCCACAATGCCGACTTACTATTGGTATCTCGTGAGAGCTGCAGGCTCAGCCGTCCCACTACCTCGGTGCCTGCAAGTATATATTTTTTAAATGCCAAATTTTTTGTTTTTCGACCCCGACATAATCTTAAAATGACATTTTGTAAGTATTATTAAGGTATATTATAATTGACTCTACATTTTGTAATTATTATTAAGGTAAATTATAATACACGGCTTTACTTTTGTAGGAGACGTCAAAGTCCAGAGGTATATATATTACAATATTTTTACTAGAATGGTTATAGCAGTGATTGTAGTTAGCTTGTTAGGTTAATAACGAGATAAGGAGACTGATGAATTTCAAAATCATGAAAGATAAATAAAACTCTTTCCGGTGCGGAATTATAAACGATAAGTCGTAATTTCGTTCTATTTTTTGTAACCAGTAACAATATTGAATAAGCCGAGAGATAACACAAGTGGCACTGTGACGCATGCGGTCTAGTACGCACACATGTAAATATAATGTACGATATTTGGGGGTTAAAACATTTAAAAATATGGTTTATAAAAACATTGGCATTAAAAGTAATAGATAAAAGGTCGACTTTTTAACAATCAAGTAAACATTAAGTAAATATGATATTTGACAGTTTTAAATAGAATATGTCAAATGTCAAAGCTATTAAGTAACGTAAAGTAAAATAACTGAAAAATCAGCCCTAAACAGACTTCAATCAGTTTTTTTATTGGACGAGTTTGGGTTGAGTCGTTAAAACATGATATAATGATTTGAGATCGATCACAAACAATGCTACAGAAGGTTATTTTTTGCTTACAAATCTGACATCTTTATTGCCACCTAGTATAATATACAAGACTGTTCCAGGGTCATTGTATCTGAAAGGCTGTCTGCAATAAGAGCTAGTTAACAATGAAGTATTAGGCAATAATTGAAGTATGCGTTCGACAAATTGTCCATAACAGACCTTTATAACGGAAGCCATAGACTATTATTATATGTTCCTCAATTTCAGTAAGAATGTACATATATATATATATATACAGTGCTACCTTAATATAAACACATCGCAAGGGGACAAGTCAATATTCGTTAAACTGAGGTTTGTTATATTGAGGTAAGTAAGTTTGATATTAAGAGGTAAAAACCTTTTGCGACTGAATCGCATACTATTGGATTAAGGGTCATATATAGGGACGTTATACAGGAACGTTGTATAGAGGTTTTGAGCTGACAAAATTCGTTAGTTGCAGGTATTTATACTTTTTTGATAATTGAGTATTCGTTATAAACAGGTTGTTGATAAAAAAAAACGTGATATAAAATTATATTTTACATTAATTCTTATGGACAATTATATATTACGAAAAATTGGATATATCGCGGTTGCACTGTATATGAAAAAAGAAAGATATCATACGATAACAATCAATATTGATCGGCATTTTAAAAAAATGAGATAAAACGAATAAATTTATCTAAATATAGTAGGGATTAAGATTTCCTGTCAGATTAGATAACTGATATGAGATCTGAGTTTCTAGGACGTGATCTAGATACTGGTATCAATTTGAACACATTGACGAGGATTGTAAATCTGGTACATATCAGGTACAAAACTTAATGCAATTTAATAAATAACGTACACATTGTAATGGTACAATTCTTAGAGATGTGAAAAATAAAGAATTAGACAGTGACTTTTTCAAAGTAAGGGATGGCAACTATATTCGCACTAAAGAGTTTTTAATGAAACTTCAAGGGATTTGACAAATTAAAGGATAAAGCAGTTAAAGAAATATACAAAATTATACAATTTTATTCACGCATACTAACACTTCTCATAGGTTATGTTAGTTGTAGTTTGTGTGTGTGTACGAATGTTTGTGTGTGTGTGGGAATGTTTATGTGCGTGGACGAATGTTTGTGTGTGGGAATGTTTGTGTGCACATCGAGTTCGTGAATTTTAGTTACTGTTCACTATTTGAGAACCATTCATCCTGGCCGATTACCAAATATTAGGTGCGCGTGTCAATAACCCGCTGGCCTGGAAACCGGCCAGGGAAATAAAATGGATTGGAGCAGGTGTTATCTGATTGGTTCTTCAATGTTAACTAATACGTTACGAGCAAATGAGGAATGCGCCTAGAAGTAATCATTGATAGAGAAGAATGGCGGCTTGAGAAATACGTTCAATTGACAATAGCGAGAAACAGATCAAATAACAAAATATAAATCATAAGACTAGAATAACTGACGACGCGACTGTCCTCTAAGACTGCCGATTATACGAGTACATAAGATTTATTTATGTTATTTATTTATTCGACATGCAAATACTAACTCGATGTAGACCTCGACACTAGTTCCAACGGTTTTTTTAATGGAATAAACGAGTTACAAGGGCAAGTCTATTAATTGTATATGACCATCGTCACCCACGCTTTCTTGAGACTCCAGAGAAATACCTGCACTGATTTTAGGTATTTCTCACTTGATATTTAGAAAAAAGCTACTTGAAATGGCAAACCCATGTATGAGCAATACCTGTCCTATAAAAACTGGTGTTGCCGGTTTTCTCGTATCCCACTGATTTGGCATGTAGATTGTTTATGCAAGATGTTGGATTAATAATTAATATACCTACGTGACTGGCAACTATGGACACGCACTCTTTAGTTAATATTATATCATGACGTCAGTCACATTTTACTTTTCTAAACTGCTTGATAACAATTTAGTTATCGTTTAAAAACTTTCAATAAAAATTTGAAGCTGTTATAAGTATTTCCTTAATTCTATCGTTATTTATAAAGGTTCAACGTCGTTAATAATATCAGTATTCAGGTGGAAATTTGTAATTTAAATGTACCACTAGCCTCACGGTAAAGATCAACTTTCTATAGTTGTTCACGTCACATGGTATGCCAATAGATGGAGTAAATAAAAAGGTGTTAGCAAAGAGAAAGAGTTGCTCTGTAGAGTGTGCGGGGTCAGCTCCCAGCTCATATAACACTCTAGGACATGTTTGACTAACATCAGCTGGTAGTTGAATTTTATGTTACTAAATTGTAAATCTTAGCTCAGCAAATTTTTTACTCATACAATACACGGTAAATATACTCTAAATATTATGTACATATTCACTGGACTTAATTAACTTTAAATAAATATAATATTATTATATTGTATCCAAGTCTAATATCTAGGCCACAGTATGGCGATATTATCAATAACGCCGTTTTATATCGCACACGTACCTAATAGGATACAGAATTTTGACCATAAATCAATATAATGTATTATCTTATTTTTTATTTGATTGTATATCTTTCTTTTCACTTTTAAACCAACTCTTTATGATAATTAGGGAATAAAAATTCCAGTGCTCCGTTGCCACATATAGTGTACCATTAGCGGTAAACAACGTAATACTGACCCCAATGTAAGGTAATAAGTGTCATGTGAACGCCAGGCTCCGTGCTATTATCGATAATCGTATTATTTATAATACGCGATGTTGCGTTGCAATGTTATTAATTTGTTTTTTTCCATGCGATTTTAATCTAAAAACTTCTAGACTGTTTCGTAAACGAAAGCCGCTCTCTTAGTCTTTTTTATTTAAGACCCTAATGAACTGCATTTTGTAACGTAACTTAAAAGTATTATTACGAGTTGTTTACTTTGAAGGAATCAAAAAAAAAATTATACATAATTATACATAGAATATTTCCCTGCAATATCAAACAATAAACCACAAGTTTATCAAACAAAAGTATCACTATATTGTGGTTACTCTAATCCAATATAAATATTAATAAAACTCTTCAGTACAGGCAAGAACATAGTTTCATTTAATTATATACAACTTATAAAAGTAATAAAAACATGCCCACAAACTATAGTAAAGAGATTTGACTTGATAAACCTGTTTTTAGACCTTGTGAGATCCTTAACCTCTGTCACATTATTGTCACTTTGCAACTTGAAACAAAATCTGAATATTGTGACTGTTTCAATAAGTAATGTTAAAATTATTTATAAGGTTGGTTCCTGCTATGACTGGTAATGGATATGTCTGCAGTAGTTCAAGTGATATGAATCAATCTGAAAGGAGCTATTCTCGTTGGCAACAATATTTTATAAATTGCTTGTGATGCATGAATGATCAATAGATCAGACCCACTGAAGTGTAATATCTCTATGTGTTAGTATATACAGCTTCCTCATACAAAGACTATAAGACATATAAGGTCACACAATTTAACTACTTAGTTAAAGAATCAAATGGACTCTATTTAAAGGTTAACACAAAATTTATAATTGTTTTTAGGTTCTATGAAAAAACGTATCATGCATGTGGTTTATGGTAAAGTATAAACATTAATAAACCATAAAACAACCCAACATATGATACACATATTAATACATAACTTGTGTCTGTTGTTATGTTTCTTAGATATGGAAATGTAATAACATTAATGGACAAAATAAGAATCATCATTATCTCATAATTTTTTCAATATTATTTATTATGTTCTGTTAACAATTATTATATTGCTATATCACTCTGACCGACAGATACAATGACTTTCATGTTCAAGACACTTTGCATATATAAATAAAAATAAATAATAAAGTTGTTAAATGAAAAAGTTTGAATATGTATTCAGATATGTAATTATACTGTTAGCAAACATTGTGACATGTAAAATAAAAACACTATTTCACAGAAGTAACACTATCTTAATATTATGGAGTTTATCAAACAATGGCATTGTTGTCAAGTTATACATACTTTAGATCTACTTTAGGTCATTGTAATAGACAAATATTTTAAGTGATTGTTTATATACTTTTTAGCTAATGTAACAATATATGCTCTCTATATAATATAATAATTTTCATATACGCACATATCGTTTGAATAATAAAACAAAAACAATATTACCTTCAGCGAGTGTCCTCTCTGATCCACCCGTCATTTTCACTCCTGTACCGCCAATAAGTCATTCAAAGTGTAAGGCAGTTAACACACTCTGTTTTATTTGAGGGCCAGCCCCAGAATCCAGGCAGCAATTATAAAAAGAACCCATTTTCAATGTCACAAGTTACACGAGGGTAACTGGCGAGCGACGTAACCGCCGTTCGCGCCACACACTGATGAAGCACGCTTTTAAAACAATAATATTTCAACAATTATTACCTTCTCCCTCATCGATATTAGTTTCCCGATGTTTATGTCCCTCGGTATCAGCCATGACCAATTTTATTTATTTCGAGTTCTGACTTGACTGAACATAGCGACATGCAATTTTTCCAACACGACGCAAGTTGACAACATAACGTAAAAAGACGTGTCACTGTCACTGTCAGTCTAACTTCAGAGACCGGAGACCCAGACTGTTTACTAGAAGAATATAAAGCAGCCAATATCCATGTCACCAATTTACCGAGCGCTAGGTCAATTAGGATACTAATATCGCACTCTAAAAATCTTTTAGTAAGCAAGTGCTTATATGTGATGGGAGGAAACTTTAACTCGATATTTTAAGGGGTCAAGTAATGCTCTGTATTTGACGATGAATTACCCCATCAATAATTAATAATATTTATTAAAATGATTGGAAAAACCCTCACTATACAAAATATCTGATAATAGTTATACCTTCCTATTGACTAGAGTTTTCAAAAACTATGAAACTGTACTCTGTATTAGTTGTCATTACAATCTGTATTCTTATTATGACGTATGAATCATTCATTTTTAGAAATTGGTGTCATATTTCTTGGTTCTTGAGTTTTAAAAAGTACAGACTTCTGTATTTGAATGTAAATACAATATAAAAATAATCTACAACAGAACATGCAGGTATTGCTTTATGATAAAAATGAAATATCCTAAATCCGTTTAGTGCTGCAGTTCTTCATATGTTTACTCTTAATTATTTATAGAACCCAAACGAAGATACAGAATGGAACGATGTCCTGCGCGCGAAAGGTATTATACCCCAGAAGGAGAAAGAGATCTCCGAGGATGAAATTGTTAGCATGATTGAAGAAACAATACAGAAGAAACAAGCTGAAAGTAAGTTTGTTGTTAGCAGTATTATAATTTATGGTTATACACCTGTTGATTAATCTTGCAATATTACACATCTGATGTGAAAGAATCATGAATATATTATTAAAAAATAATCGAGGATGTTACAAACCAGTGAATGAAAAAAAATATATACAAATAAATGAACATTCAGATGATAGCACCATCTTCAAAACCAATAACTTCTAAGTTCTTCCTTGATCTCCTCACTTACAGGCTTACTACCCTATTGATAGATACTGAATTCTGACTGTCATATTTTTGGTGCTTTACTTTAGCAGCAATGTCAGAAATTTGTGTCCAGGTTAGGTTTTGATAGCTTTGCGTCTGCATTAGCAATGCAGTAATCATCATGTCATGTCTATCTGACTCTCAAACTATGTACATCTTCAAATCATCTATGATTGTCCTGACCATGCCTAACCAATCAATTTTTTTTTCCAACTATTGCAATAAATAGGTAAATTTACTTGGCAGTGCTTTTAATTTAAAGGTGTATTGAAATTTTTTACATGACAGATCAGTCAGTATGTCCTGGAACTACTGGATATGGTCAACCATTGGCTGCATTTTTCTTCAAAATACATTTGATGTTGTTTTCTAGAGGACAAGCAATTATCAGAATTAGACTTAGATGGTTTGGATGAACTAGAAGACTCAGAGGATGAAGCAGTAATAGAGGAATATAGGCAAAAAAGAATAAGAGAATTAAAAAGACTCTCGGAGAAGCCGAAATTTGGTGAAGTGCGTGAAGTCTCAGGTCAAGAATACGTCCAAGAAGTGACAAAGGCAGGTCAAGACATCTGGGTTGTCATACATCTGTACAAACAGGGGTAAGAACTTGTTTAGATATAAAATTCTTATTTTTTTGTAAAAAAATAAAAAACCGTTTTAAGTTTCGTGGTGAAATTATTGTTGGAATATTTTCATCTCCAATTATTTAACGGGCAGTATGAGGTCAATGACTGTTTGACCTCATTATTCATTTAACCATGTAGAACTGGGCTTTAAAGAAATTATTTATTTAAACATTTTATCAAATCATCATATGTGTTCATTTAGTTGGTCTGCATCATATTATAAATCTTTAAACTTAAATAAAAGGAACTTTTTTATTTACCTTCTAGTTAATATAAGGTGAAAGCTCAATATCTTCTTAGGAGCATATTTTTATATGATAAAATATATGAATCTTTACTTATTATTAGAATATTGTCATTAAATGCTGTAAATGTTTTGAAATATTTTGTTGTTTTCAGAATACAACAATGTGCATTAATTAACCAGCACATGAAGCAACTAGCTGCCAAGTTCCCATATACCAAGTTCTTGAAAGCATTCGCCCAGACCTGTATTCCGAACTTTCCCGAGAGGAACCTCCCAAGCCTCTTTGTATATTTTGAAGGGGAAATGAAAAAGCAGTTCATTGGAGCCCATGAGCTACGAGGGACTGCCCTTACTTGTGATGGTACACGCTGTTATCATTTTGATAACTATTTTTTAAAACAAAAGTTCTCAAACTTTTATGGCCTAGTTTATTATTCTTAATAATTTAAATAAACCAATATATTTTGTTAACTTGTGCTAGCAGAAAACTTTATTACAATAAACACGTTATAGATGTCTATTCTATATGTTATTTATCAATGTTTTCATTTTTTCCAGAACTTGAATACATTTTAGGCAATGTAGGAGCTGTGAAGACTAACATTACAGAAGATCCCCGACCAAAAATTAAGGATAAAATGTTTGCTGACCTCGGCAATAATGACTGGTGACCTTAGGTGTAGCAACTGCACAGGCAGTTAACTGTATACACATGAAGAGCACAAATATGGTGGATTTAATTTATGTTTTACAAATATATTATATTTATTTAAACTAATTTTCATGTATTTACTTATGCTTAATTACTTAGTAATGTTACATGTTAAGGCTTTAGACGATACAATGTTTTGTAATAAAAAATTATAAAACAAACAAGTATTTTTATTATTTTAATTCATTATTTGTTAGCACTATCCTACAATTAAAGTATCAAGTACAATCAGTACTTATATGTAAAAATATGCTAATAATTGGAAATATGTATACTTAATCTTTGACAACAATAATCAATAAAATTTTCAAACTTAGTAAACCAAATTTACACTTTAATAAAATTATGTTCATCTTAATATTGAATAAGTTTTAGGTATCTGTATTTTATTTTACTTGTGCTGAATTCTGAGTTAGATAGATATCTGATTGTTTATTTGGTTAGATACTTCTATTAGAATACAAAACTGAAATTTCTATTCACCGGGTTCATATCCATTATGTTTTTCACAGTCATCACACACTTATCACCTTATATAATTGATATCACCTACAATCAAATCCTACTCGGCAGCGTTCCGACTCTTGAACGGGACTAGGGGGGGAAGTCGATCTCAGCAACCCCTGTTGGTGTTGATGGTGGTCACGCACTTGGCGATGCACTGCTCGACGGGCAGCCGCGACTTCATGCCCAGCTCGAAAACTCGCATGAGCAGTCGTGACGCGTGCTCCTGCATGCCCACCACCAGCTCGGGCAGCTTATCCAACACGGACTGAGCTATCTCCGGCCTGCTTGAGTCCAGGCACTCGAGAATCGCTCGGAGCCCTTAAAGATATTTCGTTCGGTTAAATATAATAATAAATATTTTATATAAAATATTATACTATAATATTTTATATAAAATATTATAAAATATTATACACCTAAAGTATAAAATTACAAAAAATAAATTATAACAGAAAGAAATGGTACAAATTGGCTTTATCGCTAAAGAGCAATCTCTTCCAGACAACCAATTATATGTAAAAAAAGCATACTGGAGTCGTAGTGTGGGTGTGTTTACAGTGTAACAATATATATACGACAAACACCCTGTATGTTTAAAAAGTGGTCTTTAGGCACTAATGGGATTTGTTTAAGAGGAAGATCATTCAAAAGTCTAGTGGATAGTTTAATAAAGGAGGATGAATGAGAGGGAACCTGTAGGATAAAGTTTGATTGGAACGGAGAGAACGGTTATGAGAGCTACTTAAAAACTCAAATCGTTTTTTAAGTAGGAAGGGCTTCAAGAGTTGAACAGTACACACAGTATAAAGATAAGCATATGTTTATTCCTGCGAAAACGAATCAGAAGCCACTTCAGCTTTTTACGGAAATGAGAAATATGGTCATATTTGCGAATGCCAAATATGAACCTTATGCAGGGGTTTTGAAGGCGCTCAAATTTATTTAAATGATCTTATAAATCAGGATAGCAGCCATTTCCATAATCTAAAATTGAAAAAAGTATAGATTGTGCCCGATCGGAAGTGCGAGCAAATAATGTTTATGGACACTAAAAATAATAGAGGAGACAACACGCCAAAATTGGTGAAAATTCGAACATCTATTATAAACCGACTCGATTAAGAATACGCACTGGAACTCGAACCCGAGACCTTTCGGAGAACGTTCGTCATCTCCGGCGTTTCGAAAAGTGATCTATAATTATATATACCGGGATACGTGTCGGGCGCGGCCGGCAGCAGCTTGGCGAGCAGCGACAGCGCGGCGGAGCGCAGAGGCGCGTGCGCAGACGCGGCCAGCGGCGCCGCCGCGCGCAGCAGGGCGTCCGCGCCACCCGCGCCGCCCCATGCGCCGCCGCGACGCAGCCCCCACGCCTCTACCTCCTGCGGAACGAGTACCGAAATCGATGCCGTGTTTTTAATTGCAAAACTAACGTAATTCTTGTGAGCGGCACGCCGCGCGTCCGCCCCCCTCCGGAGAGCGAGCGGAGGCCTCACCTGCAGCAGCGCATGTAGCTCGTCGGGCGATGCGGTGCGTCGCTGCAGCGCTTGCAGCGCACGCGGCGGCGGCGCCGATGACGAGCTCTCCGCCCCGCACGCGCCGCTTAGGGCGGGCTGTGACCTGCGGGGAGGCGGGCTTTACTCAACCGGTTTCGGGTGCGTATCGACATTCCGGTGCCCGACGGGTGTCTCACGCAATGGCATCCCGGTGGGCGTGCAGCAGCGCGGCGGCCCGCTGCGGTCGCGCGGCGCGGTACCGCCGCAGCAGCGCCGCCACGCGGTGCGCTGCCCCCGAACCGCCGCCGCCCTGCCTCACCATGCCCACGAAACACTCCAGGATGCTGTGCACCTCCTCGCTGCGGATGGGATCGAGTTTGAATACGCTTGGAATACGGATAATATTTTCATTTTAGTTTTAGAGTGAACGTTAGTTCCGATGACAGTTTGAACACGATCGATGTTATATTATTTGTTATTTTATTACTTAAATAATTCGTTTCGTCCGTTCGTCATCCTGCTAAATGGATAAGTTTCCGGTCGGTCAGTACGTACCGTACGTGCGGCGCAAACAGCTCCGCGTCGGGCAGCATCTCGACGGCGGCCAGCAGGTGTGTGTGGGCGTGGCGCTGGGCGTGCGCAGGTGCGGGGCCCCGCAGCAGCGCGGCCGCCAGCGACAGCCCGCGCTGGCCAGCGCCCGGGGCGCGAGCCCAAACCGCCCGCGCCGCGCCCTCCACGCGTACCAGCCTGCGGACACCACACCTTCACTTGCGGTTTGGCGAATTTTCGGCGGACGCGATACTCGATCGTGGTCTCTGCGTACGTCACTATTCATTCCCATAAATTTGCTCACTTCTGCGAGGTCTCTTTGGAGTGGTGCTGGGGCGCTGCCAGAGCGGTAAGCAGGGAGTGCGACACGCGGTCCGTGGCACTGGTGGAGCGCCAGGCCGCCGCCCGCGCCTCCGCTGGCGCCACGTCCGGCGAGGCGGGCCGGTCTCCGCACTCACGGAGCAGCTGCAGCACTTTGGGCACCTTTCGATTTACGATTTGTAGCATTAGTGAATTTACGAAAACATATGTAGATACATAATGTAATGCGCGTGCCCACCTTCATATACAACAGCAGCAGCAGCAACGGATGCGACTCGGAGGCGGCCAGCGCTGCGGCGAGAAGCGCGTGCGGCTCGGAGCAGCAGCGCAACAGCAGCGGCAGCCGCGCCTCGATGCGCCGCCGGGCCGCCTCCGGGCCCCCCACCGCCTCCGCCTCGTACGCCTCCTCGCCCACGTACCGGATCAGCACCTCCAGCTGCGAACGACATAGTTACGATACACTGAACGGAGGCCGGCCGCGATCGGTTGACGACGGGTCGAATGCGGGCCGGCTCGACCGGAATAGTAAGATATTGTAGTAGCGTTTTGTACTAGTCTCCGATATTGCCCGGTGTACGATATTCCCGTATTCCACTTTTCCCGGTCCCGGGAGGCGGGAGGCCTACCTGTCTGTGCGTGAGTCGAAGCGAGTCGTCGGGCGCGTGGTGCTTGGGCGTGGCGCGGTCGCGGCCCTGCCACACCCGGGGGCTGCCAATCAGCGTCTCCGCGAAGTCCAGCACCGAGCGCGGTGACCAGCCTCTACCGACGACACGGACACTCGCTCGATTGGAATCCACTTATAAACTTATCATTTTTAGCGGGTGTGAAAGATGAGAAACTTCATCTAATATTTATGTAATTCGGTTAAAGATAACTTATTACACTGTTTTTTTTTTAAACCAGAAACTTAAAATGATTAACAATTGTATTATGGAAGAACCGGTGTCAATATTTCTCAGTTGTCCCCTTACAATTTCTCGATTGTGTCGTTCATTCTATGTTATAAAAACACATTAGATCCACTAAAATAAAATATATAATCCGAGCTATACGAGCCCAGTATGTACCCGGTGGACAGCAAAGTGGCCAGGCAGGCATGCAGCGTACGCCACGACGCCCGGTGCGCCACTAGCGCCACCAGCAGCGGCCGCCAGGCGCCGCCGCCGCCGCCGCTTCGGACGAACATCAGCCGCATCTGGGAACATCACGGACCAGTGAACGATTACCCATAAGTAATCTAGTCCGGTCTGCCCGTATTAACGTACCTGGGAGTCCAGTGTCTCTCGCTGCAACTCGGACAGCCAGTCCAGCAGTAGCCCGCAGCCCAGCCCACGCCGGGACAGCAGGAGTGCGTCATCGTACGGCGACGACCCGCCGTACTTCTCCTCCGACTCTATTTTCACCTGGAATGAATTAAATAAAATTGAGACGATTGGGCAAAGAGAAGCGAAGGCAGGTGGAAATACTGTACGCACGGGCAGTTCGTAGCGGCCCTCCTGGTTGCGCTGAAGTAGCGTGGTGATGGTGTCCACCACCAGTTGAGTGTCCTGCGTCTCGATCATCTCGTTGCCGATCTGCTCCAGCGTGCTGGCCGTGGCCGATTCGAGCACTGCAATCGGCAAGTGTTTATGAGGTCTCTTGCAGGTCATCGTTACTTGTCGTTTTATTACTTCAATAGGGATAGTGGTTGGACCCCACCATAGACATGGAAACCAGTAGTAGATGATTTCAAAAGTGACACGATAAGTTCAGTGTGTACACAACGCATTACAACGACTAGTGATGAAGACCTGCAAAAGACTTCTGAAGACAAAACACTACATCTTCCCTCGTCGCCGCCATCTTCGCGGAACGCCCAGAGAGCTGCTGCAAGCAATTAACGCCGCCGGTCCACCACGCTTAGAGCTCATGAGTAAGAACCCCGAATGGGTGAATACAGCCGAGTAAATATAAATATAATAGTCATGATTCACGAAAGATTAAATATGAAAATTGTTTAAAACGATACATTTATTTTTTTTTGGTCATAGTAATAATCAGTACTTTGTATTTTACGGTTTTATTTTTATTGTTGCCGCTTCTTCTCTGTGGACCTAACTCAATGTGTCTGCAGGTTGTGTTACCCTCAACGAGTTGCTCCTTGGTGGCGCGGCGGGGGAGGACGAGGCGAGCGGGAAGGTCGGGGGGCGCGGGGGCAGAGCGCCCGGCCGCTGCGCGTAGTGCCTCTGCCACTGGCCCGCGGGGCAACTTGCACTGACATAGCAACGATCCGGCCAGCTGCGGCGGAAGGGGATGAGAAACGAACGATTAATCCTCAATCGGACTATGAATAAAACCATTTATGTAAACAGGACCGACTTCGGCGAGCCCGGGCGGGCGGGCGAGAGCCAGCGCGCGCAGCAGAGGTGCGGCGTGCGCGGGGCGCGGCAGCAGCGCGGCGGCGGGCACGGCCTGCAGCGCCGCCAGCGCCGCCAGCGTCACGGGGGCCGAGCCGCCGCACTCCGCCGCTATCAGCTGGGATGCGTCACGTATTGAGTGTAATTTTTTGGCATTTTGGGAAATTAAATGCAAATTAAATTACCATAGTAAAAACTATTCTAGATTAATCAACAATGTGGCTACTCTCACTTCATTCAACCGCGTGAACGCCGTATCCAAATCCCCCGAGAAGGTACCGGCACCTTTGAAAGCCGTGTCAATCAGCGCGCCCACTACACTCGCGTCCAGGATCGCGGGATCTTGAGGAGTGCTCCACGGGTCGCAATCCTCCTCCGGGAGGACCTCCTCGGCGAACAGAGGGTCTTCTGTAACGGAAGTATGTATTATTAAACGAATAATCGAACGATCCTCTACTCGGGCCGTCTCGCGTTCCACCTGCGGGGTAGAGCGGCCTGGTGAGTCTCAGCGCGGCGGCGAAGGCCCGGCCACCCTGCGCCCCCCGCGCGCGCTGCACCCGCAGCAGCTGCGCCATGTAGACGCGCTCCACGCCCAGCCGCACCACCGCGCCCGCCGAGCACGCGTCCAGCGCGCTCAGCAGCGCACTGCGGACGGACGCGTTAGTATCTATAACTTACTCAATCTAACTTGCTTAACTAACACGTCAACAAACTGTTCCCCAGGAAACCATCATGACCAGGGGAGTGACCTCTGCTCATACTTTTAATAGTCACCTCTACCTGCTTGGCAGAAGACTTACTACGTGCCTCTTCATGCCTTACGTACATGTCGATTCCATCTAATTACACATTTATATGATTTCAGCTGCACTGCTCAGAATGTCAACAACATGGGCCTATTAATATAAGCGGCTCTGATCGATATCACGACACATTCTGCCAACACAAGACTCAGATGGCTCCACATTTCCAAGCTGCTCCTGGCGGATGTCATGATATCACCAGTCTGCGCATCAGACCTACATCGCCACGACCTATGGGTCTGTATTTTGAAATACTATTCCACGCCGTCTCCGTCACAACACAATGGCCTAACCAACAAACACTACCGTCAATATCACTCGTAATTGTTTAATCACTCGACTTGTTGCCTATTTTTCCTATATCAGCACATATCCTTTTCTTATCATAAAAATATTGCTGTAACTCCAATCAAAACCCTTGACCAAGGTGTGATGAAGTCGCCTAACAAGTATACCGCTTGTACGTCGTTATTCTCTACACATCGATTTCACCCAGACAGTCCACAAACTCAACGCTATTATCTGAGCATCCATGTTCATATATACAGAAAATAAGATATAAAATATAATAAATGTGACGAAAAACAACATAAGCGATTTTTTTAAGATACCGTGTAAAGGGAAAAAAATATAAAGTAAATATGTGTCTGACTCGACCGTCGTCGTCGTCGTCGGGGGCGTGGCGGTCGGTTAAGGTCGGGGCAATCTTGTAAAAATTGCAGTTCTATACCTCATCGATGAGACGGGCATGCCGAAAGTCTGTATGAACAGCGCCAGCTTGTGCGCGGGCAGACCTCGGAGGCCGGCCTCCAGCAGCGCGGGCCGGGCGCTCCGCACGAGGCTGAGCCTTAGCCAGTCGGGCAGCAGCACGGCCTCGTCCGGGGACTCCGACGTGAAGGCCTCGGGCGCATCGCTCCCCACCCACGTGGACTGCAGCCACGAGTACATTTCTTGGTTCGTGTCATCTAGAATACGGAACTATTTGTAAACCTTCAAACTTGCGGTATTTCATTTTAATATTACAAACATAATACCGTAAAAAAATATAAGCTCTGGATATTATTGTATAACTTAGGTACGCCGTCTGTAGCTTCCTAGCAAAAATATAGATATCTATAAAATCTCGAGAAAATATGTATTCGTATTACTTTAATAAATTATGACAACTGACGATTATAATTCAAATATTAAGTAATTACAGCACGAGGGTCCGTAACACAAAAGCTTGAGGTGCGCGTGCGCCACCACCACATGCAGCGTGGCTCGCCGCCCGTTGGTCCACTGCAGCGTCACCTTCTCCCCGCTCCACCCCGCGGCCGCCTCCTCCCCCTCGACCTCCGCGGACGCCTCTTCCGGCTCCGGCTCGGGGGATGACAACACCTGGGAGGATATTGGTAATGAAAACAGTCGGAAGGATAGTTCCATGCTATAGTTAATCGGGATTATGCTATGTGTCCCCCACCTGTTTGAGGTGCGTGTAGAAGACCCCGGTGAGAGCATTCAGGGCGCGGTGTTGCGCTAGCGCACGCTCGTCGCGGGGGGTCTCCCTGCAGTCCACGGGGGGCAGAACGTATCCCATCACCGTCGTTCGCTCCATCAGCACTTGGCTCAAGTCCTAAGTTGAAGATCGACAGATACTACTAAGATATTTTCAGATAAGGAAAGCGTGCATGCACCAGTACGTACGAGCACGAGGTCCCCCAGTGGCGTGTGGTGGTCGCGGTGTTCGGCCAGGAACGCGAGGTAGGCCGCCAGGCTGCGGGGCGCGCACTCCGCCAGGCAGGCCGCCCGCACGCGCCGCAGCGTTTCGCCCCGGAGCGCCTCCCAGTGTCGCAGCGACGGCAACAGCTCCAACCACGATCTGGGTAAAGGGGCGTTTAGCGCACCGTACCGTAAATCGTACGACAATCGCGTATAAAGTTAGACCACTTACTCGGGACTAACATCCGAATTATAGTCCATCTCCGCCGCGTCGTCCGTCTGCGACAGCACCAGCTTCAGGCCCTGAAACCGAGGGCTCGATCAACCGCGACTCGCGACATAATAGCGACTTGGGTCTGCGGGAGGCGCACCCTGCCGGCGGAGGCGCGCGTCGGCGCGTTGGAGTGCGCGAGGCGCTGCAGGTAGTAGTGCAGCACGGCGCGGGCGCCCTCCTCGCCCAGCAGCGTGCGCCGCAGGTGCCCGCACAGCTCGCCCGCCTTGCCCGTCTCGCCGCCACCGCCGCCCGCCGACAGGAACTCGCACAGACACTGCACCGGCAGTACGCTGGGGGAAGTTATTGTAATGTTTGTTGTCGGTTTTGTGAGACGAGCGGGGAGGAATAAAGATCTGCGGGACGTTCGACGAGTCTGGACGATTACCTCAGCTCAAGTCGGTCGTGGCGCAGCAGCTGGTGGAGCCAGGGCATGGCGCGACGCGTGCCGTGGCGCTCCACCAGCTGCAGCAGCAACGCGGGCTGGCGGCACAGCAGGCGGCCCAGCCGCAGCTGAGCGCTCAGAGCCTGCAGGGCCTCCACCACGCCAGCGGGGGGACGCCGCGCCGGGCCCGTCGGATCCAGAGTCGTCAACTGCGATTGGATTAAAATTACTGAGAAGATTTTTTAAATTTCTTCAAGTATGTCTTTAAACTAAATTATCATAAATGGCTTCAAAAAACGTTGTCAATTGAGGGAGGTACTTAGCAGACGAGTAAAAGTGTAAATATTCTTTGTTTGCCAAAATAAAAATATATAGTATGTCAAATAATGTCAATTTTTTTTTTATTATATGAAATAGGAGCACCGGGTCTCCTGAGTGGTCGTTTAGATCCGATACATAAAGTAAGCAAAAATTTCTGAAGAATGATCGAAGGAATAACCGCTCCTCATCGTTCGTACTTGTGCCAGTAGGCGCGACGTGTGCTCCGTGACGGGTAGCTTGGCGTTGCTGGCTGCGGCTAGGTGCGTCTCCAGCGCCAGCACGGATGCGCGCTCCGCCTCCGCCCGCTCGGCCTCCGCCGCGGGACTCGCCCACTCGATGGACGGCTTGCTGGAGAAACAGGAAAGAATGGAGATTTTTTACTTAAGAAATGTTTTTGTTTAAATAATGTAATAAGGATGTGGTACCTTGTGATGCAGCACTCAATGAGCGCGCGCAGCGTGGGGTAGGCGGCAGCGGCGCGCTCGGCAAAACCCTGCGGATTGTGCGCCGCCAGCATCGTCAGCAGCATCCAGCCGCGCCAGTACAGCGACGTTATGGCCAGCGCCGGCGCCGTGTAGCTAGCGCAGATACAACAGAATTATTATTATGTACTTAATATGTACACTACTATTCAAATATTTTGCATATACGGCCCATATCGGCACATAAACTCACCCAGTCGGCAGAGTGATGTTATCAGGTGGGTGGAACTGGCATAGCTGGAAGATGTAATCCGCCACTTCCAGCTTGTCCACCAGCAACGGCTTATCCTCGGGTGGGAGCGCGCAGGCGCGGCGCACCACCTGCTCCACCAGCTCGAACACCTCAGTCGGCGACACCGGGGTCTCCTGTTAGTTATTACGATATCTCTATTTTATACGAATGCTAATTGAAATATTTTTAGGAACCGCGCAACATGCAAGGACTATAGTGCCAGAGTCTATTGCAGATGACTGTACATCTAGAAGTTTAGGCTCGCCTTAGAGAGTCCAATGAAGACGAGTCTCAGCAGCGTGTTCTGAGGCAAGGGCGCCTCGCAGCACAGGCGGTACGTGAGCGCGCGTTCGCTTTCTGGTGGCCAGTTGTCCACCTTGCTGTACGTCTCCGCTGACTCCACGAACATTATCTGGCGGTATTGCAACATTTTAGAATAGGGTTAAAATAAAAAAAAATATGAGAAAGAGAGTAAAGTACCTTATTGAGTGCGAGCAGGAAGTCGTGGTGCTGCGGCCGGTAAACGGGCACGGCGGTGTCGAGCAGCCAGCCCAGCGCCTGCTGCTGCAGCGCGCACAGCTGGGAGCGGTAGTCGGCCGCGTGCTTGCTGTGCTGTGCGGTGACCAGGCAGCACACGCAGAACAAGTCGGCGACGGCGTGAAAGGCGCGTTCACGCAGGTCGGCCGGTGGCTCCTGCGACGGCGGGTGCGCTAGCGCGCGCGCGAACGGCAGCAGTGCAGCCGCGTCCGAGCGCGTGGCGCGCACGCACTCGCGGGTCAACGCGCGCAGAGGACGCAGGAAGTCCTCCGCGCGCACAACCAGCTCTTGGTAGGTGTCCGCCATGGCGGCCGGCACCAAGTGCGGCTGCGCGTGGATGAGCGCTGCCAACACCGCCATGTTGTTGGGCGAGCGAACGTTCGACAGCTCGTTGTAGACGGTGTGCGTAACGACGGAGCGCAGCAAGGCAGGGCTATCGGCGACCATGTCTCGCAGACAGGCCTGGTAGGCGGCCTGCAGCGGTTTGGTCTTGAGGCGCATGCGCGCGAGCTGGGCCAGTACCTCGTGGTCACGCGCGGCGCTGGGCCCGGCGGCGGCCGCGTTGGCGCACACGTGAGCCAGCAGCTCCTGCGCCGCGCGCCACAGCTTGCCCGAGTGCAGCCACGCCTCCAAGCGCGACGCAGCGATCATGCGGATCTGGACCGTGACTTTCATGTTTCTATTTGATTTCAAGCTTAATCAATATAATATATTTGTTTAAGTGTCACCTCGGGAAAGCCGCAAGTGGCGGACAGCAGCTTGAGAAATCCTTTGCCGATGGCGTCCGGGGCCGCACGGCGCTGGATCTGCTCTTTGATAGCCTCCAGCACCAGAGCCTCCACCGACTCGTAGCTGCTAGAGTACCTGGAGATTTATACTGATATGAACATCTTAAGCATGAGCACTTAGATCCTTAAACTCATAATAATGTTTTAGTAAAGAAAGTCTCAATAAACCGGAAAATAGTTAAATACGTAAATTTATATAATATATAGTATTCACAATGGATAACCTAAGTAAAAGTAATATTTAAAACAAACCAACTTACCTTGGAAAGACCGAATATTCCAGGTCTGTGTTGTCTGCATCTTCTTCATTGCTTCCCATAAGAGGTGATCCTGAACCGGAAGGTGACATTGTTCCTAACAAAATAAATATTAAATTAAATATTAAATTTTTAAACAAAACAGATAACCAAAAGGAAAAGAATAAAGGAGTTACCTAAAGTGTTATCAGTAGGAATTAAGTGAGCAGGAGGTGACTTAGTGCCAAATGCAGTGACAATATTCTCAACAAGGCACTTGCACCAGGAGCAGTCCACCCACCAGCGCTCATTCAGAGCATCTTCTATGTACACCTAGAACCAATGCTAGAGTTAAAATAATAATTGGTCAATAGAATATTTATGTTAAATACCAGTTAATGTAAAATAACCTATTATATGTAATAAAGATGTAGAAAAATTATAATGATATTTAAAATTGTAGAAACATTACAAATTATTATATATATATAGTATATACCTTTATGAATGTATCAGGCCAGTTGTTGCTGTCTTTATGACCCGCATACAGCATATTACAAGCCAGTACAAATACTAGGGGATTTCCCTTGCTCTTGAATGCTGTCCCCTGCTCCCTCTTCAACAATGTGCAGAGGGACTGTGTGACTGTCTCATGGGCAAACATATTTGGACGTATTTTAGTCAAATACAGCATACTCATGCAGAGTATTGGGTCTGGTTTGGACCTCTGAGATTTAAGAAGACGAATAGAGCCTGTAAGGAGTCCCAGCTGGAAAATTATAAATAAACATTCTCATCTCTCTATGTTAGTAAATGTACTGACTTATGAAAGACATCAACTTACCAACTTATCAGAGTTATGAGTGTCTAGAGCTTGCAACACATTAGGCACAAGATCTACAGGGTCTACTTCTAATGATGTGCCACTGACAGCTTCAGCAGGAGAGCCCAGTCTAGAACGTTTGCTTGGTGGTTGATTACCAAATCCAGAGGATTCTGCCCTTTTTCTTTCACCAACACCTATGAGAAAATTACATGAAATTATAATTGTTAATAAAATTATTCCTCATTGTACAACACATACAGAAACTATAAAAATAAAAATATTTCGAATAAAAAGTATTGGTAACAAAATAAGGCAGTTTTATCTGTAATTATCTCTTCCAAACTAACTTTACCGTGGTATGAAAATGGAACATAAAAAAGTAAATTAAATTAAGTCAAAAATGTTATTATAGTTACAAATATATACATACTGAATGCTTATAAATACTTATAAAATACATACTTACAGAAATATACACTTATTAATATTACCGACACTTAAAAAATATGCTACTTAATTCTAGGGAACATTAAAATATTATTGTATTTACATTCATAAAATACTTTAATACACTTTACTGTAATATACTTTAAATATATACTATAAAAACAATTTAATCAATAACAAAGTGGTTGCCATTACAGAATTATAACTTACTACTTGTAGATGGTTTGTGTATATTCCGTTTTTCAGAGTCCCGGGACACAACTACAGTAGATTTACTGCCTAGGGCAAATATATCCTGAGGATGTTGTGGGGCCTTGCTTTTTCCACCGCGACCGGTCGACGACATTTTACCACGTTCCATCGTACGATCTGTTTAAAAACACCAGTTGATTCCACTTCAGGTCATGGCATTTCTGCACCTGGTTTCCACATTGACTATTTAATGAATATGAATTAGATTCAATAAATTCACGTTTACAAACACCGAAAATCACAACTTGTCTTTCAAACTTGTCAATAGAGAATTTGACAGTGACACAGACCAGGGACTTAATCCAGTTTTAATTTCTTGTTCATTCATATTACGGAAACGCGAAACTAAAAACATACGGTACATTTTCAAAAGTTGTTTTTATATATGTATGTCGGTTTTAAAATCAATAACTGTCCTAATATAGTGAAAAATGTTTTAGTTTATGTTCTTTTATTTTAGGTTAATTTCTTAGACAGTAATTATCAATTGTAGTAAAAATAATGAAAATCGGATGTACATTGGCCTACTATTCTATTTTGAATAGCAAACTAAACCATTTGTTATGAAGTTGTTCTGAATAATTCGAAGAACTCCTTACCTAATAACTACCTAATAAAGCTATAATAAAGAGGTTCTGGCCAATTTTCGAATAGTACAATAAAATATAATGTACTGTTGCTCTTGCTCTATATTAAGCACAAGTGCGGTCGTACATTGATTAATGTTTTTGCAAATCTGCAAAATACCAGCTACAGCCATATAGTTATTCAAATTATTATTTATAAACTATTTTTACATTGCAATTCAAATTTAGCCATAGAAGTTCGCAACAGACTTTGGTGAAATTTGGTGGGAATATATACTATAAAGGATACAGTTAGGGAAAACAATAAAGATATTATAACGGAGATTGTATTTCATACTATATTTACTTGTTTATTTAGAGTATAAGTTATTTTTAGTCTTTAGACTAAATTATTTGATATTATACGTTTAGTTTGACTGCTTAGTACTTTTGACAGCAGTGACATTTGATCTTACAGTATCTCCCGAGAAGAACTGTCAAATCTCTGAAACAATTTAAAATTTACAAGGCAAGTAATTTAATTAAATTTATGTTAAATATTTGTTATGAGATATTTACTTAAATACAAAATAATTGTTGTACGATGGATAGTACTAGTTTATTCAAACCGAACTTTTTTTTATATGCAGTTATGTAACTGGTGTTAAGGTTATGATTATTGATTGCAGATGCTTACCTCCTCGCTACTTGGCGGTCTGCGGGCGGTGCGCTCCTCAGTAATGGTCACCAGAAACCTTGCAGCAGCACAAAAGGCTACCGACCCCATCCAGCAGTTGTTCTTGGATAAAATCAGAGAGTACAAACAGAAGAGTTCGTAAGTAGATTTAGTAACATAATACCAAAACTCTTTAACTAAGATATACTACTTTGTTATTGTGAAGAATTTACATGTGAAATTGTGTTGAGCCAGTTTACATATCATCAATTATTCTAAATGTTTTTACCACTATCCACCATCACTAAACATGAAAGTAACTGTCCATCTATCATTATATTTTAAAATGTGAAATATAATGCAAAACATTTACTATTTGGAACTGATTGTTTTCAGAATAGCTTAAGAAATGTCACATCTGTCATTTGGTTTTCTGAAAATCAATGTTTAAACAATTTTATAGTATGTGTTTTATACCAAGAAGATACAGGTGTTTTTGATTTTTCTTGATTTAAGATCTAGTGTATATTATGAAGCTCTGATATATATTTAAAGATAGAAGCTTCATATTTATAGGTTTCCAGTTTATTGGCACTTTTATATTTTATATTAGTATAACTAGGTCAGAACCACCATTATCATATTTATATTTTGTCCATAAATGTCTTATATAATATAAAATTCTTCATTAAAATAAAATTATTTTTTTTTTAGTGGGGGTAAACTTGTAGAACCCAGTCCAGCCATTGAAAAGGAGTTAAAAACTGAACTTGAAAAGTTGGAGCGCCAGTACGGAGGTGGATCTGGTGTAGACATGACTGCATTCCCTTCTTTTAAATTTGAGGAACCCAAACTGGACCCCATTGATGAACAAGCTGCTCCGGCCAAGAAGTGAATAGGATAAGAGTTTTCTTAGCCTTAGTTAATAAAGTTGTACCATCATATTTAATTTATTATCTGTTTTCATTTTCCCATTAACTTTACTTTGCCTTTAGGTAACAAGTATTAAAAATATACTGTTGTAGTTTTGAAACTTATTAAATGTAGAATAAGTATACCTTTATTTGTAGTGATTACTAACAAATAAGTGTTACCTAAAATTTCTACTATTTACAATTGTTTTTCTATATAATTTAAGACTCACATAAAAAATAGTTCGTCGAGGAAGTTCGTAAATAAAAATGCATTTTGGTTTTATCACAACAATGGAATAATTGCATAAATTAATATGAAAACCAATTATACCAAAAACTATGGTTTTTTAGGTGTTTTGCTATTAAGTGATGACAGGCGCTTCGTTTATAACATATGCCCATGAAGACAACAATTTCAAAGAGCAGTTATAAAACACTTATTATAAACTTACAGGCAGAAAACAGTTTTTTTTTTAATTAATATTAATAAGGTTCTAATAGAAACAATATTTTTTATAAGATTGATTAACATTGTTGTTAACAGAATATTAAATTTATCTACTTTGCAAACTAATTTAATCTTATTAATATGAAATATATTATATAGGCAGTGTGAACAAAGGTTATTAAAAGTCATACGTAGTATGTTTTGAAATTCCGGTCGACCGCTCATTCACTCACTCCACTCGTTGAACAATGAACGAGACCTTCCAGGGTCGGAATTTGCCGTCATTGCCGAATGCCGTCGCAATTCTGAAGTCTGAAATCAGTCGCTAGTTTGATACAGGCGCTATCACACACGCGGTTGGATTAATTCATGTTAAAATAATAACGGTATGGCAGCCGGTTTCGTCGGCTCCACTAAAAGTTTTCCATTTTCCTTTGATGTGGACGTAGAAGAAGAAGAACCGGGAAGAATTACGCCGCATCTCAGCAAACGCATAGGTCAGTAGTAATACACAAGGAATGTTTAGTAAATAATATGATAAAAAAATACCATAGCCATTTTTAATGTGTTTAATTATTACACAGTTTTTCGAATGACATATAAGTATATTGGATATAAATTATTAACCTACGTCAAAAGTTTCAGTCCACTTTATTTAAAGTTCTTTAATGCATTGATATTACCTGTATGTGTTTGATTAGAGAGAACAATAAAGGCAAGTAATAACCAAAACATATATATACATATTATTTTAAAATAACCAACTCCAGAATGTACAATCGACTCCCCTCATTTTGTCGTTCATATTCTTGACAACTAGTGTGTATTGACTATTGCGCTAATTCCAGCCGTGTTTTACTTTTACGCGCCACTCAGTAGTGTTAGAAAATTGGGTGATCGATATTCGTCGCAACAGCTGACTGTCACAGAACACGTTACTTGTGCATAATATGCTGAAACTTTTTCATTAAATTTTTGTATAGATTTATTTGGACTTAAAAGGAGTGCTTAATCAAATTG
Organism: Dircenna loreta; assembly: GCA_963555665.1. NCBI lineage: Eukaryota > Metazoa > Arthropoda > Insecta > Lepidoptera > Nymphalidae > Dircenna > Dircenna loreta. The sequence goes on along the minus strand of OY743088.1, from coordinate 6,104,021 downwards.
AATTAATGTATCCAGAGTTATATGGAACGGTGGAGAGCAAAAAACGTTTCTATGTTCTGTACTTAAAGATAGCGACTAGAAAATTCATTTTACTGAAATAATATAATGTGAACGTGTGTGAATGCAGTAACAATTAGATATAAATATTCGGTTTTGTGGGCGCTGCTGGATTCTGAGATTCTCTCTATTGCCCTGTTATCTTGGTTAAAAACTAATAAGATAAGATTAGACGAATACCTAAAGATAATCTAATCTATAACACATTCTTTAAGAATGTTAAATATCTATTGTTCCTCTAACTTCAAATAGTAGAAATATAAATAACTTAAAGCTGTTTTTTTGCGGATAGTTAGTATAATTTTGGAAAACTCAATAATAATAGGTATATATTTTTATCAGTATCTAATAGTTCTATATTAAAATAATTATCAAATTAGAGATAATATGAATGGTCAATAGCAGATTAATTAGTTTTTTATCAAAATTTTCATTATCATTTAAAATGCAATAGGGTTTAGTGTGATAATAATTTATATAAATGTCATCTAAGTGTGTATCCTAGTATAATAGGTAACTAAAATAATAATATATAGCCTATATACGCGAGTTACAACCTTGTTCCTAATAACTTTACTGCTCTTTAAAATACTAGCAATCATTAAGCAAGCAGACGAAGTCGATGGTAACAATTAAATTAATAATAAAACATCGCAGTTCTCAGGGTCATTAAAGGACGTAAAAAATGTAGTACATAAATAATTAATAACTTAAAGCTCGGCGTCTACTGCATAACCTTTAATGTTATAATAAAGGTCTAAATAGAATATCTCGGACCAACATTCAACAAACGTCCAAAATAATAGTTCGATAAAATTGGCGTACAACCTTGTGGTTTATAATTATGACAGTTGAATTTTAATTTGAATTTTAAATCTTGGTCCCATAGACTGTCTGTTTCGATGAAAAACAATTATATATATTTATATATCGCGATACATATTCATTTTATTTCATTCTCTTTCACTGAATTTATTGTGGTTTGTTATAAATAATGTTCTCAACAACATAAGAGTCAACCTGCGCACTTACAATAATACAATAAAATATTTAGTATCATCTGAGGTAAATCATAAATATGTACCAACATTTGTAATTTCATCAATAAAGATACTCAAAGCAGTGGCTATGGACAGGTAATGACTTCAATCTGCAGGTATTAATGGATTTTTTATCTCGTAAATTTTGATGGAGGTGCCTTTCTTCTGAAATTTTAGTTGCGTAGCCAGAGAATGTTATTACTACATTGTAGTACATACATACGTTTTACAACTTGTAGGTACCAATGAAGATCCAGGAAAGATGAGGTAGAGGAATGAGGCTTGTAGCTTCCCAGACCAGCCACCTCTTATACGAGCTGCGTTTTATACAGCATGAGAGACATATATTATAGTTATTATAGTAATATTACAGTTAAATAGTTTAATTTACTATCATCTGCAATACTTTGACTAGTGACAATTCTTCCCTGACGTGTGAATGCAAACATACTTTTCTGGCAATATCTAATATCTTATCAGATATTCTTTTGCGTATCACGTTGGTTCAATATTGTACAATTAAATACAATCGTCCTTGTCTATGTGTTGATTGTTCCACTAAACAATTTGCGGTTGATCTTTGTTTGTCTCATTACTTATAATTATTAAGACATTATTTTTTCTATATTTAGGCATTAAACATGTTCTAGGTAACATATTTTTTTTTTTAAATATTTATTTTATAGGAACACATCGTAAAATTGCTAATTAATGCCAAAAAATACGTGAAAAACTTATAAAATTACTCGGTCTTTATCAACTTTCCTTGGACTCATTGGTTCTATCCAGATCTGCCCGAAATAGCTTTAACATCTACGTGGTAATGTATCATCCCTAGAACTAAGGTCACGGGAGTACATACAAGGTTTCACTTACGGGTTTACGGAAAGTTTGTTTGTAATGATCGACTAAAAAGCTATCTCTCTATCTATATGGAAAACTTCGATTTTTTTCCGAACACGTATATCTGCTGGCTTTTGCCGTTGTTTATAGAAATCCGTTCTTGAACAAAGACGATTGTGGATGTTTGATGATTGTGACAATAATAAGTCAGAAAGGCAAATTAGCTGTTTCCGTGTCAAAAAAAATATGCTCGGAAATTATTTGTATGCTCAAATTTAAAAGTCCACGTATCACCACATACAGAAATATTGTATTACCTATAAACTCGAATTATATTTAGTTTTACAATTCAATGTGTAGTTCGTGTGAGTAAAGACATAATATTCTGGTTCGATAATGCGTGCACGTTATCAGCCAAATTCTTTTTACTTTTATTAGTAATATGATAAAAAACTGTTTTCGCTTTAAGTGGTTGTGCGATTACTGACTGATGATCAAAGCTGATATTATAATATTAAGGAACGGTGTTGGAGCGTAAATACTTCAAGGATGAAAAAATGTTAACGTTCCGTATCATTTCGACGACAATCAACTAACAGTTGAAGGATAAAGTCTCTGTGACGAGTGTGATTGTGATAAACACAAAGCATACTATTTGTGTCGCTGCCAGCCCGCGCTCCGCAGCTCAGTTCAACGCTAAACATCCAGCTAACAAGGTCTTACACGTACAAATGATACAATCATCAGTGAATGCGAACAAAAACGTGAAAAAAGTGCTGAAAGCGGTATAGTTTTGGTGATTTCGTCTCACAACTGGGACTGCTTTACTATCTTGAATATCTGTATGTATTCTCCAGTTGTTAACGATTTATCATTTATGATTTGTCTCACTGAAAATCCCAATGCGAATGCGTTGATATTTACGTTTGAAGTGAGCTGTTACGTCATGTAATTACTATAATTTGTCGTTACTTTCAGTCAAAAACAGCGTATCATAATGTTAATTTAAATTATTGCAAATATGTTGTGTTTGCAATAATTACCTTCACGTAGCTACCTATGTTAATAATTCTATTTTTATAGGGCAATATTTATTAACGTCAAAAGTATCGTTGTTATTTTATCAAAATGTAAATTTTACGATATATTCACGGGACAAAAACCATATAAACAAAGGAAAATGTTTTTTTCCGATGTATGTCATGTGTCTAATAACAACATTGCATGTTTGTAATCTCAGTGCCACTAATACCTGATACGCTGCTGTCTTATCAGATGGTTGCAGAATCTACGACAGTCGCGTGTTCAATGATAATTTTGTATATAGAATGTAGTCGAAAAATTTATGATTTATTAAAATAAAAACTGTTATTACCCAAACAGACCTATCCTTATTAGGTTTATTTCGTATCCAACTTTATAACTTTATTGCCTGTAAATATAATTTATAGGTCTTTGACTCCACGACACGTAGTCGCGTGGGCGTCTGGCACCAGTTCCTGAAATATCGTTAAAGATGCCTACTCCCAAAACTACTTCAGTCGTGACATTGCTTTGTGACGTCGATTATAATTTCAGAATCAATATCTGTTGTCGAAAGCCAGATATAATGTTAAAAACAGTACAAACTTTTAATTCCAGAAATAGAATCAGCGTAGCGTATGATTGTTAGTTAGAACTGAGTTAGTCTACATAGAGAGCAATATGTCATGATTCATCACATTTCTTCGCAAGCTTGCCAACAAATCAGTAAGCACTCAACATCTATAAGCTGGATATAGCATTATTAACTGTTTCAATTTATTACGTCCATTATCAGACACCTGAACGTCATGTTGAGGCGGGCAGGCACGCGGCTTCACTTGGCACTAGACAGAGATGAATCACAGTGCGTTAGGTGAAGAATGATCTGATAGTAAGTGATATTTTCGATTATATACGCAATTTATATTATTATTTGAAGTTGAAATTTGTTAAGACTATTGATAACTGTACAGAACTGAATACAGCTTCATACCTAGAGTTGCTGACAAAGGCTGAACGAAATAATCAAAGAAAGAAACTTTGAACGATGTGTAAGTTTAATGATCTGATGAAATATTTACTTTCTCTACACGTTTCCTTTGTTCAGAATATTTCAAGTCATGCTCGAAGTGTATTGTATGGATATTTAATATTAGTTTTATTTGGAGAGTTTTTGTTAATGCGATACGAAGGCGATCTATATTTATATGAAGGTCGTTGAATTTGAGAGCATTCCAGTTTATTTAACTTTTGCTGCCACGTGGAGCTTGAGATAGAACAGAGATTGTTTTGGTAAAATTACAATTTATTTTAATGACAAATTTTACGCTAAAGCCATGTTTTTGAACAATTATAATCGCAGAAATCACATATTATTGTTACTTGGTATGTTTGTTCGTTGCTATGTGAGGGTCTATTACCTAATACAAAAAATATCTTCAAAACTAACAAGAACTCGAGTACGTTAACATTTTGCTCGAATTAATACATCCGGGAATATCCACTCGGTTAGGAACATAGGCGTCTAAATGATAAAGTTCTGTGGTTTGTTTTTTAGCATTTATTTGTTAGTTTGCTTTAATTTTAATGAACCAAAGTAAATCTAATAAGATTAATAACTATAATCGATGTGCCAAATATTTCATGAGCTTGATTTTGCTAGTGGCTTCGTGCGAGTTATCGTTACGATTTTTTTTATACCTCGAAATGAATGCTTTTTTCGAGGTGAATTAATCTTTTCTGTATCATTTCAGTGTACCCAAGGAAATCGTTTGGTTATTTCAGATATATACTTGGTGCTACAGATCAGTTTTTATAAAAAGTGAATTTAAATTTTATATATTTTTTTATTTCATGTCGGCCTAACTGTTTCTTGAATAAAATGTAACCTTTATATAGGCTAACAAACTTTTTTATATTTCAGTGAAAATCCCATTGAAATTTGTTAAAGCGTTTCTAAAAATAGGTAAATCGGACGAACATCAAAGAAAGAAACAAATTTAATTTAAAATATTGATTATGTCTTGGTATAATGTCAATAAATGTAAGTGATTCGGAAAACATAGTTAGTTATTTTGAAATTACAGACAGACATTTAATTAATATATATATACGTAAGTTATGTTTAAGTTGTTTGCGTCTGTACCTCATTGGGTTTAGGAATCGGATCGCTGATTGTTATCGGCGGGAAAGTTGTGGGTAGTTTAAAATAAAAAAAAAGAAAACAAATGACATATCTGGTTTAGTCCGTTTTTAACTCATTTTAAAACATATATATATATATATCGCCAACACTCGAAGATATCCATATATTATGATATGCATACATATTTCTATTTATAAATATAGAACTATAATTGACATGAAACAATTGGAGTGCATACTAAAGAGATATATCAAGATTAGCTGAAGCAGTCACGTCATAGAAAGCTAACGTTTAACTAATATGATGTATTTCTATACCATTATCAGCAAAGTCAATACAATAAAATAAATTAATGTCGTGACAAGAATTGATAGTTCAATTAATGTGGGGGTGCTAGATGTTAAAATGTCGTCAAGAGGAGTGCAGGACGGCTCGAGATCACCGCTCATCATCACCGACCCTTATTTCGATGATCCCCGTAAGTGATGGATTTTGTTTTATAATTTTTTCATTGTGTGAATTGTAATAAATTGATCGACAAAAATTTGTGTCTAAATAAATAATCACTTTTCTTGCTTAACAAACTGGACAGTATTCTATTACTACTTTCAAAATGTATTTTCTTCTTTTAAGGATAGAATTTCTAAATATAGATAGACTATGGCTCTATCATAGCTCTATCTAATGAAACATATTATGAAATTCTTCGTAGCTGATTTGGGTAACCGAAAGCCTTTTAAGCCTTGATATTGGCTTACAAACCCAAACGTAGAAACCAATTTTATTAAAAAAGTTAATTGCCAAAAAAAATATTTGCTTTAAAAAAAATTCATTTATCAAACGAAAACTTGGCAAAAACATTTAGTATTTATATAGGTAGAGATCGCATTTCCTAATTTTGCTAGAACCTTACTCTTATGATTTATTTTCTATAGTTAGTGTATTTGAGATGACATGACGAGAAACATTGGGTTCATGGAACAGCCCACAAACTCTAGATAAAAGTTTAAAAAATTCGTAACTCAAGAACAGTCAAAGTTATTGAAAAAAGTTATACATATTACTTTTTTGTTATACTTAATGCTAAGTATCTTTTTGATTTACATTTTTTTTTATTAGAAGGACCGTGAGGGTCGCGTGTTTATTCGCCTGCCTTGTGTGCTACCTCCTAGACCTAGATAATGACATATCAGACATGAAAAAAGTGATTAAAAATATCAATAAAAGAGAAGAAAAATATACATATACAACATTTGCTAACCACACTTCAATAAGGCTTGTAAATTCTAACTAAAGATGACGAATATGGTTAAATACGCAACTTTGGAATGTCGTAAAAATTAACTTATTTATTGTATCTATATTATTCAATGTTTTAAAATAAATAAAAAAAAGAAAAAAAAAGAAATCTTTATATTTAAAAGTCAATTAGTCAGTGGGTGCAACAAACAATAGTACAGTTTAATTCACGCGGGCTTTTTGTCAATTAAGGGACTAAATATTATTCATTCATGTAACATTACGAAATAGTATTTTTTATCAAAACCCTTAATTTATTGTTTGTTTTCATGAGTAATTATATTTATTACATTACAAAAAAATAATTAAAATCTAGCAAATGCTTCATTAAATCTCGTTTATAAGAGTAACAAAAAAAATTCCTTCGAGCCGGATTTGAACCAGCGACCTATGGATATCAGCTTATATACATCTACAGTCCACCGCTCTACCAACTGAGCTATCGAAGGTATACAAACTGTGGCGAAATTATCAGTAGTGTTACAGCGGCCACGAAACACTAATAAGTAGGGTCTGACGTTGTTTAGAAAGTACGACATGTTAATTAATTAATGAATATTTAAAACATTTGTCTATTTGTAAATTGATATAAGAATTTTCTTACTCTTGGTTTTAATACTTTTATGATGAAATATTTCCTAAGCGTATTTATTATGCTTTTTGCTTTAATAACTATTGAATTGTTAATTTTACAATAACAATATAAGTTATTAACAATGGTTCGTTTTGTATACAAAGTGGTGGTATCTTGCATTAATGGTAGTTTTAATGACCCATGTTTATTGCATCAGTTTGCACAATGGATCCATTTAGGTGATGTGTATAGGTGATGTGGAAGCTCATATGGTAGGGTCGGCCTAGTAAGAGCTGAGAGGCGCTCCTTGGCCGGTCCCCCGTCGGCGTCAGTCCGCGAACCTCCGTCGCAGTGCACGGTGCTGAGTGCACGCCAGTCCGCAGCGAGCCCACGACGGCCTAGAGACGTCGCGTGGCACATTTCGTAAAATTAATGCGTGTTATTTTAATGAGTCGGTATTTTACAATAATGTTGTGTGCACGCTCTTGTGAATTATTGCGTTTGACTTATTTATTTCCTTATAACGTATTGTACGCAACTAAACAGCTGTTTGAATACCAAATGAATAGACGTATTGTATTACAAATATTTTAATGTTGGTAGTTAATGTGAATTCAGTAATTGGGCACGTCGTAAACAGGATATTATAATAATATATGGTATTGGTATATAAACGTATAACATATATAAATAACTATCGAGATCTTGTTGCTACACGTGGTGAAATATAACGTTATTCAAAGGATATTAAAAACAATTAATACATTAATTTATTTACTTTTATTACGGGGCTTATAAAATAAATTACATCTATTACAGTAATAAAATAATACCATAAATATTAAATTAAAGATGTATTTTATATTTTTTATTAAATGCAATATAATAATACGTCTTGCATATAGATAAGGTCACTCGTTGTTTTTGAAGCTGACCTCTTATCACGCTAACCTTGCTCCGAGTATCACAGCAGAATGATAAGCATTCCGTCACTAGCCAGGCTGCAACAATCTTAAAATAGAATGTTCCCATACATTTTCATGGTAATAGTTTACTTGAAAGTCCCGTATTAAGTTGATTTTAAATATGGAAAAATAAGTTTTTTTTTTATTATTCATAGAGAATATTAATTCGTGTTCGTTGCCTTAAAAATACAGTTATTTTAAATATCTTAATTACATACGCCTGACGTTAACCACGTGTATAATTAATAATTAGTTTTTTTCCGCAGGTTCGTTCCTACTACGTAATAACCTGTTCATGATGTACTTTTGATGTTTTTTATTGTATATATATATATATATATATACGAGTTATCATCGTATATAGTTCAAAACTCCGGAGATAACGTTTTGTATTTAAATAAGTAGGTTTTAAAAAATATTTTTACATATAAGGATATTATGAACCAATATTCTTCAAAATCAAAATAACATAACGGGATTGTTGGAAGTTTTACTATGAGGGATTATTAATTATTTTCAGATTGGGCCCATTCAAATTAATATTGAGCATTCCATAAAATATAACTGATACATGAATTTCGGAAAAGAAACAAATTAATTCCAACCGAAAAAATCAGAGCGGCGTTATATAAAATCCAAATATTACCTCGCGACGAAATCCTAGTATCTTTCTCGGTAATATCCAAAAGCAATCGCTTACACGTTTAAAGTTCAGCGAGTTATCAAAAGCGATTTAAATTGTTATATAATTTTATTGTACACAAATCTTAAAACTTATCAGAAACGAACAAACACTCACGATAATATATTTATAAGCTATTAATAAAAAATAAAAAAAAAACTATTTTTGTATTTAAAGCGATTCATAAAAGGTGACGTATACAAAAAGTTAATATTGTCTGTTAAAGTGGTCGATAGTTGATAAGCTCATGATTTGGCAAACAATGTAGACGAAGGCTGCGCCCAGTTATTAAAGTGGAGTTATGGCGTCTACTTACTGTCTATATGTTTATTTGTTTTGTTACACGCATAAGAGGCGATGAAATTATTCTCATCATAAAGAATCATCTCATTATCTGTTAGAATAAAATACGTTTTTATCAGAATGTACGTTGGAGGTTAAAAACCATCGCCCCACCTTTTTATTAGGGTATTTCATTGTTATATTGTTATGTTTTACTTTTATATATTAAACTATATGAAAGAATATATTATTTACCTAATTAGTTTCGTAGAATATTATGTTAATAATTGGTACTAGTAACAAATTGATAAAAGACTCGTATCTAAAAAGTATGAAATGTTAACTCTACATTTTAAGAAATCTTGAGACAATTCAAACATTCCCACGTTAGTGTTTCTCCGATGAGGAAGCACGGTTGTTTAGTTGCGAACAGCTCTCATGATTAGTTCGTTATGATAACGTATTTTGGTAATAATTTAGTTGCTACGCGATTATTGGAATTTGATTGAATGTCGAGTTATGTATAGCTTTGATAAGGATCTCTGGCACGTACGAGCGCGTGCGCCGTCCGAGTCGCAGGAAGCCACCAAGCTGGAGGAGCATCGTAATTATATTTGTTATTAATCATTTAATATTAAAACTAATTCCTTTTCAGCAGACTTCAAGAAAGAAAAATAAGATTTAATAATCATAGAGTCATGTACTAGTATAAATAGTATGCTTTACTTAGATAAGGTAAAGTAAAATATAATAGCAACCAGTGAGTCCAACCCAAGCTCAGTTGTCTATGGCTACGGCGGCGCTACTATATTATCCTTGCCGTGAGGATACTGTAGACGCACTGCGTAATTGAGTCATTCCTATACGTTATTTTTTTTTATGAACATAACACATATTTGTTAGATATATATATATTAGATATACATTTATCCAAATTACTGATTTATATAAATATATATATCTCTACGTGTTTATAGACAATTTTTAATGTTTCTATATAGTTCGATATTGTAGATGGGAAATATCAGAATGGAAAAGTCTTACAGAATTGCTAAGCTAGCGCAGATCGTATGATGTCACCGCGGCGTCATTACGATACCGCCTATCTTATCCGTGCTTTGTAAAATATTTAATCTGTAAAAACGCTTCGAATAAATAGGATAGAAGGCGAAGTGACCACTTTAACATCGCCTTCTATCCTGACACAGACATAGACACAGTAAGTGGTAATACAAATATTTTATAATTTATTGATTTTTTCTAAAAAAGAAAACAATCTTGGAGGATATTAGGATAATAGGGGACGCAGTGAGAAATCAACAGGACATTTTGAGTGTTGATTTCAGTTTAAGAAAGTAGTACCATGTTAAAAATAATAACCAAGCATCTCTTGCGACTATAAAATAAATACGCAATTGGTTCTTCCATTCAATGTCTATTTACGTATCTTTTTGTAAAGTAAAATCTTTAGTTAGAAAAAGTATATATATGGAATAATTGTAACTACATTTCATGGCACCAGAGGTCTAAAATTATTAGTTAAAATGATTGCCGATGTATTATGAGGCCTTCATTGAACTCCTCTCCACGACATTTTCAATTCATCGTCGGAATACTGAGTACGAATAGAATATAATTTTAATATGAATTCAACCTTTCAAGCCAACCCTATTCAATACATCTATACAAATATAATATGTTATACAGTTTCTCGAATTGCTAGCTCAGAATTTTTCATTTTATATATATTTATATTATCTGTATGTTATGGAGTTCAAATGTCTCAAAAAAAATGGTGAGACAAAGCTCCTGCAAAATGATTGTTCGTTGTTACTCTCGTATGTAATATTAGTATACTATGTAATGTATGTATGTAATGTAGTATTACTAATATATATATATATATATATATATATATATATATATATATTAGTGTATAGATAACTAAGGATGTCTGACTGTGACTCTTGTTCTAAATATACCTCTTTTACATTTAGATGATGTGATATTTATGTATAACCTCTTATCCTCTTTGGTGTTTTTTAAGTGGAAAATGCAAAATGGAAGACCTTGGCCTACAAAAGACTATAGTTGCTAAAAAAACTATGAGCAGCGAGATAGCGACCCGTGCAGACTCGCCGAAGAATAGAATTTAAAAAGCTCTTTACAATGAGATATTAAAAGTAGAGCGGTATATGTGTATATTAAATGTAATGAAGGGTCGTTTAAATGACATACATACATCAGATCATACATTATTTAATAGTATTTCTGTAGATGTAGATCGGTAGTTTATTATCTTTATAATTAATTTATATATAAATTTGCGTTTTGTTATTTGATTATGAAACCAACTAAACGTTGATAGACGAGGTTGTAATGTCCATTTTCATATTGATTTATTTACAGGCAGTGAAAGTCCAACAAGCGCGGTGGGGGCGGAGACCCCGCGGGAGCTCCCCAACGAACTCTCCGCTCCGTATGAAGTTCCGCAGTTTCCCATAGAACAGATTGAAAAGAAGCTTCTTATACAACGTCAGCTCAATGTCAAGTAAGTGTCAGACTCTTGATTGGACCTCTACTGTGTTAGCTGCACACTTTCTACACTTTGTGTTAATGTCACTTGAAACGTAATAGGAAAATAACATGACCAAGTACAGTAGTAGTACAATGGTCATGTAATTACTAAGTAATTTCACTTTGTATGTATAAAAAAAAATATTCCCGAAAATAACTGAAATTTTACATCATTTAGAAAAATAACTGTTATCAATCAATATATAAATTAATCTCAATTACCATGTCTTACTTTAAATGTTATTTTATGATATAGTTATATGCATGACACAATTGTTTAACTTACTTAATTTACTCCGCCTATTTTAAGACTTCAGGCCGCAGACACCTAATGCAGGTCTAAACTAGAAAATTAGTGAAATCTAGAACCATACGCTGCATAGGTTATTTATAATTATAGATTAGATTAACAAATCAGTATATAGTTGTAAGTTAAATAAAATCCGTACACGTGACGTGAGGTGGATAACGGAATCGGGTTTGAGTAATTGGATCAACCTTGAGGAGGCGGCAACCCTTACTACGAGTGCGAGTACGAGGCTCGTGCCCGTTGTCGTTCAAAGATATGGATTGTGTTACCGACACTGCGACTAACTGAATTACTTGTTTAGTTTATTTAAATTAGTGTTATATTTGTGTGATGTTCGGAAGTCACATTGAATGCAAGAAATGGACTTCGTCATGGTATTATTTATTGTTTTTTAATTTGTTTTGTGTTCCAAGTTTAATTTGTGCATTAATAAATGGGAAGTGAGTGGATATATTAACTCGGTTTGGAAAATAATTAACATTTCAATTTAGATTTTAGCGTACGTAAGTTAGTATTTTGTTTGAGTAAAATTCATATAAGTTGCATTTTTCAGTTTCAAGTAAAAAAAAAAGTAAAACGTTTTTTATCATGACTGACTTCCTGCGTTCTTGCTTATTTGAATCAGAAGAGAAAACGAAGTCATAATAATAGGAGCTCTGCTAACAAGCATTTTGATGAATCTCAACTCGACAAGGGCCTTAGGAGTGGTAAATTTTAACAATTAAATACATCGATTAAAGGTTTTCTGACAATTATATGTTCATGAATGAATATAAACTATTTATTTGATGTAGCTATTTTTAAAAACACGTTTTAATATTCTTTATGTTGTTCTAACAAATATAATGATAAATTATTTACGCAGACCTTTACTAAAATCTTTTATATACTTTTTGTCGCAGTTGGCATACATTTTAAATAAATATAGAATGAACAAAAAATTATATCGTGCGTCCTTTGGGACAGTTCGTTTTCTGTACTTTAGGCTACTGGAATTTTAATAAGCTTATCATGGCTTGTTTATAGACAAGTTCCAAATTAAAAAAAAAAAGAGTACAAATATTTTCTACGCTTTGACAATTATGTCTGTACGCTACTTAGTTTGAATGACAAAAATCTCAGCTGCGAGTTACGCTACTTTTACACGGTTGATAAGTTTTTCGGAATTTTCACGCCAACAGCAACATTTATCTGAGTACAGCCGGGACACATAAGCTTGTTTGCAGTTTTCTTATATTTAAATACCAGCGGCTACCATAAATATATTTTTATAGAAAAGAAAAATCACCTATCCATTTTTTACATTGATATGAAGTATATAAAGGTCGGTAAGGAACTAATAAGTTAATGCAGTAAGAATTGTTTCCATGGCTTATATTGTTATAAAATCTTACACAGTGAGATAGACGAAAATCTTATTTGACTCAGTCCCCGGACAATACCGTTCCATCACACTACACTGTTATACAAAAATTGAAGATATAACATGACTCAGTATATTTTATGTTAATTCAAGCACCGCCATTACCTGCTCGTATTTCGATAGTGCTATCAAATTACTACCTCATACATACATTAATTCATCTTCAATAGACAGTCAAATATATATATTTTGGTCTCGATTAAAAACAATGTACGAGATTCAATCTCCAAGTTGAATTAGTAACAGTTATTAATTATTAAAACTGAAAGGTAGATATATTTGTCATTTATTTTCAGCAACGTCTGTGTGTTTCTGTAAATGTAAAATAATTGATGAGATGAGATGATTTATCAGAAATGAACTTGTTGAAGAAAATATATGAATTGCTTGTTGATCATAAATTTCAATTTCATAAAAGTATTCCCATCCGGTTGTTTGTTTAAATGTAATGCATACAAAACCGACAATGTAGGTAACATCACTCAAATAAGGTTATGTTGATTTAAGTAAATTGATGACTATTTGAGTGTTGTTGATTATTTACAAGCGTGCTTCATATTCGTCAGCCGGAGCGGTTCGGACACGTAAAATATTACCTACCATTGAGCATTTTGTCATTTGCCAAGTGTTAATATACTTATTAGATTCTTATAACAAAATATCAGAATATTTGTTAGAAAAAATAATTGCATACGTACATATTCCGATAGGAGATTCGATATCTTAAGAATCAATCAGTTGACTAATTAATATTTATTTAATTTCAAAGAGTAACATATAGCTCATATAATTATGTGAAAGAAGTACCTAGAGAATAGATTTACTGTATTATCATCCTACTTGAACAGCTCACTGAGATTTAGTGTGTCCTTTTCAGCTGTTCTAATCCAACTGCACAGCTGTTATAATGTTAGATAATATAAAAAAACTAATTCGATATATTTTGCCTCCAAGATACATAGCATTAGTTTGTCTTGTCTAAATGTAGTAATAATGTATTAGTAATTAAAAATATGTAGGTAAGTATTGAAATATGTACTGAATAAATATCAAAGTCGAAATAATAATCTTTTGTAAAATATCATTTTATAATACGTCCTATACTGCTATAAATATATTAAACATTGTTTTTAATTTCATATATTTTCTGTATCACTGTATTCTGGTCTATGTAACCATTTTTTAAACTTTTCTTGTCTTGAGTCGGCCAAGTGTGTGAAAATCAAACATTTATTTATTTTATTCGCGACGGACGAACCGGAACAAGTTTTGAGGTAAACATTTTGTTCGTTTTTGGAAGTATGAGGGATTTGGTATATTTGTGACGGTGCTGTTGTAGACTAAGAGCTAATTACATTATATTGATTTAAAGTAGAAAGAACTTTTTTCACAAAAACTTCTTTGCTACATTTTGGGTAGGATATCCATATTACTTAAAGTAATTTACTAACGTGTTGGGCCTTCTCTATAGTAAGCAGAACGCCCTTAAAACTACTCCATGAAATAACGCAGTATCTAACCACTGGTTTAAATAAGGATCGAAGTGTATTAGCTAACTAGAATTAAAATTACCTTAACACAGAAGAATTTTAAACACTTGTCAGCGTTCTAATGCGGAAACTATGCAATTAGTGTAAGCCTTCCACGTCGAACACTGCGACAGATAATATTTGACTTGTGAAGTTCTATCAAGAGCGTTACAGTACAGCTGTATGATTTACTTACAAAATTACAGTGAGCTTTAATTAAAAAGAAAGATATAGGCTGCGAGGCTGATTTAGCACTGAAAACAATATATTGCGCTCTTTTTGGATTTTAGCTAACCAGATTTTATACAGCCAATCAAGAACTGACTGACTTTCTCTCAACTAAGTAAATAGCAAAGCTGTGTTGTCTGCAATTTTTATAATATTATGGTTTGGATGTAGGAAGTGCAACTGTCATTGATATATAAACTGAGCAGTGTAAGCCCCAAAATACTGCCCTGGAGCACACCATATCGCATATTGATTTCTGTACTTATGATATCACTAATTTTATTCATTTCATTCTTATGGGAAACAATCCTCAAGTAGGTTACAGGAAACATAATCCCAAAGTTTATGCAACTTGAAAAAATTCTTGTAAGTGTGTTCATGAGAATTGTAGTCGCACTGTTATTGTCAAGCAATTATGTTTCAATGAAATTAAGTCGTACTTTACATTCCGTTGAGTCGAGTTGTCTGTCTAAGGACATCATTAAGATTAATTAACTAAGACAAAACAAAACAAAAAATAACAAAAGATAACCGACGATAAAACGCGACAATGGAGCTGTTATTCATATTAATTACTAGGCAATTTGCTAGCGAAAAAGTAGGTTTTTCAACAATTATATTTTGGTTCACATTGCAATAAATTACGATACCATAGGTTTGTTACAATTATATTTGTTCGAGTATACATTATATTTTGAATATGAAGGTGTTCGTCGTTCTTTAATCAACATTACATTACATCCATTTAGGTAAATCCGTCCCATCGATAATAGTTATTATTCATTAACGTTAGATGAAATAGTATGGATGTTTTGAGATAACATTTCATTGAAGTGAATTTTATTTCTTAGCTTTTTTGGTGGAACATTACACAACAAGGAATGTGTCTTTAAAATATTTTCAAATTTACTCATTTATTAGAAACAACAACTACCGATATCGACTGTATCTTTATAGATTATGTTCCCTAATTTCTAGAGAAGTCCTTCGCAATTTTCCAATAGTCCCCTTCGTGCGGTACAATCTTTGCTATGTCTAAGATTGTATAAACAATACAATCTTTCATACTTTTTCAACTTTTCTTTTCTAAAACTTTTTTTTAGAATACCCCCTAAAATAGAAACTTTTATGCAGACTGTCGAATAAGTGGATCATATTTACCAAAGACTAATTAATGAATGTCATACCTCATTTTTAACCACAATTTATATATTATATTTTAATGTGACAAAAATTGAAAACGTCAAAAAGAGCACGGATGACGTGTCCGTGGGTAATAATTATGAATTAAAAAAAATGTCATACCCAAATTTCACGAAAAGTTATTATTTTTTAGGAAAAGAGCAAATATTTATTATTAACGTGCGTAGTTTTTTGGTGGTAATTATTTTGTATTAATTACCTAATATATTTAACATTTTATTAATATTCATTAAAACAACGTGGCATGCATTTATTTTAATTTATACATGTTTCTAATTGATGTTGAATTTTATTGAATTGAGAGAGAGTAATTATTGCAAATAATATAAAGTGATTAATGATATATCAAAAAAACGTGAAAGAAAAGATTTGGTTTTAATGATACTTGAATACTTAACGCTTAATTGACTATAACAAAATATATTTTGAAGTAGCAGAATGAAACCTCATTATATAAATATGTGAAAATCCTCTAATGTTATTTTCGCTGCGCAACTTGGTCTGTGGCTCATCTTCGACCTTGAGAATGAAAACTTTGCTATTGGATATAAATGTTTATTTTTTAACTTTTTTGAACTCACAGTAAAGATTTTTTTTTGGGTTTTGTGCGAATAATATTTAGGATGTAACTCACTATTAGCAGTATTCATATAATTTACTTCTTATTTGTATATGACTTATATAGCCTAGCAGAATTGGTTAGTGATTATTTGTCTTGATTGTTGGTTGGTATAACATTGTTGTCACTGGAGGTCTATTGACTTTAAAGGTGTAACAAATGCGCATTTTGATGAAAAATGTTCATTTGTCTCTCAATTCGTTCACCTGTTTAGCGAGGATTTATTTTCTTTTTACATAACAGGCATTTTCTATTTCAGTTCTTTGGTGTCCCCAAAGAGCATCTTAATATTAATAAATCCCGTGGTATTAATTATACCTGCGTTTTTAGCTTCTACTTTACCAGGCCTTGCTTTTCATTATTAGTTTGTTACTCCCAGCATTGAAATTTGAGCGCGTGAAGGTCGCTTCGACTGCCCGATTGACACACGACCGCGCACTATGAGCGCCCAGCCCGTAGTAGAATCAAAAATTAGCTTAATTTTTAAAAATTATATCATAGCATTTGTCTCATCAGGGCGGCAGAATGCAGTCAGTCGGCTCGCTCGCTGGCGGGCGACGCCGTGCTGGAGGAGGCGGCGCGTCTGCGGGCCGGAGACGACGACTTCGATGTCATCCTGCCGCACTTCCAGAGGGTGGCCATCAGTGGGGAGGATACTTCCGGGGTGAGAGAATAGTAGTTAACAGAACTACTAAGATATAAAGCTTTGAAGAATACACATTTTTGTTCTTTTTAGTATTGAGCAAATTCATTTTTTTCTTTTTAAAATAAATCCAACTCCATCCATCCAATCCACTCACTCTAGAAATATGCATTTTAAATAATATCTGGCGGGGAGAGGGGTTCAAAAATTTAAAAAAATGTCTCACAATTTATGGACGTCCCCTAAGCTTAAATGACTAAGATATTTTTTTAACATTTAGGTACCACTAGAGGATCTCCAACAGGCTTCGTCCTACTTGGTGCAGGCGCTGGAGATCCGCAAGCGCTATATGGACATGTCTCAGCAGAGCTTCTGCAGCATAACGGCGCGGTTCCTCCGAAGCATGGACGCGGAGGCTGTCGCTAACCACAAGCCCAGCGTGGCCGTGGAGAAACACATAGCTGGTACATTAGACTACGAGCATTAGACTATGAATCCGTTGTGTGATAACACCGAGTAAATAATATTAAAGCTCCAAATCGTACTCATCAAATGCGATACCACCAAAGAAGAAGAGACTGAGATTCGTTTTTTTTATAGATCACATGGTCCACCCGCCTTTCAAAGAAAACAAAGACCCCTTCGAGGGTCCTCTGCCGGCTGCCAAGGACTATATCATCAGGTCGGATCGCGGCGTATTCAACCTGTACCGGGCCTCCGAGGAGGGGGAAGAGAGGGTGCCTTACGAATACGTCAAGCTGCCCCAGTTCATACAGGACAAGAATACCATGTGCACCATGATCGCCGATGGACCCCTGTAAGTACCCAGGGCTAGGGACAGGTCGAATCAAATAAATGTCGCTTGTCGGCAACCCTCCCTCGTTCACCACCCGTGTGTCTGTATGCAGCAAATCGTTCTGCTACCGGCGCCTGAGCTACCTGTCATCCAAGTTCCAGCTGCACGTGCTGCTGAACGAGCTGAGGGAGCTGGCCTCGCAAAAGGCCGTCCCGCATCGAGACTTCTACAACATACGGTAACACCTCCATTCGTTCTCGACCAGGAAACTGTTTGATACTTCTTTATGACTTTTACTATACTTTCTATATACTATACTTCCTATATACTATTCTTCTTATATACTATTCTTCTTATATACTATTTTTACCCTGTAAAAATAATATTATATTATATTATATGCCCCGACGCGTTATGACGAAAGGACGGTAGAGTTTCGTTCGTGTCCATGTTTTTCTTTTATATTAATTACCTTAAAAATAAAAAATAACAAAAGCGATATCTTATTTTTCCGAAACGCTCTCACCCTCTAGTAAAGTGGACACTCACATCCACGCCGCCTCGGCCATGAACCAGAAGCACCTCCTGCGGTTCATCAAGAAGACGCTCAAGACGCATGCCGATGAAGTGAGTTCATTTCGTGATTATTATTGTAAACTACATTTTTCTGTAAAACACAGTTTTAACATATGTGTGTGTTTTTTTTAAATATTTGGATTTAGGTACGAATCCATTCATATCCCAGTATTCGTTTGATATTTTCTTTTATATTAGTGATGAAATAAATTTTCAAATATCTGTGGGAGTTGGTTGCCGTAGAATTTTAAATTTAGAATCAAATGGATTTAAAGATGAGATACATATTTAACATGTCCCGTTTCTGTAGGTGGTGACGCTCCACAAGGGCAGCCCCATGACGCTGAAGGCGGTGTTCCAGTCCATGAACCTCAGCACCTACGACCTCACGGTGGACATGCTCGACGTCCATGCGGTAGGTGTCATCCTTTTCTTTCTTTACAATCAAGTTAGTTTGCGTTATCCCTTTCAGAATCCAAGGTCTCATTATCGTAATAAATAAAAGCACTTTTTTGTATCATAACAGCCACGATAGATTTTTGACCGAGTAGTATTATTGTAGTGGATTGATGCCCCCTGGGTCTAATGGTATTTGACCACGACCTGCGAGCCATAGATCATACTACCATACTGAACAATATTTTGTGCGATTCATCGTTCCCGGTCTACTCTGTATTTAATAATTAACGGTTACTGAAAATTCCATGGCCACGGGAATGGAACTGTTAGGCGACAGTCGTTCTTTAAATAAAATAAGATGTCACAACACGAGGAGAGCCGTACCAGTGTCTAACGACCCTCGTCTCCACGTCTCAGGACCGCAACACCTTCCACCGCTTCGACAAGTTCAACGCCAAGTACAATCCCATCGGGGAGTCTCGTCTAAGAGAGGTGTTCCTCAAGACCGACAACTACATGAACGGGAAGTACTTCGCGAGGATTATTAAGGTGATTAATAATTATTTGCATTTAATCGAGATGCTCGCGATGGAAGTCAAACTATCACGACTAGTCTAGTCTTTGTCGACAATCGAAACTAAAACCACCAAATCCCGAAATTCCATTCCGCAGGAGGTGGCATCCGACTTGGAGGAGAGCAAGTACCAGAACGCAGAGCTCCGTCTGTCCATCTACGGCAAGAGCCCTTCTGAATGGGCCAAGCTGGCCAAGTGGGCCATACACTACGACGTTCATTCCGACAACGTGCGCTGGCTCATACAGATACCACGCCTCTAGTGAGTTTACATCGAATGTCAATTAACATCATTATTTGTCACTTTGTGCAAAATACTCGGTAAAACAAAAACGGGTCAGTGTCACCATGTATAACATTCAATACCGCAAAACATATGTTAAAAGTTGTGTTATATATTTCGTCTCGTATTCATCTCCATCGAGTCACAGACTCTCAGCGGAACAATGGTTCACCAGAAAATTAATAAATCCACAATTAATGAAAATATTTCTTTTCCAGCGACATCTTCAAGTCGAACAAGATAATGAATAACTTCCAGGAGTTCCTCAGCAACATCTTCCTGCCGCTCTTCGAGGTCACCCGCGACCCGACCAGTAATATTGAATTGCATAAATTTCTTACCGTAAGTTGTTTTCTTTTTTCGTAGCGAGCTTTCCGTCGCCGGGATCCGTCTATGTCGAGGTCTTTCAAATAATTAGTTATAATACTTAAATAGTTTCATTTCTCGACCTTTGTCAAAAGCTCGAACCGAGCGTTGACATGCTTGGAATGGTTATTATAAAAATGGCAGCGTTCTCTATGCTGCTGGGTAGTCCCACATAGCCCCGGCCATCATCTTCTTGGCCGCTGGGTATCTATAATGGATTTATCTAACAGAAAAAAAAAGCTTAAATTAAATGTTACAAATTAATACATTAAACAAAAACTCGATAGCTCCTAATACAATAGGAAAATACATACGATTCGGATTAAATAACCAGACGCACGTTCGTCCGTTCCCCAGCACGTAGTGGGCTTCGACAGCGTGGACGACGAGTCCAAGCCGGAAAACCCAATGCTGGACGCCGACGTCCGCGTGCCGGGCGCCTGGGACGACGACGAGAACCCGCCCTACGCCTACTATCTCTACTACATGTACGCCAACATCACCGTGCTCAACCACTTCCGCAAGTAAGTCTGTGGGTCAATTTTTTGTGGCTCAATTTTTGGGACGTTGTTCCGAACATCATGGAACAGAATTGAGTTCTGCTCCCGTTAAAATGTTTTTATTTGTCGGTGTGCAGGGAGCAGGGTCTGAACACGTTTGTGCTGCGGCCACACTGCGGCGAGGCGGGCCCCGTCCAGCACCTCGTGTGCGGTCTCATGTTGGCCGAGAACATCTCGCACGGACTGTTGCTGCGGAAGGTCGGCATCGTGCATGCGTGAAATAATTCTCGAATATTTCATTATCATTTCTCATATAATGGTTATTGATGCCGAATAAAATATATATCCATGTCACCTTACAATCGAAAAATTAGGAGACAACTTACATCTGGTTCATCAGAATAATAAAATAACCTATGTTTTTGTAGTCCATTGGAATGTTACTCAGACCGAGTGAGATCTGTAAAAGCTACCGCTCCTTATAATTTAAATCGTCGTGCAGAACAACTATTATTAATGCTTATGTGATGATTTTTGTGATGTGACGATTTTTGAAGCCTAATAAATAAAACAGTTGAAGTCATAATTGCAAAAAAGTTTCATCAATGTCATCCCTTCAGGTGCCGGTGCTCCAGTACCTGTACTACTTGGCGCAGATCTCCATTGCCATGTCTCCGCTCAGCAACAACTCGCTGTTCCTCAACTACCATCGCAACCCTCTGCCGGAGTTCCTGGCGCGTGGTCTATGCGTCACGCTCAGTACGGACGACCCCCTGCAGTTCCACTTTACCAAGGTACATTAACAATTAAATGTCGTAGTTTGGCGGCTTAATATTCTACATGAAAAAATTTGAAAAGGCTATGGCAACTGAGTAATTTCCATATGTTCATATCTCCAGGAGCCCCTGATGGAGGAGTACAGTATCGCAGCGCAGGTGTGGAAACTGAGCTCGTGTGACATGTGCGAGCTGGCACGTAACTCTGTGCTCATGTCAGGATTCCCGCACGAGGTAACTTACAAACTACACACCTACACACTTCACACCTACACACTTCACACCTACACACTACACAACATAACTCTACACAATTACACACTTTACACCTACATACTTCACACCTACACACTTCACACCTACACACTACACAACATAACTCTACACAATTACACACTTTACACCTACATACTTCACACCTACACACTTCACAACATTACTCTACACTATTACACACTTTACACCTACATACTTCACACCTACACACTTCACAACATTACTCTACACTTTTACACACTTTACACGTACATACTTCACACCTACACACTACACAACATAACTCTACACAATTACACACTTTACACCTACATACTTCACACCTACACACTTCACACCTACACACTACACAACATAACTCTACACAATTACACACTTTACACCTACATACTTCACACCTACACACTACACAACATAACTCTACACAATTACACACTTTACACCTACACACTACACAACATAACTCTACACAATTACACACTTTACACCTACATATTTCACACCTACACACTACACAACATAACTCTACACAATTACACACCTTACATCTACATACTTCACACCTACACACTACACAACATAACTCTACACAATTACACACTTTACACCTACATACTTCACACCTACACACTACACAACATAACTCTACACAATTACACACTTCACACCTACACACTTCACACCTACACACTACACAACATAACTCTACACAATTACACACTTTACACCTATATACTTCATAGCTACACACTATACGCCTACACACTACATACATTCACACTTCACATCTACACGTATTTCATGTATGTATTTTGACAATGTAATGTAACAGTAATGTGTGATAACCACAATAAAAATTGTTAAGATTTAATTAAATAACAAATTCATCAGATGAAGCAGTACTGGCTCGGCCCGAACTATACTAAGGAGGGTGTGGCCGGTAACGATATCTCACGCTCCAACGTACCCGACATACGCGTCTCCTTCCGCTACGAGGCGCTCCTCGACGAACTTACCAACATCTTTAAGGTAACACAAGCACACACACAGACGCCAATTGAGATAATAATATTCCAATAACATTGTCTATATACTTTTACTATTGAAATTAAAATTAAAGAACACATACATAGCAAATACAATTTCTGTATACATTAAATCAAATAAACGTTAATACGCACATTACTAAGGCGACGATAATTTGTTGTGTACATTTTTTCCAGCGAATAGCTTGTTTAAAAAATATAAGTATAAAAAAATATTTTTATAACATAAAAGCTACGTCCTGAATAAACTTTTCAAATAATATACCGACATGTAATTATTAAGTCATCTAAATAAATGAATAATAACAAAAATACACTACATTCCTAACATGGGTTGTGTTGTCTTTGCTTACCGTAAAGCTTTCTGATGTGTTTCTAGTGTGACGTTCAAATCCTTTGTCAGGTATCCTAATACTGAACCTAAAATAACATAACTATTTCAGGAAGGAATGTCGAGTAGCAGATGAACAAACAACACGCGCAGACCGGACTTTATATATTATGTAGCATGTCGCCCCAATTGTATAACATTTCCCTCGATGTGATAAATATGTGACTCATAAATAATAAGTGCCATTCGTTCCGGGTGTAACTCGGACTCGATATAGTAACTTCGACTGGCTCATGAACTCCTTTAATATAGTGTGTATGTAAAGAAAAATCACGGAAGCACGGCTTCAAAATTGTAATGACTGACAATATAATTGTGAATATTACACCGTCAACTGCCTTGTAGTTTCATCTATCGTTCCTTAAAATAAAGTCCTTGCTTTGCCTTTAAATATTATTAAATCTATGAACTTATGTGTTAGCTATTGATCTTATAAAGTTTGATGTGAGAGACACTTGCAATGATTAATATAAATGTACATATTCATTTCCTTCACTGCCGCGTCTTCTTCTAAAGTCTGCACGACCTATAGTCCTTCTATAGTCTGTACGATCTATAGTTCTTCTATAGTCTGTACGATCTATAGTCCTTCTATAGTCTGTACGATCTATATTCCTTCTATAGTCTGTACGATCTATAGTCCTTCTATAGTCTGTACGATCTATAGTCCTTCTATAGTCTTTACGTTCTATAGTTTGTACGATCTATAGTTTTTCTTTAGTCTGTACGATCGTCTCCCGCTTTATAACCTGTGGCCGGCTTGTTTCTGGTGTTCTAATGGTTAAATACACATTTCTTGTCGATTGTTGGATTTAGAAATTTGTTTACAAATAATATTTATTTGATATCGTGCTTTTATTCGGATGTTTAATGCTTTTATATTATTAATGAGTGGGAAGTGCACCCAAAAATGATTACAATTATTAATTTAAAAACATCCATCGAGATACGAACCGCGTACTTCTCTTCATTTACTAAGTCATAAAATTATCCACTAAAGACTCTTTTTTTTACCGACTTTAAATAATTAATTAAATAACTGCTACGAGGTGTGAGTAGTTCGAATACCCTCTTATCTCTGTTTTTTCAATTAACATATAATATCTTTATAAATGAAGTAACATGTTTTTAATCGTGTATATTTTATAATAAATTGTTTTAAAAACGATATATATATATATATATATATATATATATATATATATTATTCTACAAGCTTTTGTACGTAAACTCCTCATCAAACACTAAAAGCTGGTCTCTTTGCTGCCTGTCGTATATTTTTTATAATTATTAAGAGAGTAAGTACTACAGTATGTACTTATTTTGTACATTTATAACAATACTAAACGTATATTTCAATCACGTGGTGTGTATTTGAATGTGTTTATTGTTCTCTTCTGTACTTAACCATGACTTGGCCGATTTCTGTCCTCATATAATATTAAAAAGCGAAAAACATTTGATGTTTTTAAAAGTTTTTTTATACTATATCTGTTTAACTAATAAAAGATTCCATAGACAAATTTTATCTGAGGATGGAAAGCGACCTTTATTGTATTTAATACTAGTTGTAAATGATTTATCATAACTATACACTTTATATCATATTTACGAACGAGAGTGAAAGTTATCATGTTGTTTGAAATAAATTTGCTCACATATATTGACTCTATGATTTAAGACCTCATCTACCCCCAAACAGATATTACACAATTATGAATACTAGCTAAGGTTTCATAACAAGGTTTTATGATAATTTATTGTTTTTATTCAAGCTTTTGATTATTCTTATTGATAGATAACTAATACTAGTTATTTTTCTATGATATAGATACAGCGGACGGGCACGCCCTTGCCTCCTTAAGGTACAAAACTCTGCTTGGGTCCAAACTGTACTGTACCTACTTTAAAAAAGTACAGTGAGACTCGATTAACCAGCCACTAAATCTTGTCGTTGCATATGCAATGCATAAAGTTGTATTGTAATTAATAAAACAACAAAAATAAATAAACTTATTTACAAAAACCATTGTCTATTAAAAAAAAAGTAGATGAAATTTCTTTAAAATTTCTAAAATACTGTAACCTTAATCGTATATACTAGTTTAAATTGTTTGAAATATTTGGTTATGTTCCTTTGTTGTATGCCAGTTTTTCTCTTTATGGCTGTTACATCACGTATTCGAGCTCAGACTTGTCATGTGCAAGCATAGATTTGACGTGAATGTGTTCAGTTAGTTGATCGGGGTTATCAACCCCGGATAATCGTAAATCCCTATAGCTCAGGGCCGGATAATCGAGTTTCTACTGTAAAATAAAAAAAATATCCAAAGTTGATCTAACCATTATGATACAACACCCGATGACGGCATGGATATTGGATGATTGACCCCAAACATCACTGGCATGATTACTGTAACAGACAGACATATAATATTAACTAAAGTGTAACAAAAGTATTACAGTAAATATTTTTTTTATGGGTTATTTACCATGCATTTATTATTATTTGTTTCCCAAAATTTGAAACCATTATTTTTCAGTTCTTGGTTGGACAGATGTCAGTAGGTCGAAGTGCTGCCCCAACTACCAACAGTCGACTTTATAGATACCAGACTTTTCATTTTTCAAACGCAAGGTTATAAATCTTTGTTAATGTAGGATTTTTTTTAAATCTTTGTTAATGTAAGATTTTTTTTCTTAATCTTTGTTAATCTAAGATTTTTTTTTCAAACGATATTTTTTTATCTGTCACTTCTAAAATTTAAATCAAAATCTTTATTGAAAGTAAGTTATATATAAAATATTTTTTCATTGTCAAAGCTACCACCAGCTCGGAAAATTAATTGCCACTGACCTGAGAAGAGCTGGCGAAAGAAACTCAGCTTTTTAAATCATCGTCAATTATTTAGTAACATTATATAGAAATACTCTAATATATCTTGGAACAGCCTGGGAGCGAGCTTCATGCCTACGGTGCATTATACTTAAAAATCGATTGAAAGGATCGCTTCCAATTTCCTAAGATTTGGAACCCAATGGAACAGCGAACAATCAATATCATCAGTGTAGCATGTCGAGATTATTATCAAATTTTTAATTAAAAACAAAACAATACTATGAAAGTTATATATATTTATCAACCAAAAGTGTTAAATAGCCAACTGCGACAGACTCCGTAATCATAGCCACAGTGTCGAAATATCGGGAAACAAATAATAAAAAAAAATGTAAATATTCATTAAAAAATTTCTTCTATAATTTGAGTTACCATGTAAGTTGAAAGTCTTATAAAAAAAACATTCATATTTGGTCATCAGTCTAATATATAAACCTAATATTATTGTTATAATTAATAAATTCATCCCATTATACCTCAATATATAAAAGATTTTGACCAAAACAGATTCATTCATTGATAATAGTGTAACTAAGATATTATAAAGATGTTTTTGTCCGCTTACAATGTTTGTGCTAACAGGTAACTATAGGTTTATAGTAGTTTCATGTTATGTGATTTTATTTATCAATGTGTCAAGATCATCTTTAATTAAATTACAGAGTTACTTTACAACACTTATAGACAAATAGACATTCCCATCCTTTATTCCAGTTCAAGCAGATGCCCCCGCCGACCCCGGGAACGCCGCCGCCGCCCGATATGAAGGTCGTCAGCTTGAAGAGACCCTCGCTTGTTTGAGGGTTTTCAATGTTTATATATATTTGTTTTCAATGTTTATATATATTTGTTATTAATTGACCTTACATTTTATGAGTACGGATGTTATTGTATGTATATTTTGCATCAGTAATGATAATAAAACTTATTACAAAAAATATGTATTCATTAAACAGTAAATGTTAGCTTTGAATTTACTTTACAAGTACTATTATATACGGGTCACAAATGTTATATGTATAAATTACAACATATTGTGGAAAAAATATTTTTCTTTTGATTTCATTGTAATTACCTTCAAATTTCGTACTGTTATAAGTAGCCTATGATGACTCCATATCTTATCCTGCACTATTGTCATTTATTCTATCTCATCTGCCACTAAAAACGGTCGCGTAATTTATTTCATACAAATTGATTTTTTAAAAACCCTTCGACCCCGTAGCTCATAGTTTTTGGTAGTAATGTACAGGGATTCCAAAGAATTCCTGGAAACATCTCTCTTTTATTTTAAAAGTACAAAGAAAAAGTACTTCTTAAACTCTGTGGAAAAGTGTTTATAAAGTGTAATAAAACAAATTATCATTAAAATATGATCTTTAAAAGAAAAAAGAAAAAGGAAAACATGTTTACGATTTTACCTTTCTTTTTTGATCCACTGAAAGCGACTGTTTGAAACAAATACTGCTACATCTGTACATCGATAGACGTCACTCAGTTTCTTGTCTGCGAGAAATTTACTAGAAATATGATCCTGCCAGTTATCACTCTGTAATTGATATTTCTTGGTCATTGCTTAGATTGAACTTTATTATAAACTATCATTAAGCGATTTTAATATAAAGTGATTCATTTATCTTTGTTTTTTTCTTTTTTACGGTGTTTACTATTTACTTTAAAATTTATTTAATTTTTCTCTTTGTATATTGTCTGTTAAATAAAATAATAAAATGGCAAAAAGTCGATATAAAAGTCCCAAATTTAAAAAACCGGAAATAGCTGTAACTGACACTGAGAATGATAGAGAAAGTCTTTGCCCTCTCCTCCCTGACCAACAACCAGTCCATCAGAAATAAACAACAACTCCTAAAATAGAACTAGAACTCTCAATTTTATTAAATCATAGGTTACAATACCAATTTCTTTAAAACATCTCTTAGTGGATATCTAGTTTTAAAGTTAGAAGAGCCCGCATAGCTCTTTTCGTAAAATAAATACAGAAATAATTTCAGCAGCGCTGCCCCATAATGAAATACTGTAAGACAAAATACTATGAAAATAAATGAAATAAAATTTTTAATCGCATATACGGAGGAGCTGTGTTTGCTTGCGACTGTTGAGAGATGGGAGTTCTACTGGAGCTTTTCATCTAAAGTTATACCTAGGAAAACTGTGGAGTATCTCAGTTCTAAAACTTCATTGTTAAGGAACAAGCTACAATTTTGTCTTTTAACATTAGGAAGCGAACTCCTAGCATTTAGTTTTCTTAGTATCCAAAAGAAAAGGAAATTTAATAATAAGTAGTATTTAAGGTCAAGAGAGAAGAAAAATTAATTATAATTTCGAACCAATGAAGAACACATGAAAGAGCACTGTTTCCTTTGTCACGTAGATCATTTACGAAAAGGGACAGATCATCAATATAGAGTAAAAAAAAGGGGCCATTGTGGAACACCCATCTTTAGGCAAGAACCAGCCGACTTAGACATATCTAATTCTACAGTCAGGACTTTTTATCTAATATTTGCTACATCACTAGTTACTACCTAGTGCGTACAGCTCGTGACGGAACCAATTCAACAAACATAATGTGAAGGCTGATAATTGGTGTTCGTCTATTCAGCTTGTTGATAAACTTTCGAATCGAAAGCTAACTTATAAGTAAAAAAATTAAAAGAAATCTGATCTGATGCCAACCACAACAACAGAAGCAACGGGAAATGAACTCATCGTTATTTCGATTTACGATTTACTTGACTTCAGCAGTGTTGCCAGATGGGGCTATTTAGCGCCAATGGGGCTATCTCCCTTACCGAGTGGCGCTAATATTTTATCCGCTGGCTACAGGTAGCCGATTCGGCTATATTTTTTTTTTCACAAATATTTGATTAACAAATCATTTTTATGCAAAAAAAAAAGGACCTTGATAGATATTTGTACTTCAATAATTGAATTTTATCTCTGTTTAAAATAAACTATTGTTAATTAATAGTACGAATTTAATAAATATAAGAGCAATAATAAACTCATTAATTTATTTCAAATTTCCCGCCTGAACAATCTGTGCACCATGATGGGGCTATCTCGGGGCTACACGCGCGCTCCGGCAAGGCGATTCGTGAAAAAAATATTCTGGTAACACTGGACTTCAGCGGTGTATTTATTTTGAGTAATTTTATTGATTTTGTTAATTTCGAAAATATGGTGATTGCAGCATTTCGTTACAATTCGATATTTATTGAAGAGATGTGGGATACACAATTTTTATTGTTTTAGTATATCCATCTGGTGCATAAACGAAAAATTAGAAGGTTTTCGACGCGTGAACAGGCTACATAGAGTTGTCCATGTGAGAAGATTTGATTCTCCATATTTGATCCACACACTTGCAACGATTGTCCTTGTGCTTTATTGATATTCATTGCAAAAGCGCGTCAAACCGGGAGCTGCAAACATTTGAATCCGAATGGTACATCTGTCGGAGTCTTTGGCATACGTGGCAACAGTACGTCTTCATCTTTGAATTTTCCAGTCAAAATTGTTGCCTCGATAACATTGTTCATCATTTTTATAACTGTCTTGACTGTGGTTCCATTGCTAAGTCATAATGGATATTCCAATTTTAATTGCAAGAACGTGCGGTAGCACGCCTGTCATATAATATATGACATTCATCAGTCAGTTCAATGACGTCCATACTTAAAAGTTAAAAATGTTGAAAAAAATGATGAATACCCGAAAAAATCTACAAAATCTAATTTCGATGTAGAACTCGCAAAGATATAAAAAATATATACTTAAAAGACGTTATTATCCACCGATACAATAATTTATATCTAATTTAAGTATAAATTTTAGCTTTTTCACTATAGAATTAGTAGGTACAATACAGTAGAGCTTAAGAAACTTTGTTTATTCTATTTCTGGAATTTGTAAAGAGTAGACAACACAGGTTTGATAAAACTGATTTTATTACTTTAAATAAAAAGGTCGTTACAAAATCTGTCAAAAATGCCACTATCACTCAAGTATCCCAAACCCCAGTGTCTCTTTTCAAATTATTAGTATCCATTATTTATTATATAAATGAACCAATAGTCCTTAGCTGTTTTACAATGTTTGGATCCACCAAAGATTTTAACAAATGGGATAAAGCTCGCAAGTACGTATTAAAAGTAGATGAATTAAGTAAACAAACGATTAACACAAACGAGTAACCTAATTTTAGGAACAAAATTTTAATTTTATAAGGCTCGGAGTACAAAGCGAAAATAGTAAAGTTTTGGGTGCTTACGGGTTGTCATCACCAGGCTTACGGTTAACTAGAGACCGGTGTGCTTGCCTCACAAAAATACATGTACTGAAACATTTTCAGTTGTTCTTGAGCTTCCAGATGCTTTGTATTCCAGGCCTATATATTGATAAATTCTAAACATCCGTTCCAAATATTCAGTGAGACTCGCAGAAATCAGGCGGGCTCAACGCGTATGCACATTCGCGGTCCCGGAGACGGACCGCAGCGCAGCGTCACCTTCCAGCGTGTTTCAATCACAGGCATACACATCACTGGGGTAAGTACTTTTCTGTATACAATTTAATTTTCTTTAGAAGCAGGATATTTATAAAGAACTGATTTTATTTAAAATTAGGTACCTCTAGAAGACCTAGAGCGATCGGCATTGTTCCTGATCGATGCCCTCGCTACGCGGCAAAAATACATGAACATGTCCAAACAATCCTTTCCCGAAGACTTGGCTTACTATTTGGCTAACAAAGAATCCCCTCCTATGCTGGATGATAATGAGCACGACACCAGTAACGTTGCACTCCGTTTTGACTGTACGATGATTTTACTACGGATATTACCTACATACTTGCTAACCACATTTACATAGTACAAGCTATCCTTTAATTTTCTAGCTGCTCTTGCTGAAAAGTATTTCCAATTGACCACTTGTTCGTCGGAGGATTTTCCCTTCCAGCAGTGCTTGGACAGACACAGTGCGCAACGATCTGACACTAATTGTACGTTTAGGAAATTTCAACTTGTTTCAATCTGTTCTCTCTAACTATTCATTAGATATTAATTCACACTAATATTATTTCCAATAGTATTAATACCTGGAACGTTGTCAACTATTTACCCTGGGTTAAGCAGGGTATTCGTTGATAGTCAGGAAGACTTGATGGATCCAGAACCTGGTATGATCCAAAATTTCTCGTTTATCTATTTGGGGCTCGTTCAATAGGTATATTATATCACGAAACCGAATATATTAAATATCAAATATGTTGTCTTCAGAAAATCTAGATCCTTGGTGTTGCCCCAACCCACCAGACCGGCATTTCGTTTGTCGATGGCAACGTGGGATAATGCAAATCTATCGCACCGAGGCTGATATCGTACATAACAGGAAGCTTCCCTACCAATACCTACCCTTTAAAGAATATGTGGAGGACATGGCCCGCCTTACCGATATGATCTCCGATGGGCCATTGTGAGCTTTAAATTCTTGCATTTATTTTATGAAACCATGTGCAGTGTTTGTTGATAATGAAAACTAAATGGGATTTGAAAATTGTTCTAGGAAGTCATTTTGCTATCGGCGGTTAAGCTACCTTTCATCAAAGTTTAAGATGCATGTGTTGCTTAATGAATTGCATGAGTTAGCACTTCAAAAAGCTGTTCCACACAGAGATTTTTATAACGTCAGGTCAGACTTTGATATATTAACACACTGTTACGAATAGGTAATTGATTTTGACATATCATGAATGTCTGTCGAGCGATCAATAAGCCAACACCTAAATCATTTATGTTTGTAGGAAAGTAGACACACATATCCATGCGGCGTCTTGTATGAATCAAAAGCACCTGCTGCGATTTATCAAGCGCACACTGCGTTCCCAGCCCGGGCAGGTGGTGGCGATGCAACATGGGGAACCCATGACACTCAAGTCCGTTTTTGAGGAGATGCAGCTGGACGCCTACGATCTTAATGTCGATATTTTAGATGTCCATGCTGTAGGTCTTTTATTATGCTGTATATATTCTGGCATTAATAAGAATAGATTAAGCAGAACACGTACGTATATATATATATATTGGTTTTTGGTTTCTTAAGACTGAAATATTTCAGGATCGCAACACCTTTCAGCGGTTCGACAGATTCAACGCAAAATATAACCCTGTAGGGGAGAGCAGACTTCGCGAAGTGTTTCTTAAAACTGATAATTACATGAAAGGCGCTTACTTCGCGGATATTATAAAAGTACCTATTATTTTTTTAATGTTGGCGGCATTGTATAATGCTTGAAATATAGATCATCAACTCGACTTATCCCAATTATTTGGGGTCGTTGCAATATTTCAATTCTCTTCACGCTCTTCTATTTGATAACCGTCATCATTACGTCTTATCAGTGCAAACATGCTTCTTTGACCATGTCATTTTTCAAGCACTCAATCCATGTCTTCTTCAGGTCGTCTTCTTCTCTTATAAGCATTCCCATTCATACTAAGAGAATTAAAATGATAATGTGATATATATTGTTGGTAAGCAGTCGTCGATAGACGAAAATTGGAGAGGATTCAAGCTTTGGGTGTAAATTTAAATTTGTTAAAATATTTATAGATAATAGACTTTAGAACACACCTTAGCTCGAGCTTTGTTGGTAAACACTATTTCCAAAATTGCTCTCGACAAAAAGCCCTATTATTATTTCAAGGGAATAACTTAATATAGCCTATGTACAACATGAATGTTAACTTAAATATTGGTTAAGGAATTTTTATATTCGGTAAATAACTTTGAAGTTTACCTGAAATTCTATTATAAATTCGAATGAAAAAGTGAATTGTTTACTTTCATACATGTCAATGTCAAGTCTTGTCGATGTCAAGAATATATTCGTCACAGACAAGCAACAACAACAAGATTATAATTGTCTGATGTCTAATAGTCGCTAAGTGCTCGTAGATCGCCACATCAGAATAAAAAGTATAATAAATTATATTAAATTTCACCGTATTGCGTATACTAAAATTTTATTTTTACTTATATTTCAGCCTCAGAAAAAAGTTTCGGTTATCCAATTAAATTGTAGCTCATATGAAACGTTTGTATTTTTAACATAGCGCACTCTATCGGATACTTACTCGATCCAATCAACAAATACCCTTACAACGCCATCTATAGTTAGAATCGTATGAATGGGACAGTTTATTGTGGTTGTCAAACTGCGCACGGTGTGCAAATTTGATTGAATTAGGTTCAGTAGTTTAGAAATCCATAGCTGATAAATAAAGTATATATATATATATATATATATTAAGATATTTGAAACGCGACGACAGGAAGTGATGCGTGACCTGGAGGAAAACAAGTACACTTACGCGGAACCGCGCATCTCCGTGTACTGCAAACGACCGACCGAGTGGGACGAGCTGGCTACGTGGGCGCTGCGCTGCCAAGTGCACTCGCCGCACGTGCGCTGGCTGGTGCAGGTGCCGCGCCTCTAGTGAGCACCGCCCCTACTATTATATCATAGCACTCATTGCGTGACGAAACAAGACTTATTGTATCGTTTCATCTAGCATAACTGTCTTAAATGAGCTAATTGTGACAATGTTTTTGACGTAACGAATACATGAAAAAACAATGTTGACTAACGGCATTTAGGTGAAATTTGCTAAATGTTATTGCCGGTCTTTTGTATCCATTTCAGCGATATCTACCGTATCAATAAACTTTTAAAGAATTTTCAAGAATTTCTTAGTAACCTGTTCGAACCTCTTTTCAAAGTATCTATTGACCCGACTTCTAATCCTGAACTACACAAGTTCTTAACAGTGAGTATTTTAAATACAAATATATTTTTTGGATGCTTTTAATCAACTCTTAACTAAAGCTATTATAAACAATTGTCCAGCACGTAATAGGTTTTGACAGCGTGGATGATGAGTCCAAGCCAGAAAATCCGAACCTGTCTGAAAATATGCGAACCCCAGAACTATGGGACCACGAAGAGAACCCACCCTACGCCTACTACTTGTACTACATGTATGCAAATATCGTGACGTTGAATCAAATAAGAAAGTTAGTTTTACATTCAAATTAATACTATGTTAAAAGACTGACTTTATAGATATGTGCATGTTAGATGTGCATGTGCAGATGTGCATGTGCAGATGTGCATGTGCATGTGCATGTTAGATGTGCATGTGCATGTGCAGCTGCTACCTACACACGACAGATCTACCAGTTATTCCCGAGAGTGTATGCTAGAGCATCACCATAATGATTACTGGGTGGTCTTTTTTAATTTACAGATAGTTCTCGATGGATTTTGCTCGGACCGCAAGCCCGCTGGTATTCCGTAAGGCTGCGTGTAATCCCCAGCATTGTTTCTTCTGTATATCAATTATATGTTTGATTTTCCCACCATTCATCACTACGCGGATGATAGCACTGAAGATTCAGTTAATACCAGCCTTACAATACTCTCTCGGGAAAAATTGATGAGTGTCGAATTTTGTGTCTTTTGTTGAATCCTTGCTAAGTTTCAGAATGGCGAAAAAATATCTCGTTCAGTTTAATTCCCAGAAGACACAAGTTTTGCTACTTTATCAGTTAAAAACCCTAATCGACGTTTCGTACCCTTTGAAATCGCTTCTTTAAATACTTCGCCAAGTATCAATAGAGTGAGACAGTATTTTACGCCGAATCAGAAGCTTGTTTTTTGAAGAGAGGAACTTTTAACCACGACTCACCAAGATGTAGAATGGACTTACTTCGAACGGGTTTTTAAATTAGATCATTGTATATAATGCACGCATAATCTTTTTATCTATTGCTGTCATGCAACTGTGCATCAGTTTCTGTTTTTTTGTATCCATTTAATGCTATATCAATAGTTGCATTTAACGTTAATATAAATAATGTATCAACACTGCATCTTCTGCAGGGACCAGGGTCTGAACACGTTCTCTCTCCGGCCGCATTGCGGGGAGGCAGGTCCGGCCGCGCACCTCTGCGCCGGTTTTCTGCTCGCCGAGAACATCTCGCACGGACTCATATTGCGGAAGGTTATACGATTGGAACCTAAGTAGTCTGTCTACCTATACGTTGTTATTATTGTCGCGAATTAAATATATTTCATTATACTGCAGAAATATACTCCTATTACAATCATAAATTAAATAATTGTGTATTGTGGTGACTTATATTAAAGGAAGAGCACTCTAGTAATGAAAGATGTTCCTTAACTGCTAATAAATAATAGTAATGATCCCCAATTCTCTCCGGGGCGGTGCAGCATGTCCTCTTCCGTATAATTCATCCACTGTCACCATCATACGGCTATCCATCTTTTCTTTGGTCACTCCTTTTATAATGAACCTACCTAATGGGGCTGACACTTTACTGATAGCCTGACATCACATTTCTACAACAAGCCATACGGTCTTTATCTTACTTTTCTGTCCCGGAACTGGAAAATCGACAAGGATATTTTTTTTTCGCCCAACAAACATCCATTCTTTTTTCTTACTTTAAAAATTACGTTTTAGGTGCCCGCCCTACAGTACGTATACTACTTGTCCCAGATCTACATCGCAATGTCCCCGCTCAGTAACAACTCGTTGTTCCTGCGCTACCACCGCAACCCTCTGCCTGATTACTTCGCGCGAGGACTGCCGGTGACACTCAGCACCGACGACCCCCTCCAGTTCCATTATACTAAGGTACCATTAGGACGAAATGTCGCAATATTATCGAATAAATCACAAAGGCAATTCGGCGGTAGTATAGTAGCGTAAGAATCTTCGTGACCCATATATAACAAAATTCGATCGATAACGTGTTCCCGACCAGGAGCCGCTGATGGAAGAGTACAGCATCGCTGCTCAAGCGTGGAAGCTGAGCGCGTGCGATATGTGCGAGCTAGCCCGTAACTCGGTTCTCATGTCCGGATTTCCTCACGAGGTACCCACCATCTATCGACCGCACCCGCCTCCTTCTCATAATATTCGTCATCAAATCTAAATTGTTATTAATTTACTACACCAATAGGCCATCGATAGAAAAGTATTACTCGACACGAAATTCCGATATTGATTTTTTTATTTTTTTTCACACGAGAATACGAATCGCATCGTCGATACAGATGTCTATTAAATGTTAATTGAACCGCAGCTTAAGCAGCGCTGGGTGGGGCCGCGCTACCAGAGTGCGGGCGCCGCTGGCAACGACATCGCCCGCACCAACGTACCCGACCTCCGCTTGGCTTACCGCCTGGACACGCTGCGCCACGAACTCGACAACCTCTTCAGGGTACCGCCCACACTTCATCACACATATGACTCATAAAAAGAGATACGATCCGCACCATCGTGCCTGAACTCCGCCTGGTTTACCGTCTGAACACGCTGAATCACTAGCTCAATAACCTCTTAATACGACTAGGGTTGGCACCTTTTTTTTTGTAAATAAGTACTTTGGTTATTATGGGTAAGAAAAAAAAAGTACATAGTATCAAAATAAATTACAATTTATTTTCTCTGTTATTATAATAGATAGATATTTTTATTGCTTTTTGCAGTTTGTATCAGATCTTTGCTAAAAAAACCACTGACATAATTGACATTAGAGGTTAGGTCACATTCAGCAATTATCAAAAAACTTTGGTGAGCGGCGACATCGAATCTGCATCAATCGATAAATTTCGATTAACGTTAAATTATTTACGACTAAACTTTTCAATCTAACAGAGTCAAATTGTGCGAAATAAAGTCTATTCGTGTACTTTATTTTTCTCAAACCGACCCATGCGTTATGCTCGTGAACGGGGCTGCTTGCT
This sequence comes from Dircenna loreta, assembly GCA_963555665.1. NCBI lineage: Eukaryota > Metazoa > Arthropoda > Insecta > Lepidoptera > Nymphalidae > Dircenna > Dircenna loreta. Next base: position 6,066,836 of record OY743088.1, on the reverse strand, counting down.
GCGACTGGTTGTGTTGCTGGCAACGGTTTTTGTTTACTTGGTTTGGTTTTCGAGAAATAAATTAAAAAATAATTTATGATTGCGATGGTTCTAGTTAATCGTAAATTGCTCATTTTATATTGAAGTTTGTGAAACAGTGGTCAAAATAAAGAAACCCGGCAGAGCTTGTTGTGTGGTTCTTTTCGGACCAGGGCGCGTTTGGAACCCTCGTAATTTTAATTTTAAATTGAGAGGTGTCGGTGTTTGATAAGGATGGTATCAATATAGGCCTTCCTGACACCTCCATTTGACGTTCACAAGTGATCACTGGCATTGATTCAAAGTGGAAAAGTTTTAAATAAAATAACAAAAATAAATAACGTTGACTGATAATCTTATTATTTTTAGAGAACCGGGTGAAGTCCGAAGGAAAGGAACAATGAAACTGTGCATTTTGAATTGACAAATAAACGCATATATACATAATACAGTTTTTTATTTACAATTATCTAAGGTGGTTTTATCGATTTATAACAAATAAGTTTTAAAATAATAACAAAAATAAATAATGATTGTCGTACTGGAGTCGTAATTACAAAAAAAGAAAAGGCTGTTGAACAAGATTGAAAAAAACGATAGGGATTATGTCAAGAGATTAAGAAGACCGTCTTATTTCATTTTTGTAAATATGACTCCAAAATACTTACGGGTATAAATAGAATTTCTGCAACGACACAAAAGTTTTTTTCTATAAAGAATTTTGATTTAAGACAATTCATTTAAGCCGAATTTCTATTTAAAGTTAATAAATTTAATACATATATTCAAACAATTCAGAAAGCAGATATGTTTCCGAAGACATACGTTATTATCTTTTCAAGGTATACTTTTTAATCGGCACAAATCACAAGGGTTAATCAGTACAATTTCATCGATGTCACACGGTAGTTGAAATCGACGGTTCGGTCGATCCGGACGGTTCCCCGACATCACGGAGGGTCGGGAGGTCACACCACACCCTGCCTTTCATTTCGTGACGCCACGCTTTAGAACCCGGTGACGCTCCTCACGGTCTCCTCCTCGTCGCCGGGCGCCATCTCACGGTGCGAGTGGAACTCCATGGAGAAGGAGGCGAGCCCCGAGCTCAGCGACCGCACGGAGCCCGAGTAGCCCCGCAGCGACGACAGCGGCGCCACGCACGACACCACCTGGGAAGCGCAGTCGTCATCGGCACTCGGCATCACTTCATCATTATGCGACAATGTCGACCATCGATTTCGATATTCACCGATTTACGGCCTCATCTCGACGTACGACATCCAGAACGCATCAAAAGTTCCGTAACAACAACCGTACGTCATCGCAGTCCGTCCGTACCTTGTCTCCGTGGCGCGCCGTGACGTGCAGGTCGCGAGCCCGGCGCCGCGCCAGGTCACCCAGCACTCGCGCCCCGTGCGACTCCGGCACTACGACCTGCAGCGCCATCAGCGGCTCCAGCAGTACCGCCTGTGCCTCCGCGAACACCTGCGGGGGGAGGAACAAAGTTCACAGCGGTGACGAGTTTAAACAATAAAATAGTAACAGATAAGTCGGTCCGTCGTTTTATATGAGACCTTCCGCAGGCATTGCGCGACGGCGGCCGCCACGGTGCTGTCCGCCGTGCCGCGCCCCACCTCCAGCCAGTGCAGCGTCACCTGCACGTCCACCAGCTGGAATGACATGCTGCCGGTCATCACTCGCCGTACGCGCCCGGATGGACCGGTAAAAGTAGAATAATAATAATAAACTAGTGATCGTACCGGGCAGCCCAGTCGAGGGCCCCGCCGCAGAGCCGCGGCTACGCCCCGCGCCACCGCCGCCAGCACTCGCGGGGAGACGTGGGCTAGGTTGGCCGCGCTCTCCGCCGTCCGGTCCAGTCTGTGGAATCCATGGAGGGTTGTCGTTGAGGTGCCGATGGTGCCGCAGTAAATATTTTATTATTGTTCGAAGATCATTGCGGACGAAGAGTCAAAATGGGTTTAGTATTAATAATTTTGGACTCACTTCAAAATCTTATCTTGCACGACCCCCTTCACGGTCGCGGCGGAGAGCTCCACCTTCACCGTCTGTCTGGCATTCCCGATCTTGCGATCCACCTCCAGGGTGTGCCGAGCGGACCCCGCAAGCGTCTCCCGGTACGAGATCTGCGGGACCCCGAGCTCCACGTCGATTTTGTATTCCCGGATGATCCGCTCCTTTATTATCTCTAGGTGCAGTTCGCCCATGCCTGACGGAAAATATATCCGATGTAAGTTGAGACGTCCAAAACGAATCGTCCAGATCGGACGGTCGGTGGTATGTCGCGCAGTGTATCCGACCGGCCAGCACCAGCTGCCCCGTGTCTTCGTCGGTGTGCACTCGTAGGCTGGGGTCCTCCCGGGTGAGCTCGTCCAGCGCGGTCTCCAGGGCGGTCTGCAGCCCTGGCCGAGGGGGCTCGATGGAGCATAGGAACACCGGCTCGGGAACAGTGGTGCCTGGGATCGAAGATACACAGAAATTTAGGTCGAGACGACCACGTATATTAGGTACAAAGTATATTTGCCGTATTGAGTAAATAAATTTATAGCAGTTGATTCAATTCCAGAAATATAGATTGTGAAAGGGAAGGAATTAATGTTAACGACGAAAAACTAAACAATGTATGATTTGCCGATGCGTTAATCCTGCTCTATGAATCTGCATCAAGTTTACAAATTAAATAGTGTGGCAGTGGGTCTGACTATGAACATGGAGAAGACTGAGATAGTGACCAATCGTATAAAATACTCGTATGTTTTAAAATTAAATGACTTCATTATATGGCGCATAGTATGTGGGCCAATATACATACCTGGGACGACTAATATCTGCCAGTTATCAAACATAAAAGGAAATTGACACCAGAATCAGCAGCTCCAGGAAAAGATTTTGGTCACTAAAAGAAATTATAAAACCCAGATACCATTAAAGTATAAAAAGAAAGTCTTTGACACTTGTTTTATACCACGCATGACCTGTGGCTGCCAAACATTGGCTCTCACCGAAACATAAAAGAAGCACTGAAAGTTTGCCTGTACAGTACGGAGAGAGGCATGTTCAACATTAATGTAAGATGGATGGAAGAGGTGATATTAAAGGATATCAGACGTCGAACAAAAGTTACTGATGTTATCTACACGATACGGAAATTTAAATTAAGATGGACTGGATACCTTATTAGAAACAACAAAGAGCCATGGGGAAACAACTGTTTGGTACCGTCGGGTACGAAGAGTGTGTTAGCAGATCTGAAGATGATATCAGAAAGCATGCAGAAGTTTTGAGGAGCTCTACATTAGATAGAGCTTGATTGAAGAAGCTGAGGGAGGCCTATGCTGCCGTCAGCGTACTGAGCTGACGGCCGTGGTTGGCAGGGACTTTTCGCTGCCACGCGTGGTACGCGCGATGATCGGCAGCGAGAGGTGTTGGGTCGCGGTGGCGATTTTCTGCGAGCAAGTCATTGCCGCGAAGGAGCGGATCAGGGAGTTAGCCTCCACCACTAATCCGCTCCGAAGGGGTAGGCTGGGGAAGAGGAGGCGGGAGTACACCCGACAATTCCTTTCCCAACTGTAGTGCCTTGGTGAGAGGGGAGGGTGACCCCTTCCACCAGCCATAGGCCTATGTCGTAAGGGTGTTTCCGTTACTCGGGGAACTCCCCCGAATAAGGGGTATTATTCGGGGGGGTTCCGCCGGGGGGTGCGGTGAGTGCGAAAGCGATCCCGTGGCGTTCCACAAACGCAATGAGGGTAACCGTTCGTTTTTTAATGCGTAGCCTTAAAAATGGCAGCGATCTCCATGCTGCCGGGTAGTCCACCACCCTGTCATCACCTTTTTGGCCGGATTTTTCCAACGGGGAAAAAAAAGGCCTATGCCCCAGACAATCTGTTAACGATGGAATTCAGCACGAGGAAGAAAAGTTATAGAAAAACGTATTTATAAACACCATAAATAAAAAACATTAAAAACCTATCAGATATAAAGGTTATTATTATTACTAAGGTGTCCAGAATATTAGTTAGTAAAAAGTAGTGGTGTGCGTGCTCACCGATGCCCAGCAGTACGTCGGCCACGTCCTCCGCCGTGTGGTCACCGGTGTCTCCCTGCAGCTTGGCCATGGCGGCGGGCGCCAGCAGTTTCTCCCGGGCTCCCGGCGCCTCCAGAGCGAGGAGGAGCCTCCCGCGGGCTCGCGTGGCGGCCGACTGACTTGAGGTTATTAGGTCGCCCGTCATAGTTGCCTGGTATTAGCGAAAAATTTTTGACAGTTCCTAGATTGATTCGAACACGATTGCACATAGGGATATGGAAATTTAAATACCTACTTTAAATACTTGCGTTGAAATTCCCGCTGAACTAAATGTCATGGAATTTTGATTCCACCTTTTATTCACCTTACGCTACGTAAAATATCTTCTTAACGCCGATATGACAATTACTATTATATACTATAATTATTACTATTATATATTATAATTATTACTATTATATATTATAATTATTACTATTATATATTATAATTATTATAAAAAAAATAGAAAAACTGTAATTTGCCTTGAGTGCACCGACCACGGCGATATTCCCCGCGGAGACCGTCTCCACGGCCCGGTACTCGTCCGCCAGCGCCACGTACAGAGACCCTGTCTGACCACGACTCCATTACATACTATATTGTACATATATACGTCTCTGAGGATTACATTGTGTCCTTAGACATTAAGCTCTCTAAGAGCCATATTAAATGAATGCACATTTTGTCACTGGCCTGGTGACGTCTGAATCAAAAAAAAAATATATAAAATGTATGTTAAAAAGGGTTATTCTGAATAACACACACCTGCTCGCTCTTCTCTCTGGCGAGGTTATATATCTTTTGCCCTTTAGTTATCCCTCCATTGTACAACCTGAGAAAGGTCAGCACCCCTCTTTGGTCATCGTGCTGCACCTTAAACGCTCTCGCACACAAATCGGTACCAAAACTGTTGTAAACCCCGGTCCTGTCCACCGGTGACGGTAGGTACGAAATAATGGCATCAATAAGAGTTTGCACTCCAATGTTTTTGTAAGAACTGCCGCAAAGAATCGGATACGCTTTCATGTCCAGCGTACATCTTCTGATAGCGTCTTGTATTTCTTTAATCTCGAGATTGTCCAAAGATTCTTGTTGTATTATTGTCTCCGCTAACTTGTCGTCTAGAGAGGAGAGTGTGTCTATGAGATTTCTGCGGTCTTCTAAGGCGGACTCCCACGTGGCTCCATCTTTTTTTTCGGTTAGTTTTCGTCGAATGAAGTTCCATCCGCGCCCCTGAGTCCAAATGATCTCTTCCAAAGTAACTAAATCTATAAGACCTGTACAAAAATACAAAAATCTGCTTTATCGTTTTTTATTTGGAAAATTCCAATTGCGTACCGATAAACTTTATAAAATGTAAATGCTGAGGACATCTTGTGAATTTTAAATTCGATAAAAATGCAATGTATTTTAGATATTTGTAATGTAGTTTGGCTACGTCCGCTTACCAGCGAGGCGTCCCCCAGAATGCAGTGGGCGCTGCAGCATCAGGGGCGGCGCGTGTAGCGCGGACTGCACGGAACGCGCGCTGGCCGCGGCGTCCGCGTCTGCGCGGTCCAGCTTGTTCACATACACCAGCCGAGGGACCCTATGGCCTTCCGCCTGACGCCACACCGTCAGGGTTTGGGCCTCGACCCCTGCTCGCATCAAGTGGTTTTTAACGTTTTTTTTTTTGGAGCCCATTGGGTGATGGGTGGTTCGCTTGGGCGTCTAGGACTTGTGAATTAGTTGCAATATTACACTCTCATTATATTAAATAAAGTATTATACACTTATCTGTCTCCCTATCTTATTTTATATACTTTAATTCTGTATGTGATGGAAAAATGTGGAGACGGAGATCCATTATTGATTCTCTTTGTAGATTTAATATTTGAGAGCTTTTATAAAACACCAATAAGAAAATATTACAACCTACCTGCAGATCCATCAAGTACCACAACCGCACCATCCAGTACAGAGAGACTCTGCTCCACTTCCATTGTGAAGTCTATGTGCCCAGGAGTATCTATGAGGTTTATTTGGTGTCCTTGCCATGGGAAGGACACTGCTGCGGCTGTTATATATTATTGAATTAAAAGTTACACACCAAATTGTTACATGTATTATTTTTCTGGATTACTTTTAGAATAATTTATAAATATTTTAAGTTTATTATTATTACTATCTATTTCCTTGTTTCACAAACGGTCCTGTTTGATCTTATTAAATAAGTTAAACATTATTTCATAAAACTAACAAGTGATAGTGATCCCTCTTTGCCTCTCTTGTTCCATATAGTCCGTGACAGTGTTTCCATGGTGCACCTCCCCCATTGACCGGATGGTGCCAGAGTAAAATAGCATGCGCTCCGTTGTCGTTGTCTTGCCTAATTTCAACAAATATATGTACATATATGTGTTCTCCAATAGGATAATTCAAATTAAATCATGCAATTAAAAAGTTATGTTTTGTAGACATCATATATATTCTGATTATGGAGACAGAAACATGACTGGTTATTAATTAGATTTGTTAAAACTATATCAAACTATATTTAAAATGTAAACAACATAACCTTACCTGCATCAATGTGAGCTAATATTCCAATATTCCTTATTTTATCGATATTGTTTTTTTCTTTACTATTTTCCGTACTATATAATCTATAATATCTGCGTAATAGAGCATTTTTAAGGTTTTTTCTGTAATTATTCACAAAAATTAGACTTCTCATCCCAATATTCTTAGTACAATAAATATTGAATGTAAGATAAGAAGATAGATATAGAAGTTTGAAAATGAAAAGTCAAAACAATGGGCATAGATAATATAAGTATTACCTAATAAACAAGAGTTGGGTATATACTGCGAAATTGTAACGATTGCTTATTCCTTCAATCGATTATTTTTATCAAACTTACAACTTTGTTTATTTATCAAGAAATATAGTTTTATTGCGTACATTGTCATGTACTCCACATGAAAAAATTGTAATTTTTTTCTTAATATATTTTATTCTCTTCTCTTTTGTTTTACAGTGGCTTATTAGTATTCGATTATTTCATTTCATAATTTAAATGTATCGATTTGAAAATACCTGTTTGTTATGTAGCCCATCCTTACAAATTACAAATGGCCACCTGCGTCGATTTGTTTGTGTTGAATACGTGACAATTGCGCTCCATTTAAAACTAGAAATAAATTGTAAAGTGGATTTATCAAATAATTTCCCACCATGGGAGTACCAGCATTCTTTCGATGGCTAAGTCGAAAATACCCAAGTGTTATTGTCGAATGTGTTGAACAGAGGGTAAATTTCCTAACCTCAATATTTAGTCGTAATTATAATTTTGTCTGATTTTATGTTCTTTTTAGCCAACCGACGTAGATGGTCAGCTCATATATGCTGATTCCTCGCTACCCAACCCTAATGGGATGGAATTTGACAACCTGTATTTGGATATGAACGGAATCATTCATCCTTGTACACATCCTGAAGATAAGCCACCTCCTAAAGACGAAGACGAGATGATGGTGGCTATTTTCGAATGCATTGACCGTCTGTTCCGTATCGTGAGGCCTAGGAAGGTGTTGTACATGGCTATTGATGGAGTTGTGAGTGAATTGTGTTTCTGTTTATACCTAACTGTTAAGAGGAAACTCAAATTTATGTGTGAAACACGAAAATAAACGTTGTATTATGTTAAAAAATATAATCTAAATTATGTCATGATTATATTATAGGCTCCTAGAGCTAAAATGAACCAACAGAGGTCTCGTCGATTCAGAGCATCTAAGGAAACACAAGAAAAAATTGAAGAAATAGCTCGTATCAGAAACGAACTCCAGGTTAAAGGGGCATACCTCCCCCCCGAGAGGCCTAAAGAGGCTCATTTTGACTCAAATTGTATCACCCCAGGAACACCATTTATGGATCGTTTGAGCAAATGCTTACATTATTATATTCATGACAGGTAAGTTTTACTGGTAACAACTACTTGCATTGTATCAATATATACAACTATGTAATAAAGGGTCTGTCTGTGCATCTTGTGCATTATTATAGAACAACATATCTAATATTTACTATCATATTTTTATCATTGGTATTTTAAACTAATGATGAAATAAAATGAATGAACATGATAACCCAAACAATTAATATCAAACTTTAAGTTTAACAAACCAAAAGAGGATATGTATTTTGTAGGACCGATGTCATCTTGCACATATTATCTCAACTCAAGGAAAAACAAACAAACTTTTAACTGATTTTAAATTATCTGAAATACTTTGATTTTCAGATTAAATAATGATGCAGGCTGGAAAGGCATTAAGGTTATCTTGTCTGATGCTAATGTTCCGGGGGAGGGAGAACATAAGATAATGGATTACATAAGAAGACAGAGGGGTGAGTTTGTATTTGTGCAACAAGAGCCAAAGTATATGTCTAAAATAAATATTTAAATATAAAATATGTATAGAACTTCTTTATTTACGAAAACGCAATTCTAAATAAATGTAAACATTATTAATATTCGTCCAACTTGAATGATTACGTTGCGCATCGTCTCTAATGTTAGCATCATTACCTTCAACAGCATTACCAGATAGGCTAAACCTAAACTTACTTCGCTTTTCAGCTCAACCCGACCACGATCCCAACACGCAACACGTGCTGTGCGGCGCCGACGCCGACCTCATCATGTTGGGTCTGGCCACCCACGAGCCTAACTTCACCATCATCAGGGAAGAGTTCAAACCGAATAAACCTAGACCGTGTGATGTTTGCGGACAATTAGGTATTTAAAATAAATTTTAATTACTATAAATTAATGTTAAAAAATTAGTAGTAATTTACATAATTTGTTTATAATATATAGAGAACTTGTTCAATAAAATCATTTTATTACATTATGTTTACCATAACAGGCCATGAGATGAAGGAGTGTACGGGCACCAACCCAGACGCGTCACTGGTGCGCTCCGACCCCTCCTTCGGGAACCAGGACAGCTTCATCTTCGTGAGGCTCACTGTGCTACGGGAGTACTTGGAGAAGGTTGGAAGACAAAAAGAAATTTATGGACAAAAAGAAATTTATGGATAAAATTGGATTTATAATTTACATTTATAACTTTTAATTTACGACGAGACGATAAGTTGTCTGTCAGTGAGCAGTTGAATAGTCATCTACTTTCAATGGTTTCTAAAATTCAAGGCATAGAATTGAGGACACATGGGATTTTACATTGTTCATGTGTGTTAGATAATCTTCTACCATCTTCTGTATTGGGAATTAGGAACTTTATTTATTTTAAAATCCTCGAATCATTCTCAGACTGGAATGGTGATTTTTAGCTAAGATTTTTGGTTTATCAAATCTATGGTTGTCTATGGTGTGTCCACACACTGCTGACTTTGATGTACGCCTGTTCTTGATATCTGAGTTGTGTTCTCTCAACTCTAGTACCGATGCTCCTCTTTGCTTGACAATAGTATAAAAATTCCACAACCACAGTCCATTTTATAAACCCCAGCGCATTGTAAAGGAGTTTTACTTTTAAATAGTCTCAAGAAATGCCTTATTTTTCTATGAGATTTATTAGTATAATATAAAACCGTTAAAATTAAAACGATATTTTACGTAAAAGTTCGTATCCTTTATTAAAATAGAATGTTCAATGTCAATGTGCAATTGTACTCCATCAACTCACTAATTATACTCATTTGAGAGTATTACAATGCCTTCCGATTTTTCCTGTTGAAGTCATTTTCCCTCGAAAGGTGTTGCCGTGTTAAGTTCTCGACTGTGTGAATTTATAAAAGTCAGCGCTCACTAAAATTCTCATCCCCAGGAGCTAGAAATGCCCAACCTGCCGTTCAGTTACGACTTCGAGCGCGCGCTGGACGACTGGGTGTTCATGTGCTTCTTCGTGGGGAACGACTTCCTGCCGCACCTTCCCAGCCTCGAGATACGAGAGGGAGCCGTCGACAGACTCGTCAACTTGTACAAGAAGTGTGTCTATAAGACTAGGGTGAGTATTGGCAGTCGACACCAACTATGTTCTGGAACAGATTCAATTCAAAATATCAACATTTAAGTAGGCATTTAGGAGCACTTTTAAATCGTCAACAGTTACATTATAAAATTGTCTTATTTTTTTAATTGTCTAGACTTCGCAGATGAGTTTGCCTGCGAGTGTTGAGAAATATATATTATTTGGATTATCGTCTGTTAAATTTACTTTAACCACTTTTTGCGCAATGTTATTTTTAAAAGTAAGGATGGTATTTTTTGTAATCAGCTTGCAAGTCAATTTTTGGGGACTATCAATTTCAGGATTTATTAAGAGAACATTTTTGACCACCGTGGTCACTTAAACTCGTCATTATCATCTCTTCATAAATGTCACATTGACAGAACACATTATCAATACAAGTTCGGAAATATTAGTACAATGCGAGTAGGGAACCTAGACCTGGAAAAACGTTTAACAAGTTAAAAGATTAAAACAAATTTAATAAACGCAAACTTTAAGACGAAATTCATGTATTATCTCCATTATATTTTCAAATGCCTCAAAGCCGTCAGAGGGGGGTGGGTACAAACATAAAATAATATATTCATAGAGCTAAATGCAGGATAGTTCAATAATTCGCTCGACAGAGAGCGCCACTATGACTGATCGAGATTTTAAAACTACATCATCACGAGCTAAAATAAGTGAGCCACCGCGAATAACTTTCTCACTGAAGAATGAAATTTACAATCTAAAATATTCTATATTTATAATATTGTTGTTCTTTGACAACCTGTGATCTGTAAAGCAGTTGCACTTCTGATTCCTTTCCATTAGAGAAATACCGAGCGAATTGAGAGTTTGAAACAACGCATTGGTAACAAGCAATGTAATTTTTTCTTACACAAAGTAGATCTAAATCCACTTTGTGTAATGCTATGTCGACAATTCGGTTCTCTTTATCATTCCACTCTATTTTAATAGCACAAACATATTTAACATAGATGGGCGCGAAAGTGAAAAACAACGAATATTCTTCATATATCAATTTTAGAATCCAAACTGATATGTAATATTGTTATTTGAATTATAACAGTATTTATGGCCAGACTAAGTGGAGTGTCACAATGCGGTCCTCAGGGCTGGATCACGGACTCGGGTGACGTGAACCTGGACCGCGTCCAGGTCATCATGGACGAGCTGGGCCGCGTCGAGGATGAGATCTTCCGTAGGAGGCACCAGAACGAGATCAGCTTCAAGGCCAGGGAGAAAGCCAAGAAGCAGCAAAAGATAAACTTTGAACTGCTCGAGAAGACCCAGTTCGCGCCGAAGGTACTCTTAGATTCTTATTGGTATTTACTGACAGTAGTCAAATTTTATATTTTTTTATAATCTTTCTTGTAGAAATTGGGCGAAGAGTCCAAGACGGTCGAGAACGCTCGTCAGGAGGCGGCCAACATTCGCCTGGCCGGCATGCAGGCCGTCGAGGTAATTCCTTTTATTCTCTTAACAGTTTTGGTTTCTTAATCTTAGTTAGGTAAAAATAATGTAAGCTATACAAAAAAATTATAACACAATACTAAACATAATTCATATAAATTATGTTATTATTTTCTTACGTAAGTACCGAGACCGCCCGCCGTAACGATGCTTGCGTTAGAACTGTACGGGTTGGTAGAACTTTTATCCGTCCATCTCTGGGCGGTAGGTCTGTTATAACAATATATTTACCCGCTCATATGTTTGTTTGTTTAATTGAAGGCTCAAATAGCATTTAACAAAGATATAACTGGATAGATAAGAGCTTCTTATAACCTTGCTCTATAAACTCTTATAAACCTATCACGGTTATGAGTCGGGAGTCATTAACTCTATTAATATCGCTAAGGAGGCCCGCGATCGTCTTTTTCATGTACTTACTCCCTCAGCGGGCGGAGGGCGAGGCCCGAGGGCGGAAGCGCTCGGCTGCGGCGGCCGGCCTCGACCAAGACGACGACGACGACCACGACGAGGTGCGCCTCTGGGAGGAGGGCTTCAAGGAGCGCTACTACGAGAGCAAGTTCGAGGTGGCTCGAGACAACCTCGAGTTCCGGTACTGCTCGCTTTCACTTAGATCATCCTACACGTACTGTACAGAAGCCATGTAGTTTCTTTCTGGCTCTTCTGCATCGACCTCCCCCGGAAACCAAAGAAGTACACTCTGACATGCAACTTTCCAAATCTATTGAATGGATAGTTATGGTTTATTATGAAACGTCCCTATCCCATCAGCTACCGCGTGGCGCTGCAGTACGTGCGCGGCCTGTGCTGGGTGCTCCGCTACTACTACCAGGGCTGCGCCAGCTGGAAGTGGTACTTCCCTTACCATTACGCGCCCTTCGCCTCCGACTTCGTCAACATACAGGGCTTGTCTACCAAGTTCGAGAAGGGGACGCAGCCCGTGAGTGAATATAGACGTGCTCGGTAACGATCATTTCGAAACAAGAAAATAGTAACAAATCCGTACAATTCCTTTTGTCTGCCTTGACATTCAGACCAGTTCTCGTTTTTTTTTTTATATAATTTAAAGTCTACCATTAAACGGAGTTTCGTTATAACCTATCATAAAAAATTAACGTACTACGTAAATTTTGGTCAGGCACTAATCTCCACGATGTGTGTAGTTCCGTCCGCTGGAGCAGCTGATGGGCGTGTTCCCGGCCGCCAGCGCGCAGCACGTGCCGCAGCCCTGGGCCACGCTCATGGCCGACCCCGTTAGTACACTCACACGCACACACGTACACACACACACACACGTTGCAATACGATAGCCGTCGTCGCCGTTCGGTTACCGAAGGTCGCCGACTCGTATCGAATGTTTAACTTGTTCACAATATACAAAATATGAATCGTTTCGTCTCGACGGCAACCGACACTGAGCCTGCTTGCAGTTCTCCCCCATCATCGACTTCTACCCCATCGACTTCAAGATCGACCTGAACGGCAAAAAGTTCGCGTGGCAGGGCGTCGCGTTGCTGCCCTTCGTGGACGAAGCCCGCCTCTTCAAGGCTCTGGAGCCCTACTACGATGACCTGACGCAGGCCGAGAGTAAGTGACTTTCGCCACGATGCTTATATAAATATCGCATTTCATTCGTTTGCTAAATCGCCTAAACTCTTTCAGAACGACGGAACATAAAAGGCCACGACCGGCTCTACGTCTCTCCCGCGAACAAGAGCTACGAGTTTCTCCTCGCTCTCTACACGGACGCGGGTGAGCGGCAGAGGCAGCTCATAGACGAGGAGGTTAAGTACCCCTTCCGCTGCGAGGGAGTGCGGGGGGAGGTCATGCTCAGTGCCGACTGCGTGCGCATCGGAGGGTGAGGACGGAACCATAATTATCCTTCTTTTTCCTTCTTAAGTAACATACATATTCCGCTCGCGAAACGTATCCGAGTATGTTCCGATTCAAATAAAGGTTAGTTCATGAGGAGTTCAACACTTTTCAGAAAAATGTTATAGATACTCTTAAGAAAAATAGTACACAAAATTGTACTTGATTTTCTTACTAAAGTATAGTGCCCAAAGGATTAATTAGATATAAAGTGATGGCCGTTCCCCTCAGGCAGCTGGCGTCGCCGGTGGTCGGTCTGCCGGCCGCGCTGGGCAATCGCGTGGTGTGCGCGCGCTTCCAGGATCCTCAGTTCCCGGACGACTTCATTTTCCCGGCGCGCCGCTTACACGGGGCGCTGGAGCCCCCGCGGGTACTGAAGCCCGGGAACCTCTCCCACCAAGAGAACAGGAACTGGCGTCCACAGATCGGTAAGGAATTGCCTAAAGTTTGTGGTATATCTAGCTCTCTGTCTCTCTACGATGGGCGTGAACTAGTATTACCAAAAAAAACCACATGAACTGCTCCGTTTCGACCTACTTAGATAGGTTTAAATTTACATTTTTGAAATGTTCGAATTTCTTGGGGGTGGGTTTAAACATGCATATAAGGAACCTGCCCAAGGAGTTTCAATCTCCCACCATACCAGAAAGTGGCAATAATTTACATCACTTATGAATAAGAACGCGAAATAAAACCTTATTGGCCCTTTTTTTTATCCGGTATGCGTAAAGATAGACTCTTGCGCAACTCAGGCGATCGGAAGTGGGAACTTCGGTCGCGTTGATTCAGACCTAGCTAAGGAATATTAAAATAGAAGTTATTTAACAATTCTATTAAACATTATATTTTATTGATTATATTATGAATTATTGCTGTGTATAATATCAAAAATATTTTATGATGTATTTTCCCATCGCTGAAATATGATTTAACCTGAAATATAATAATTCAATTTTATAAAAATGTGTCGGTCGGCTCCTTTTTCCTATATATAGTGACAGTGAAGGTCAGTCCGGACGCGTCCACTCTCTTGCAGCCCTCGCGACCGACTAACAGCTTACTATGAACGAGTTGAACTCGGGAGTCGTATAACAATCATGACTACTATTCAAATGTTAAAAAAAATAACCTCATTACATACATTATAGTTTCACATGCACAATATACATGTAAAAATATAATATACAGAATATATTTTCTGTAGTGATTTTAAATAAGACATTTTATAGAAAAGAGCAATTTAAAGATTATTTTCTTAAAATATACCTTCTTGTTTAAACAGATTTTTAAATCTTCATAAAAACGTAAAACCAAAACATGCTCTGGTCACTATTTTTTTTTTTAAATTTTTGGGAAATTATCAATAAAACGTCAAAGACATTTAATTTTAGAGTTAGAAATGGATGCTATAACTTTACTTGACTTCAAAGTCGAATAGACATACATAGCACTCATGTAGAGTGAGACGACAACAGTCAATTAAACTTACACGTAATAATAGTATATTCTATGTAATGTATCTGTCTCGTAGGCATGGTGCGCTCCAACACGGTGGCGTCGCTGGAGGCGGCCGGGCACCGCATGCTGGGGCACCAGCTGTCGCGGGGGGGTGGTCCTCCCCCCCACCACCACGGTCAGTACACATTAACGTCATACCGAGCGTTTATCCACGGCCCCGAACTTCTGAAGGTGAAAAAATATGCATATAGTGATGTGAAAAGTAAAACATTTAAACAGAGATGATTGTAGAGATCAGCAATTATACGGTGCCTTGTTTGTTTTAATGCTATCAGTACGAGAAGACATTATAAGAAGCCGTCGGATAATCGTAACACAGGCTTCGAATACTTTACCTGATATTAATTATATATAAAAATATATAAAAATCCTAACGTACACTTGATTAAATCAAATGCAATAATAAAAAAAAAAACAAACAGCTAGTAATGACGTCACGGCGCGTGCGGGTCACGTGACGCAATCAGGGATTACGTCATCGACGACATGATGTAAATACATTTGACGACTATTAATATTTACTAGCGTTAGGGTTGAAATTAATCAATTTATTTAATTCAATAAATTTATTAGTGTTTTATTTTATCTGAAACTTATTATAAAAATATAAAAAAAAAAACATTTTAATGGAGTTTTTGTAGATTTATTTATTATTTGGGAAACAAACAATATTAAAAAAAATAATTAACAAATATAACATAACATCAATCTTGTTTCTGTTACATATATAAATATACATTACACTCTAAATTCATCGAAGTAGAGTTCTAAATTATTAATGTTTTTTAAATTGGGAGCGCTTTGTTTGGTTGATTGGACTTTTGTTCTCAGGAACAAAGGTTAAAGGAACTAATTAGTGTCAGCAGTGTACGTACGGACTGACTGAGGGTGGTTAGTTATGTTTAGCATATAGATAATAGAAAAATAATTGTTGATCATTAAAAAAATAATATTATTTTAATTGCCTATTGAGCATCAACTTTATATACGAAATTTTTTTTTATTTTTTTATAACTACAATGTAAAGAGTAAACACAAAAAAAATACTTGAATTAATAGATGTTTTTTGTTTGTTTTTTATTAAATTTATATTATGTAATAGCGTTTAGTAACTTTTTAATAATAGTGTTCTCTTATTATCGGCTTTGCCATCGCCTTTCGGCTTAAACCAGATCAATAACAACAACAAAACATAGGAACCAAACATGTTATTACTCAATTTCTTTTGCCGACAACAGAGGAAACAAAATTACTACCAATAATAGCGTTGAAAGGAACCCATTATGTCGGAATTCGAAATTCAAATTGGCCTATCGCCCCGCAGGCATTGACGTGTAATAGCGCGCGAAAGCAAACAGGAAGCGCGAAGGGACGCCATTGTCGGACGCAGTGTCGCCAACTACGAAAATAATAATTATCGGGGGATACGAGCACAATGGGGTTGATTTTTTTTTAAATAACCGGTCGATCGGCTCAAGTGCTTCCTATTATCCGGTTGGAGAGGATTACTCTACAGTATCGGTTTTTTATTATTGCTTTTTTTTTATCGCATCCTTTATCCAGGTGGCCGGTGAGGTGTCTTAATGCGTATTTTAGTTACTTTATATTTTTAATCCGCTAAAGATATCTTAAAGGATGTCGATCGAGAAAAAAGATTATTAATGTTAAAACCTTTTTTAAACACAATCGGAAGTCTGATTTTTTAAAGAGGAATGTTGGGTCGACGGATCAGGAACTAAACACTACAAATATTTACTCAGAGAAATATACAACAAAATATAACGCATTAATAAATATTTTTGCCACCCCTAATAATTTGTAATTATTTAAGTTTTGAAATTTAAATGTTCTTAGCCGATTTATGCTACGTTGTTGTAAACAATTACATAAAAGTATCCAAGCATCCTCTTCATACACCTCACATCTGTGCAGTCTCATCGAAATCGGTTCAGCGGAGACAACGGGAAAATTGAGGTTATAGATTAATAGCAGTTGGAAATTAACAACATGACGCTTTTATAATAAACCTGTACATATATGAAAGGTTTTGATTTGTTATAATTATAAAGAATATCTATCTGTCTGTATTTATCTCTGTATAATAGTTGTAGACGTACGTACATGTAGTTCATTTTTAACTATATTATTTTAATAAACAATTCCGAAAAATATTTAAATGTAATTTAGTGTTCATCTTGTTCGTAAAATGATTATTGGAATATTATTAACAGCAACTACGTTATTTAAAATATAAACAAATATTCTATTAAATAAATTGAAATAAATATTTTCTTTCAAAATGTTATTTTGTCAGCGACTATCGAAGCTGTTTTGGCGCGAAGTGAATCAATCATTCTACTTACAATGTTGTTTACAGTCAAGTCTATTAAAACCACTCGTCTCACTCCTCTCATATATATATTTTTTTATTCTACAACAAAAACCCTTGACTTGACTCCCAATTAATCTCCTTTTAGTCTTCGAATCAATTAAATGTTAAGCAAACAACCATTTTTCATAACCCTTATTACGTGGGAGGAGAGTTCATTTTCTGATAATAAAACTATTATTTTATAACTGTAGGGGGCGGCACGTGGCCTAATTATGTGAACACCCCGAACTGCACTTCTTTAATTGAATACGTTTATTTGATTTTGAGATCGACGTGTCTTTATATATAGCGTTTGAGTGCGGTTTGTTTGTGGATACTGCCTTCCAACTTATAATTGTTAGATGTAATTGGTCTACAAAAAAATATAAGACTTATCTATGTATATACCCAATATGTTTTAATATGTATACCAAAATCTAGTTTGGCGGAATATAGCCCGGGCATCAAGTTTTAAATGAGTGGATATTTTATATTCTAGGGAAGTGTACATCTTTGATCAAAAGGTTCCATAACATCGGACCACCAGTAGTCAGAAGTTAGTTTATGGTACATTGAACAATTATTTACGTAAATACCTTGTATATCAACCAGACTTTGGAGCGCCATCTCAGCTAAAAACGATCCCTAAAAACGGTTCCGTAGAGAGTGAGGCGACTTAGACACTTGAGCACGCGCCGACAGCGCCTCTAATTATTGCAGCGAGTCGCAGGTTCTGCTCCCGCTCTTGACTTGTCTCGTTTATTTCTTTTTTTATACATTTTCTTGGCAACTTGTCAAGTGTCCAGTGGCAGGATGTACCAAGATGTTTGAGATGATGCTTCGATTGTTATTGGGTTGGGACGGAGTCTTGTAATGATATGTATTATTATTATTTTTATAAAAAAATATTCTAAAACAAGGAAGTACTGTTTGATTTTACTCAAATTGCAAATACATGAAATATAAGTTAAGGGCTAACAGATATACTTGTAAGACCTTTAAGTTTGATGAATGTGATAGTAAGGACTAGTCACAATCAAACTTTTTTACCATGCATGTATCTACACTGCATTAACTTTGACTTGTTAGCTCATTCTATAATTATTTAACGTTGTAAGTTTGTATGTTCGTACCAAGAGCCACTAACAAAATAACGTAGTCGATGTATAAATTTATTATTAATTAAAAACTTGCGCTGAAAATTAAAGTTTGCATCTTGGACGAGACAAATACATTTGTTGGAATAAAATAGCTTTGTTTTAACTTTGTTCAAATTTTTAATAGAGTAACTTTGAATTCTAAAACTAAGCTAGTACACATATAGAGCTTTTAGAGGTTATTTTATTAAAGAAAATCATCTCTAAACGTCTGTTTTACCTCGCGCAGTGGTTTAGTTAATAAATATTGTTAAATGTTTGTTATGATCAACACATAATGCTTTAAAAGTTTATATTTTAACATGACATTCAAATGTAAATTGTTTTTTCACCCACTCGCGCTTCCAGTATAGAAGAGCGATTGTAGTATGTATGAGTAGGTTACAGCTAAATTCTGATAAAACGATATATTTAACTTGTAATGGTTACAAAATTTCTGAAGCTGTTCAGACCTCTACCTGTGAGATAACGTTCATACGATCCCCCCCCCCCCTCTCATGGAGGGGCGTCCTTGGTATAATTTTGGCGCGAACGCGGCGCCGCCATTGCTCTTATTTGCGACGCTTTCACGCGATGAATGTGTCGCGCCGGCGTCCATTAGGTGGCTATTATGTGTGAGACGACGATGCTTATTTTTTTACTATTGCTGTATACAGCGAGAGTAAACATTTGTAAAGCCATATTTTACAGCTGCATCTTGTGTTTTTTCAATGGTTGTTTTATCTTGATTTGTGCTCTTATCATAAAATACATAATGAGTAATGATGCTTAAATATATAATATCGTCAAAATATAAAATCTCAACAAGTATATACATTCATAAGTCAATTCAAGCCTTATGAATAAAACGTTAGAAGCACATAATGAAGGCAGCATAGAGTTGTATAGCGCCCCACGTCGGGCGCCAACTCGCTTACAATGGCACCTAATGGCGACGCCTCGTTACGCACTCGCAGCGAGAGCGTAATTATAAATGGCGAGGAGTGGGGACCATCTGACTTATCACGTGCCTTTTAAAGATTAACCAGGCGCTGAGGATGAAGCTGACGTGATAACTACCGCCTAGTCGTCACCGGGATGCGTGTCGATTGAATAGTCCTTCAGGAGTAGTCCCGAAAGAATACACCGTATTACCATTGTATACTTTACTACTAACTTAAAAACGTCTGAAATTGTATTATTTTTAAAGCTTTGAATTCTTCAGTTGTCAATTCAGATAGGTCTTCAATATTCACCATCAGTCTACGACACGTCCCACAGCGGGGCACACACTCCCATTCCAATAACGGAACAATTTCAGAGTGGTGGGTACCACACTGCTTTATAATGTGTTAACGGGCTACATATCAGACAACGTCTTCTGAGATAGCGTTTTCTTATCACGAGTATTACACAATTAAATGAAACTATTTTTAACGAATTCAGCTTGCGTTTTTTGTGTATCCTCAACTCTGTGCCTGGAATTTTAGAAACCATTGGAGCTAGATGACTATTCAACTGACTCACTGACAGACAACTATATCTCTTCCCGTGAACACGAAACGTCATTTAATTTCTTTAATTTAATATAAATTTAATTATAAGCAATATTAATCTGTTGAAAAAAAAAACTAAGATATTTTTATTTCACTAGCATATTTTTTTTTAAATAAACAATTCAAAATTTTTAATAACAGTTCTGCATTTGCTTTTTGTTGAATTTAGAACAAGATTTTTATGTTTCAAATTTTAGTTACAATATGTACTATTGAGAAAAAACTTTGGGATTAAATATTCAAAGACGTCCTCCAAATTCGTATCAAGTATCTGGTTTTATATATTTTGAATTATTGTTTTATTACCTATTTAATTGGTTTGTAATACTTTTTCGTTATGTTTTAAATTTTGGGAGCTTTCGATTTTCATTTAATATGTATGTTTGTAGATACATTACACGTTGGTTAAGACGTCTCAAGTTCAAAATTATATCACATAGAGATTAAGAAATACCCGACACCCGTCAACAATTAGTACTCGAGTCATCACCGGGCGCAGTTTGCACTTGATTTTACGATAGTTAAGAGCCGCTAGCGCTAAAACCGTACGAGTGTTTGAACTGCTTTGTTTGTGAGAGCGCTGAGCTTAAAGTAAGCTATTGGTCCGCGTCCCTGTTCGGTAAATCCTTTTAGAGCCAAACTTTGTACAGCCTTCCCCGCCTCTCGCAATAAGCCGCTCACGACCACCGCGGATGCTGGATGGTGCAGATCACTCATATTTTATATCGTTTTTTTTATATATATTTTAATTCTTTGTTATTTATAATGTTTTCTTATATTTAAACTCTATATTGTCTCTGTATTAGCTATGCGCTATATTGTTACTCATATTAACAGATCGTTACTTTGAGTTTACAAGTATTCCTCATATTTTCTCATCTTTTCATTAAAAGCATTCCGAAACGCTAAATAAAAACTGAACAGCAATTTCGAATAAAAGATATTACGTTGAAATTTGTAAAGACATAAAGTCGCTTCACACGCAGCTAGACCCTGTAAGATATTAAATCACAAAGAGAGCGATTAAACACTTGTGAGTTTCACACGGGCGCGCGATCTGCAAGCGGTTTTAAATTGTGGAGTGTTGCGGCGGTTTGTGACGAGGCTTACATTTACTCAAAACTCCAAATAGCGGGTGTTTCTAAATACATGAGTGATACTTCGACGTGTCCGAATGAAAATGAATTCTGTTAATTATCAGTGTTTAAGTTGTGACGTAATGTTTGGTTGCAGAGCGCTCGCAGTCGTTCGGTCCGCACCGCAGCGGCTACGTGCCCCACCAGGGGCAGTCCTACAACCAGGGTTACGGCCGCTCATACAACCAAGGACAGGATAGATCGGGATCCTACCAGGACAGACACAACTCTAACTCTGGATACCGCCAGAACTACCAAAATAATCAGAACTACAGGCAAAACCAGGGTGGATATTCGTCGAAATATCAGGGTAACTACCAGCAGAGACAGGGTAATGACCAACATCAGGGCTACCAAAGGCAGGGTAATGATAGACAAGGATACCAAGGCAGGAATCAGAACCAGAGACCCTCCGGATCGAGCAGGTATCAGGGGAATTCAACATGGCGTTGAAATTAGATTTATGTAATTGATGTATGAAATCTAAGACTGTATGTTCTTTTATAAATATGAAATTGATGTTCCGAAGGACCTCGTAATAAATAATAACGTATATAGTTGCAGTGATGTACATATTTTAGTGAAGAGCAGCGCCTCTTGCTGGACACTTCTAAAAAAAAAAAATATATTAAATATATCTGTAATGATACAGTCGCTTGAATTACAACACATATCAGACTTGACAACATTCTATAGACTTATTAAAAAAACCAACTGCTTGTATACTCTACTGAGAAAAACATAAACCTGTAAACTGGCAATGTGTTAAAATGTTTGATATCGTTCATTCAAAGGCTCAAAATATATGACAAGTCTCGAACGCAAATCAGTACAAACTCCTCAATTATTTAGTATCTATATAGAAACATGTAAATAAAAAAAATATATAATATTTGATACCATTCAGAATCAAACACACTTTGATTGATTGAATGCTTGAATGAATTGCATTTTTTAAAACATGTTTATTAAACATATCAGAAAATTATGTCAATATGGTCGACACAGTAACCTAGTTAAAAATATATTTGAGTTTTTTACCACCAATATAAATAAATATATTTTACCGCCAATAATCACTTATTTCTATCATTATAATACCGTTGTATGACATCACATATTTTATGGTAAGTTCATCATCTATAATCATTTTTGTGTCCTTAAATTTTAACCTCAATATATTATATTTGTAGTAATTTTTAGATACATTTCTAAAATAATAACGAAAAATTATTGAATATTTTGTTGTGATTTTATTTGTCTAAACTAGAAGTCGACATTATTTCTAAACGAAAAAATGCTTTAATTTTATACATTTTCAACAATCATAACAATGGGACTTCATAACAGCTTTCCATAACATTTGATAATAATATGAAGAGCATGTGCAGGAATTACCTTTGTAGCTAATGTTTAATTAATACACTGGTAATGTTTCAGCAGACGTTTGTTAGGTAGTGTTTTATCTACGAGTGTACGTACATTTGGTACCTGTAGGGTACACTTAATGTCCTGTCGCATTGTCTGTAAACATTTTGTTAAACAAGAATATGGTTAAAACAATCAATAAAATATTTAAGCTGAATATTTTTTTTATTTCTAATTTCCCTTACATTATTAAAATTAAAATCATTATGTGCTCATAACCGTAGAGGAACACATGTAACGGTCTGTCAAACTGATTTTCAATATGGCGGACAAAGCGCGCCTGAAGTGCGTTTTGTGTGCGATCAATAGTTTTTTAATTTCTTTTTTTTTACGCCACAATCGAAGGATCAAAATTGTAGAGATGAAAGGAAATTAGGGGCCCTACGTACTGGCTGGAGGCCACTTGAGATGTGAATGAGTTCCAACTTAACGGAGATTTTTAAGGTTTTTTGTCCAGGTAAGCAGTTTTAATGGGCCGTTATTAATTTCTCGGAAGTTTGCTACTGATTTTGTTATTGGACCACCTTTTAAATATGTTGAGGCGCTTTCTTTATTAAGCCCTTTCTTAAGTTAATAATGTAGGTAATGATTAAGACAGGAATAATAATTATGTTTATAAGTTGTATTTTAAAACTTCAGAACCTTTTGCAAGTGGGACTAGTGTTGTCATACTAAATGATTTATTTCGATTGAATCAAAGAAAATAAAAAGTCCTATTGTTATATTTAGGTTATTGTTAAAGTTTTCGGATATTTTCACGAGAAGTACACAGTTGAAAATAACTATTTTACTCATTTTAATCCCGTAGGGGTGGGGTTTAATTTATTCATATTTAAAAAAAGAGAATAGTTTAACTGTTACCGCGGGAGTTCCTATAAAAACGCTGCAATACTGACGCGTCCAACACTATCTTAGAAAATGTTGTGTAGGTACGTCCGGAAATATTTAATGTATATATCAGTTAAATAAATAACTGCTATTTATTATCATAAAATGATTGATATTTGGACAGACCAAACCATTTTTAGGCAGTGGAATTAGTTTTTACAATAAATTGCCGAAATATATCACCGACCGGATAAAAACATTAAACCGTACATTAAACACGTTCTCATATTTAAAGCTTATTATAATATTAAGGACTTTGTTGACGATATCGCAGTAAAATCCAACTCGTTGAAAATTCAGCACAGGTAGCTTCACTGTGACCACTTCAGAGTGTCGTCTATCCTTAGTACCAAAATAAGGCACTATATAATTACTTTTATTTTGAATATTTAAAGTTAAAATGCCTTAAGCTCTTGTAAATGTGAAAGCATCACAGGGGCGTGGTTTGTTATTATCGTTTCACGCTATATCTCGTAATGCATATTTCAACGCTTTACTTGCATTCTAATTTGTTCTCACATTTCCATTATGACTGACTCAATAGTAAATACTGTGAATAATTTTAATACTATAAATAAATTAAAAGAGATTCCATGGCCTTTATTGGCCGTTCTTTTCCACGGACGTAACTTTAAAAACCGTGCAACTACAGTCTGACACTTCTTAAATGCCATGTATGGCTATTTGGAATGAAAATAATAACTTTTAATTTATTTCACACATAGCGAAAAGAGTTAAATCCGTAAAATAGTTTTATTTAGATAATTTGGTCAAATAATTGTAAAATGTCAAAATCGGTCAAAATGTTATGTTATTGAAAACTCACTTAATTTGTGAAATAAATCTAACTGTTGTCTTTTTTCTTGAGAAACTTATTGCCTTTTTATAATTACATTAAAAAAATAGCCAACTTGAAGCAAGCAAATTTGTTTTTAGTTAAAATAACTTACTTTTACGGCATAATAGCATGATAGTATATGTCATAGATTTTCATTGGATGATATTTGTTTAAACTGCGGGTAGTTACGAAGATTACCAAACAAACCTACAAATGTTAAAACTCCTTTATAATGTAAGTAAATACAGTAAATTTAAATACCTCTTACAGGTCTGGAAACAGCTAAACTATTAAAATAATAATATATCGTATTGTTACGCACCACGAGCGTTAGGTACTACGACCAGACCGGCCAGCGACCACGTGATCAAATTATAAACCATGTCCGTCTCGTCCTCGTCCGTTTTAGTAAATAAAGAATCTGAGAGCGGTTGAGTCGTTAAAAATATAGTTTTATGATTTATTATAAATGTTCGATGAAGCTGAAATAGATAAGTTTGTAGAGGCTTGGAACGATCCCAAATAAATGTAATTCTGAAAGTATTATGTGAGAATTATTTGTCATACACTTTTGATGACAACTTAGGTATATCAAGAATATATATTCACAGAATTATTTATTTTAGGTTTATAAGTTTGGCATATCCTGAATAATCAACTCTATTGTAGGTTGTATCGAATCTATTCATACTTACATATAAATACTTACAACTCTAAATTAAATATCTTTTGAAAAACTTATTGCTACGTGTTAAACGATGCACAAAACTGCAGCATTTAGTGAAGTCTTTCAAAATTAAATCTTTTAAAAATAAGAAACAAAAAACATGGTTTGGGCTAAAATGGCAATAAATGTAAAAATATATAGAATTGTATGTGACGATAAATGGCTTACGATTCGCAAGAAGGAAGCAGACGGAGTCGCTGCTAACAGCTGGTAGAGTTAGCTACCAGACATTTTACCATTCATTTGGTTTATTTTCTACTATTTCAAAGTTAAAAATGTAATCCTGATAGTATTAACTTATTCCAACTAAGGAAGAAGAGTTGGTCCAGTAAGCGATCATAACTTTATTTAACCACCACACTGTTCTTTAACTTTATACAAAAGGTAATAACAATACAATCATTGCGATTGAGAAATTCTTATAAAAAAAATCTCATTCCTCTTTCTAAGATTTTCACTAATTCACACGTAGCATTTCGTGCGTGAAAAGTCATGAATGTCGCGAACCACGGCCCTGCTCACTTCCCATAAAAAGATCTAGAATGTGCACTTCACCGTGCTAACGTCAAAGACAAGTCTTATTGTAATGAGTAAGGCGCGGAGTCAGCGGGCGCCGCCGCCATGCTGCGCTCGCGTGACGCTGACAGACGTCACGCGGCGCATGCGCGGTGTGTGTTCCACGTTCAAATTTAAATTCCGTTTGACAGATGAATTTGACTTCTTTATAGAGGTCTTGAGTGTCCAAGTGGTGAGTCGTCGAAGTGTGAATGAGCAATTTCCGATATGATGGGAAAGTAAAGCCGGTGTGGTGACGTGAGAACTGAGCTGCTTAACTTTTATAATTGATCTAGAGTTAATAAAGTATACCTATTATTGTTGCTATTTTAAATTAATTTAGCTATTACTAATCCTTATAATTCTTTAAGAGGTACCTACCTCTAACTAGGTAGCTTCTGTAGGCGCTTGGCCCTGAACTCTTTTTGAACCTCTTGACTTAAGTTGTTATAATTTTTTGTGTGTGCTTAGATTAAGATTCAAAATTGAACCCGGAAGGTGAAGTTGCAATCAGGTCCTAGGTTTCTTAGTTTTTTAATTGTTGGCCTTAATATTAGAATCCTTACTACTATTTAGGTATATAACAACATTACAATTACAACAACAATTACAACATTACAACATTACAACATTATGGAATTAGGAAAAAAGCCCTTGATTTGATTAGTTCCTATCTCAATGAAAGAATACAAAAAGTAGACGTTAATGGAAAGCGTTCCCCTGGTTCATTTGTCAAAATGGGCGTGCCACAAGGCTCTATATTGGGACCTTTCTTATTCCTCATTTACATAAATGACTTGCCTTACTTTGTAAGGGATAAACATGGGATAGTACTGTTTGCTGATGATACATCTCTTATTTTTAAAATGAATAGACAACAATCAGCAATTGACGATGTAAACAATGCTCTCTCAGATGTTGTACAATGGTTTAATGCTAATAATCTGTTGCTGAATGAAAGAAAGACTAAATGTATTAAATTTACTTTATCAAACGTGAAGACCGTCAAAACCATTGTTCAGCTAAAAAATGAGGAATTGGAATTGGTTAATGCTGCTACTTTTTTGGGCATAACCTTGGATGCAAGATTGCAATGGGGCCCTCATATTTCAGATTTGTCGAACAGACTTAGTTCTGCTGCTTACGCGGTTCAAAGAATACGCCGCTTGACTAACGTTGAAACGGCTAGATTAGTTTACTTTAGTTATTTTCACAGTATCATGTCATATGGTATACTGTTATAGGGTAATGCTTCAGATATTGATGCTATATTTGTGCTGCAGAAGAGGGCTGTTCGTGCGATCTATAAGATGAGGCCCCGAGAATCGTTAAGAAATAAATTCAAAGAATTCAAAATTATGACTGTACATAATCAATATATTTATGAGAACCTAATGTATGTACATAAGAATATTAATAACTTCAAGAAAAATAGTGATTTACACAAAATTAATACCAGAAACAAAAATAAACTTGCTATGCCCACCACTAGGCTCCAAAAAATAGGAAATTCCTTCAAAATTAATTGTATACGTTTTTATAATAAACTCCCAAATGAAGCCTTAAAATTGTCATTAAATAAATTTAAATTATACATTAAAAGAAATTTGATAAAAAAATCCTATTATAGTGTAAAGGATTATATTAACGACGGTATGGCCTGGGAATAAATTGTATTGTAGCGATAAACTAGTAACCTGCGCAATTTATTTGACGTTGCTAGTTACTTTTGTTCGATCAACTGGCCGCATCACACCGTTCCCTTAGAAGTCATTACTTGCGGTAGCGTTGGGGGTCGGGTCGCCCTCCCTCCCTCAAATATGGCGAAGGGGGTGATGGCTGACCCTTGCGTTATGCTCGTGAACGGGTGGTGCTTGCGGTGACTGGTCGTGTTGCTGGCAATGGTTCATGTGTTTTCATTTTTATTTCTTAAATTATTAAGCCTTCTACGTGAATTGATTGCCAAGGTTCTAGTTGTTCGTAAATTGCTCATTTTACTTATATTGACATTTGTGAAACAGTGATCACAATAAAAAAAAAACACCCGGCTGAGTTTGTTGTGTGGTTCTTCTCAGACCAGGGCGCGTTTGGAACCCTCGTAATTTTAACTTTAAGTTCAGAGGTGTTTTTGCAGAAGGGCTTATTTCGATAAGTATGGTATCAAAATAGGCCCTCCTGACACCTCTATTTGACGTACACAAGTGATCACTGAGAATGATTCAAAGTGGAAAAGATTTAAATAAATAAATAAATAAATAAATAACGCGTATTCACGCGTTGACAAACCATCAAGTTTGTTCATTTTAAGACAGTTCACGATTGACGAAATATATGTTTTCCCAGCTCGCATTAATATGAAAGCTATCCCTTTGTTTCAAGTCGCCCCCAGATGGTGCTGCAGGGCATGGTGGTGCAAAATAAAATCTTTGGTATCGTTCAAACGATAGACATGAAGTATGAACACTGGCCTGCTGGAACCTAGATAATGAACAAAGAATGCCGGGCTTTGCTAAACCGATTTAATGTTAGTTTTTTCGTGAATCCTGAGGTACTGTCAATTTACCGTTTGACCCGTTAGGGGGCGCTGCATAATCGTTAAAAAATATACTTCACGTTACTATCAGTTTTTTTATAAGACCTCTGAATAAGTAGAGCTTTAAACTAATACTTGAAGGAAATTCACAAAGGAAAAATTATCTAGGAACATCTCTTTTATTTACAAAAGAAATGTAGATAATATTCCATTGAGTACCTCACTCATTGTTTTTGAATTGATAATATAGAACATCGACAATCCAAAATTGACAGACTTGTGTTTTATTTAGTTACCCACACATTTTAAGGCTCAAAATACCTGATAGTAGTAGTACCTGTATTACTAGATACTATTAATACCTACCTGTAGTGACATATATATTTTATTTAACCAGCTTAGCATTTACTCTACTTACATATTAGGTACAGGTAGTAGTATGTGTAGACAATTGATTCACTAACTGACATTAATTCCTTAGTCATCAATTTGTCAGATTTGCCCTCTTATAATTTTCAAAAAAATTAAACATAGTCTGATAAGGGGTCGTCTATTAATGTTGTCGTTCATTAATGTAACGTGATGTTTTTTAGCCGTTTTTAACCCCCCCCCCCCCCTTGGTGATAGGTGGGATGTTTTAACTAACCCCCCCCACCCCCTACCCAAAATCACGTGTATTTTTTTAGTAAGCTAATTGAGGTTCCATCTGAAGAATGGAGGAATACACTGACACACACTATCTTACTGCTACCCCTCCTTGTGATGGTTCGTGGTTGCCAATCCCCCCCCCTATCAAGCCTCACGTGATTAACGGACGACCCCTAAACTGTAATACCCTTAATTTTCATGCTAATATAATCAGAGGTATATATATATCTTTTATGAAACTATGAAAACTTTATTAAAATTCATAAAGTCTTCATTATACCGTAACTGTCAGATTTATTACTTATAATATATTACCTTGAATATTATAAATTAGTATAATTTATAATTCATTGCCTATCATCTGCTACGTCTTTACGTAGGTACATTATTAAATTTAAATATTGTTTTGATATCTAGTTGTCATTAAGTACTTGTCTTAGTACAGACATTGTTACATACTCTTGATGTGTACCTACACTCGTTATTTTAACAGATTTAATATCTTCATTATTTAACAAAATATTATGATCTACTAAATACTAACCATCATAGAATTAAATAAGTATAAATCTAAATAGAATTAAATATAATGTTTAAGTAAATACACTTTATAATAATTAGGTACCTAGATTATAATACACGACACTCTGTTTTTCATCTGGCCGTCGACCCTTGAAGTAGCACTTCTTTTATTATTGGTGTATCTACTAGGGGTCAAACGAGCAGATACGAACGAACAGTGTATTACATTACACTGTTCTGTGAGAGTACTGCTTCTCTTATACAGGTAAAAAAAAATACTACTTACTTGACTAAATTCAGTCTTCACTTAATAAGTATATACTTACGACTACATTTTCATTAAATTAGGTACCAATTTATCGAAAATTATGCTTAAAGTAAAAAAATACAATCACCTTTTAAAAAATAAATAACAAACATCATTGGTGGCAGCTCACAGACAATCAAATTACATATGTAATTTAACTTCACCTACTTAGTAAAAGTTTATAATGCATGTTATTTCTCATTAGTTCCTGAAGCTACCATTATCGTTCATTTTTAATAGTTTTAACAATGTGGTGAGAGAATAATCATCAAAGTATGTTCTCAAGAGGATGGCGTTGGAGCTGTTTCAATTCTCGCAGCCGTTAAATGCTTTTAAACTTTTCTATCTTAGGTTTCTGACTTCTAATCTATCCTAATTGACTGACTGATTCTATAAACACTTGACATAATTAAGTAATACCTATAACCTTGATTTAACCTAGACTTAAGATTAAATTGAGTAAATTAATGAAGAATAAATATTTTCAAAGCTATAAACAAAATACTGACATGTTGTATCACGTGACGATATATAAGTACATAGGTTATTTATATTCAGTTCTTGATTTACGAATTAAAGTATAAGAAATCTCTGTTATTACATATCTATTTTGATACTTTCGATATACAAGATGAATTTAATATTTAAATTAGGAGAAATACAAACTAACAAATAAATCGAGTTCTGTTTCTAAGGTTGGTATTATATATATTTTGCCGGAATGTGGTTAGGTACCTAACATCTTTATACTTTATTGATATAAGTAGTTAAAATAAAATATGCTTTATTATGTTCAGTTATTGATCACAGAAGTAAATACTAAGAATTTAATAAGTTAAATAGTCGTGTAAATAACTACAAATTAATTTATCGTATAAGTTCATTTGTTACCACTATCCAGGAAAGTAATTCCTTTAGGTAGTAACCTAAGGTGGTACCGGTGCCCTGTGTTAAGTATTTTAATGTGAAAAATGAAGCAAATTTGGGTTTAAGCTTCTTAATACTTATTTTTATTTAAAAATATCTAATATTCTAACTTTTCACACTGCCATTCTATCAATTAGAGTTTGAAATTTGACCGTAACAAAAGTCTATTTGCCTGCAAATAATCGCTTCCAAATTATCAGTTGCCCACTTTAGCTGTAAAAAAGTTACAAATTGTTTTAGTTTCCGCCCAAATTTGGCATTCACAGCACGCATCGCCCGTCCCCATGATTGGTCGGCGTCGCTTCACACTGATTGGCTCACAATTTGACAGTAATGGCGTTAACACGAACGCTTCACGCTTAAATAGTTTTAAGTGCCATCTTTATCTGTTTCATTTTAAACTGTATGCTATTAAGTATATGGCCTACAATAGACTGGTAATATTTTATTAAAATACACCATTATATCGCCAGTTCTCCCCTCTGGCCAGATGTTGCTACACTTTAGTAACAATTTCGCCCACAGCATTTCAAAAGCTATTGTGTAACTTTTATTTTTTTGTATTATTTTGACTAATTCTTTTGTCGTGCGGTTGGTTAGATTCTATCGTAGAGGGTGAGTTAATTCATTGGATGTGTTTTGTTCACCGCTACCGGTTTTTAAATAGTTTTTCCGCAATGTTGTTTTTGCTAATGCGATATGATGATTAATGATATTTTGGGTTTGTAGTGTTGATGTAGCTGTTCATATATTTATATTTATTATGTTATCATTACCTTGGTTTGCTACGAAGTGACGTAACAATGTAACAGGTTTAAATTATTGCTTACTTTGAAGGAATATCATTACGATTTTTTGTGACACACCATTTAATACAATACTGTTTAAAATAGCAAACCTTATAATAACATTTGCTCTTAAATATTAAGAAGTTCTACTGAACAGAAAATATTATATTTAATAATGTAATTTTTAAGTTGTGATTTTGATTAGATCATCTAAACTGATTAATTTATTTCCCTTAGGAAGTTACTAGATACTTCTTTCATAATAGTTTCGTTTATGAAAAAGTAGTTTATTATAGTTACTGACTATAATAAGGATCGAATACAATAAATTAGATATTTCACTTAATTCATTGTTATATATGGTTTCTTAATTTATTGATGTTTGGTGAAGTTTGCGGTCTCATTAGAATAGTACGATGGACCAACTGCATCATTAATAAGCGCCAAACTATCCGTAACTAAACCAACATGTTATACTTCCAGCTGGCCGCCTTCTGGAGGGTTATATTTTTTATTTCATACTTTTTAATAATTCGCGCGGCGGCATACACGCCGAACTCCACTTAAGCGCGGACCCAAAAATCTCGAAAATCCACCCATGTGTCGCAATTACTGAGGCAAATTTATGAGGGTTCCGTGAGATTCCAATTATAATTAGGGCTTTTTGTTCTACTTGATATATTTGGGATTTTCTTGCGAGTAAGACGATCAAAGAGGATTTCGCATCACGAGTTACAAGAAGCAGTTCAAATATAATAGATGCCAAAGTATAATTCAGGATAATCCATTTCTTTCCATAAATCCAATAGAGAAATACTAAAGTAAAAATAAAACGTATTTATTGTGCCAAGTAGGTACTATTTATATTATTTATGTAAAATCAATTAGAAAATACATTTGTGAAAATTTTAATTATATATAAAAATGACTGGGGCTAAACCACTATTAAGCACTTAACCATTGACCAGACTTCACAGTTTCGGCTTTGCGGACCTCTAACTTATAAACCGGCATTTGACGATGCATTATTATGTATTTTGGAAAAAATCTATTGTTTCGTAATCTCCCCTGTCCTCGACTCGAGTGTCGACTGAACGTACCATTGAACGCCGTGAATTTTCTATGTGAACTCATTGTGGACTTCCTATTATAAGCGCACATCGCATGTGCCTAAGAGGTGCTAACGTTTTGTATTTTTTTCTAATAATTTTATATTCGCCCCTCATGTCATTTTTATATAGGCTTTTTTTATCATACTTAATATCATAATTTACATGCGTCAATAATATTTAACCAGTTATTTCTATGTAATAAATATTCTTCTGTCAATGCAATAAATCTTAATAAAAACGCTCATCAACTGGCGATAGCGTTTTGGTAGTGTTAAAAACTGATATTAGGTACTCATAAATATTATATCGGTAATATTTTTTTTTTAATATGCTCTTTCCAAAGGATGTCAATAAATAATACAAATTAAAGAGAGGCGAACTTGATTATTTTAACGTCGTGAACTCTTCGTAATAACTGCGTTCCTATAGCTTGACCAATTCTATTAATACTGCACAGTCCGTTTCAACTCAGAACGGGTTATGATAAGTACTACATTGTAGTATAAAAGGCACATATTTTATAATTTCGCAAAAAATATTTATGATATTTTTGATGTGAAAAAAAATCAAGAAAACAAATGTCTTTAACTCTTTAAGACATTAATGTCTTTAAAATATTTACTCCTGTAAATTTAAATCTAATTAATTTAATATGTACAAAAGGGATACATTGATGATAGAAAGAATTTGTTATCGGAACTAAAAGGGTCGATATTAAAACTTGATTTACAAAAGCCCTAATACGTAAAAGAAATTACCGGTATAACATACAAACCCGTATATATTTCATACATTATAATCAAAGGCTACATTAAGGCCTTTGTATAAAACGGTACAGAAATTTCAAAATCACAGCAACAATTCACATCAAACGTATATCCTTTGTGTCTCAAGGAGGTTTTCCATTGTTTCGCGGAATGCACCATTAGCGGGCAACAATCCCGCGCTGTCAGATCGCGCGCCATTTTCGCTCGAGAGGATGAAAGACCAAATGCCTTTTTTTAAAACTGTATTGCGTTGGGGTCAGTGAAATATGAAAAGGTTAAACAATATAAAAGAATGTAATCAATTTGTTTTTTTAGTTAATTTATTTGTACGTATAAGTAAGTTTTAACACCTTAAGGTATTTTTTCGTGTGGTTGTACTCTATTATTAAGATCGTTTTGCTATAATAGTGCATTAAAATCATAACAAGTTTTAAAACGCAAACAGCCAATCAGCACCCAGTCTAGCTGTAGATGGGTGCGTATCGATTATCCAGAGTTTGGTTGCTCGTCCCACTGACCCGTTACGATGAATCGTATAATATGGGTTATTTATTGGTATTAATAATAATACCTAATAATAAAACTTTTTTATCTGTTATTTTAATTTCTTTAGTGGCAAAGACGATAAACGTAAATGATGCGTTTATGGGCAGTATCATTTCTAAGAACCTGTGGTCTCGAAAAGTAAGAAATCTTTAGTAATCTTAGTAGTCTATCTATTTGTCTGAACCTATAGTTTTACCCCAACTCCTTGAGGTACCTAGTTGAAACTAATATCAAATATTATAGTCTCTTGAAGCTGTAAATAATTAAGTATCTGAATCTATACAAATTGTTTATGTACCTATGTCCCCGTGATCTACAATCAAGAAATTTTCTAGTCATTCCATCTTAATATCTAATTATTCCAGATAAGAAAAATGTTATTACAAACTTACATTGCCTTTATATTGAATTGCTATACGTGGCGTACTATATCTATCGAAGTATGGAAGACCATTCTAAAGTACGTACAAAGTTAAGTTTGTCATCTTCGAGACCTTTAGTTCCGTGTTGGAACAAAGACTAAATATTTTAGGGTTCGTAGAGAACCCCCGGGTAG